>JAGDQP010000169.1:152380-198984 GCA_022664845.1 Lepisma saccharinum
ATCGTGAAAAGACTCAAATGCAGTATAGAAATCACAAATATCTGTGTTGTTAATATTTTCTTTTAAAAATACTTTTGTTAATAAATACAGCAACATCCATTTTCCATTCGAAAAAAAACGTATCGCTCTATCCTTTAACTGGCCATTCCGAGAGTCTAACTAGAAAATAATTGACAGCATGGAATTCTCAAGTAAAATTCAAAATTTCCCTTCTACACTTACGTAACCACATGTATTATTATACACGTAAGAAATCTTTTAGAAGAGAAGTAACTGGGGAAGTCCTGTTTAGATCTAATACAAAATATATGTTTCAAAGATCATGTAGCTATTTAATAAGAAGAGAGACAGATCAAAGCTTTCAATTTTTAATAATTCTGATGCATGTCACGAAACATAGTAGCTTGCTATTAATTATATGCCGAGTGATCTTGAACTTCGGTAACGCTGGTTATTATGTCTCGGATACTTTTATTAACACTGAGACGCCAAAAGAGATTATGGAGTACTACGAATTACTTAATTCACTAGTGGTTTTCAAAACTATTACTTGCTTATATATATTATATTGGGTTAGCATGCAGACGGCGCTAAGGAAACTATAATATACTACGTTCTTCTATCAACATTTGCTAAGTTACCATGCACCTTGCCCAGACTTTTCTGTTAAGCCTATTCGCATATAACGGTAGTCAAAGTCAGTCTTCACACCCGTTGAAACATTCATTTTCCATAAGATGATTGAGTCTACTTCAGAGGAAAAACTATAATGATTTTTAATAGTCGATATTATTTTATTGTTATTTTGTATTATAATATACTGTTACAGAGCCGGACTGAGGGGAGGGTTAAAGGGGCTGCAGCCCAGGGACGTACACGTGAGAATATTTTTTTCCTGCGTACGATAACTGACAGTGTTGCCAGCGTGCCACAAATTTCAAAAAATGCTCATTTTTTTTCATTTATTGTATCTCTTCTTCTTCTTCTTCTGCGAATAGAACACCAAGGGTACCAAGTTACCTCGTTGAAATCTCCGCCCCATAAACTTTCCAAAGAGGTATGGTTCATGTCCCTAAGACAATTAGGAGGGGAGCGCTAAGGCTGTCAACGTGAGGGTATACACTTTTCGTGAAATCCCTGTCCGTCCGGAAAAGGTTAATGGTCTACTATAGCACAGGCCGAGTCGGCCAGAGCCTATTATGAAGTGATCATTCTAGTGTTTGCCTGGTGTGACTGAGGAAAAATCTTGGATAAAATCTTAGTCAGGACGGGCTGCCCCCGGCGTCACTGCTCGAACACACGTACCGGTCTATTGTGGATCGAAAGAAAATTAGAGGTAAGTGTGTTTTAACAACTGAGAGGCGTTTACAGAAAACTTGGTAACTGCATTTTCTTTCGATTTTCAACTTTTAGCATATCGTCGCTTAAGATGCAAAACCGCGTATCTTAGTATTTTTTAAAAACGAGATTTCGCGCCACGACTATACTACGATCGCCTGAAAATAATTTTGTTTGTTTTCTGTATGGAAAGTGCTGTAAACCATGTGTAAGCGAGAGTAAGCCTTATAGACATAAGAGATATAAACCACTATTTTTCTAGATGGACTATATGTGTTTAATTAACCATAATTATAAACATTTTTAAGGAATTAATCGCGTTCTGAGAGACTACTTGTCAGTTCTGATCAAGTTACGCGGTTTTGCTTGCAACAAGTGACAAATATGGGTTATGAAAAATGAGTGAACGGTGACGTTTTTTCCTCTCCTGTAAAATTTGCTTTTTCTGGATACGCGGTTTTGTATCTTAAGCGACGATATTCTAATGTTTTGAGGTCAGAAGAATCTAATAGCGTAATCAGAATTAAGCTAAACTTAATAAATAAATCAGTAAATAAATGTTGCAATATTTTTATAAAGAAAAGTTTCATCATGATATGGGGTACTGAAATAAAATTACTGACAAAAAATCTATTCTTGTAGATACCAAGTTTTGTGAAAACACTTCTCACACACTTTTTAGTGGTGATTAACTTTGATGATGTAAGTACGCGTAAATATATAGTTGGAGCTACGGGCACTCTTTTATCATGCAGATATGAGATATGTTTAAAACACATAATTAAAGAAAAATTCAATAAAATTATTCAAGTCGTTATCTTCCCCGCGTTATACTCGACTAATACGACTGGATGCGGTGATCTACTTAGTATCTGTAGCTTAGTATCTTAGTGGCCATGTGCGTACTCTACAAAGTTTTATTAAAATTTTCATTTTTTCACCATAGTTTTGTTGCTCGTTCTCGAGACGTCAGTTAACGCAATTATACTATATAATAATTATGGTGGCTGCTCTCGGGATTTCAGAACGGTGGGCCAATACGTTTCTTTTAAGCCCCATGCCTTTCTTGGCTCTCAGTACGTTTGGTTGAAAGTCACCAATGCAGAGGCACTAAAACAGAAGTAATAAAGTGCCAAGCTACTCGGAAATTAGTCAAATCAGTTGCTGCAAAAAGCCGAGCCTTGCGAAAATAATTTCCAATTTGCATAAGATCTTACGACCACGTCATAACGCGCGCTGCAGCTTCCTCAACAAACCATCGACAGTTAAAATTCCTGGAGCAGTTTTGTTTATCGAGAGAATACACAGCAATCTGAGATAGTCGGCTAACGAATATGGATGTACGTGCGTGCTGTGCAGAAATAAGGGTACGTTTTTTTTTGTTTTTTTTTTAAAAATGTTTAAAAATTAAGCTTTGTCAGTGCAACCGGTTCTTCAAGGAATTTGAGCTCTTATCGTAGCACAAACTTGAACATCTCTATTTCATTCCGGAAGAGAGGAAAAGAAAGGAAGAGAGAAAAAGAAAGAAATCTGGTTATGAATTTAGAAAACAGACAAAATATAAACAATTACAAGAATCTGCTCAAGATTCCTGTAAAATAACAAAATTCTACAAAAAAGATTTGGATCAATAATGAACACCACAATCAAGCAAAGAGGAAATGATATTAGAAGCTATCCCTCGTCATGACCAGCGTGTGAAATTACCTTCAGGGAATGCCAGTACAACCTTTTTCTCCGCTTCAGATATTTCTCAAACACGTGCTTCAAAATCCGAAACTGTTCTTGATCCAGCAAAAAAAAAAAAAAAAAAAAAAAAAAAAATCTACGTTACCCACAGAATAATATCCTGATGATAGTTTGGATACTCCCTTTGTCGAGACGATAGACTAAGAAACCTGAGCAAAATGATTTTCCCTTATACTTCGCGTTTCACCCCATTCAGCCGAATGAGAAAGATTTGTCTTTCACAGAAAAGAAACCACTCTTTAACATTGAGCGAGGTGACAACCAAATTTTTCATACGCATTGGCTGTAATACACTTAAAATAGCCAAATGGTTGTTCTGTTTCTTATGCACTGCTTTTAGCTCTGGAAATTCTGTATTTTGCTCTGGCTTAAATGATGGAGACATGTACATCACAGAGTAGAGAAACACGAAACATCAAAAAGCCATGCTGACTGTCAAATCATTTATGGCAATCAAACAGAAAAAAAGCACTCACGACTTGCTTATAAGAACCAAATGGAAAAAAAAATCAGGAAGTCAGAGAGAGAGAGAGAGAGAGAGAGAGAAGGCATATTCTGGAAATTGTTATTTATGTACTGAAACTCATAGAGGAAAAAGGTCTTCCTTTTAGGTGATCAAAATAATCAGCTCATTATCTTGGTGACGATACAATTAATCACGGAAACTTCCTAGATATTATTCTCCTGCTATGGAAGTATGATGCATCCCTAGGAAGACACCTCAACAGTCATAGAGAAAAGCAAAATAATTTATCAGGCAAGTAGCCCAGGAAATAAAGGAAAGAAAAGGGCAAATGTCGGGAATAATTAGGAGAAAGCTGAATTTTGGCCAGTTGTTAGATCATTACTAGAGGTAGATTTTCCCAAAAGTCCCCGAACCTCCCCCCTGTGCTTCCCCCACAATCCCCGCCCACGAACTACAAATTTACAGACTTTCAAAAATTGTACGTATTATATCTCCGTAACCAATATGCATAACGGCATTATTATTTCTTTGTTGTAATTCCGAAATGACGGGCTTCAAAAATGTTTACCATGCGTGGTGCGCTATATCTAGTAGTTTTGCCGTAATTTAGATCAAAAACGCAAAATAACGATATTTTGCTTTCAGTATATATACTTTTTACGGTGTAACTTGTTTTAAACTCACAATATCAAAAACCTTTTCGAAATAAAAGTTGTTGCCTGTTTTATAAGCTTTAAAATGATGTATATATCAATATGGTTGAACAATTACTGTGTTAGCTAGAGAGGTAATAATGATGCGCAACAGCGCGCGAACAATGCTTTGCCTTCGCCCTATCACCCTTTCCACATTAAGCAATTGTGAGCTGTCGACAATTATAACAATTTATCTTTATTGTGTAGTGACAAGTAAAATAGGTTATGACTTCGTAACGTATTTTGACGGCCTTTTCATGCGATACATCACGTACCCAGATAGCATGCCAGCTTGCAACCAAGTTGTCAGTCACTTGATTCGAGCTTGTTAAGCTTGATATTGTGTTGAACTTAATAAATAAGCATGAGATAAACTTGTTGGAAAAACAAGTGTCTTGATTGTTATAAAGAAGCTAATTCAAACGTGTTGGAACCAAAAACTATGCGCGGAATCTTGCCAAACTTTAAATTTATTTGATTTTTCCGTTGTGGTTTCACTGTCGTCTCAGTGCACTGAAGTTCCATCATGTGCCAGACCTATTTCGACGTAGTCTAATCTTCGCCACTAGAGGTGTCTGCGATTGATTACTTGCGATCTGATGGACTAAGTATAAATAGTGCTTCGAATTCTTGATAACAGACTTATCTCGAATAGAGAAATTCTTGATAACAAATCATTACGTATGGTGTACTTTGCTTTCACACAGAGCTTATTAGAATACTGTATACTGAGATAGGGTACAACATACACCTCTCACATAAAACCTCTTGTAACCCAACAGAACAATATTTTGAGACTATGTTTCAATAGAAAATTTGATTGTAATGTTAAACATTTGTATAACGATTTTGATGTATTGATGAATCAATAGATTATATTTTAAAAAGTATTGATGTATATTATAACAAAAGAAACAAAACTGAACAAGCTTTGTCATGAGTATGAAACCAGAAGTGTCACAAATGAGAATATAGAAACAATCGGAACTAACAAAACATCCACACACCACCAAAATTTACAATAAAACACCTATATACATTAGAAAAGAGAAACAAACAAGCCGATTCAGAAAACTTGTTTTGAGTTGGTTAGAAAGTCTAAATGACAGTGATGTAGAAGTAATATCGTGTAAATAATTTGTTATGGGTAATCAGACAACAACAAACTAATGTTAATTCGAGAATAAGACTCACACACAAGCTGAGGCTTCTGTAAACTTGTAATGTACAAAAGTTAATCTCAAATTTCAAAAATTTGAAGTCGGACGTGTGATTCCGTGGTCTAGTGAATTCAGCATCGAACTGATGTGCCAATGGCCATTGGTTCGATCCCTATCCAGAACGTTTTTATTTTTGTAAGAATAAGAAGCACAATCTATTTTCCTTTCTTGTCCTGCCAAGGATACTCCAACCTTGATTTTTGTAAACTAGAGTGATTGATGCAACATTGTTTAAACCTTTTGGCTTAAATTGCTAAACCTGCATCAAGTCATCTTTCCACTTGTCAAACTAAGCTTGATTAACTTTTGGGTCAGGTCGAAATTGTTATGTGGGTAGTGAAATGAAAGGAGGTACTGTGAATTTGAAGCTATTTCTTTGTTCACGAAAAGCAAATTAAACATCAGAGAATTTATTACTATAAGGTTAGTCATATTTATATTAGTTAGAAATTAAATTTAGTTGGTAATTTTAATTTTTATTATAACTTACCTTTGATGATGATGTATTGTCAATTGAATACTGTATGTTATATTTATTATTTTCTAACAGAACGTGGTAATGGATTACCGTTGTAATGAAACTGTCAGAATCTTGTGAAAATTTATGTAGCGGAATGAATGCATTGAACTTAACAAAGTACTTATTTATTAGAAATACAATAAAAGAAGAATGGTTGATTTTGATTTATTATGTGCTTTTAATGGGATATAATTTGAAAGAGAAACTGTAATAGTGGAATTACGGACATTATTGAGGTTAGTGTGAAATGAAACGATGGACTGCATGAAAACTTGGTAGGAGAAAGAACTATTCGGGTTCACAGTTCACCCTTTCTCCTACCCTACTCCGGTAGGAGCCATAGATACCAAAAGGCCATAATTAAATCCAATCAATTCAACATAGGTATCAAATGTGATGATGATGACTAGTTGAGTTTTCTACTTTGATCTGCTGTCAAACACAATGGCGTGAACATAGTACTAGGATGCAAATTTATAAATTGTACTGGTATTATGTACATGGATTCACTCTTTCCATAGTTACTAATGAGATTGTTCATGAAGCAATTCCATCCAGATTTCTTGTTTAATCCAACAAGCCGCATCAAATTAAAGGGGTAAATAGTTTATACAGTGAGTTGCCTCTTGAGAGTACCGACAGTTTTTGAGTTCATTGAAATTTTCATGCACGTTATTAAGGCCACTTTCTTTGAGGTACTAACACAGACGAATACCTTAAAGATTGAAAGAACCACTCTGAATTCGTTGAACCTTTACCTGAATGTTAATACTGGTACCTGGTGCAAAACATTGGATCCCTTCCATAGCATGGAACGTATTTAAATTATGCAGTGGGCGGATATTTACATCTGTGTTGTCAAACACATACTGATGAAACCGTTCACTATTAATATTTGATAGTACTGCACTGATGAGAGAAGTTTCATGGTATGATACGCAGACTCCAATAGACTAAATTGAATAGATATTTTGATTCATATAATCGGTGAAGGGTTAATACTAGACTTGTTTGCATGGGTGACAGGAATAATCTTGGTCTTACTGTTGCTATTATAGCATGATTTATCACAATGCACTTCGTGTTAAATTTCTGTGATTCAGTAGCATTCTTCTTTGTCGTTCCACTCTCCATAAAGACCGAAAATGAGGTTTTGATCGTCAGACTTGCTATCAATGAAATCTGGATATATAATTCAGTCATAAGCCATCCTCTGTATGTCTTTTTATATGATGTCGGCTGCATCTGATACTACCATCAACCGTCCAGCAGCAGGATCAGTTTTACTGTCGTTATATCACTGATACATAATTTTATGAGCCGTGTCCGATATGCAGAGTACATTTTTTTCTTCCAGAAATATTTCAAACAATTATCCGATCCTTAAAATATTATTAAAGATGTTTGTCTATACATGACGGCCATCCTCTTGACCAGATACACGTTTCATAATATATTTTAATTCATTCGTCACTGTTTTATATGTACTCACATAACATACAAAATTAATCCCCTGTTTATATTTGGGTCGAGTCACGAGTTCTTCAATTGGTTTAGCTCTACAAAATCTTTGGAACCGTTTCCATGGCACTTTACTTCTGTTACCACAATATTATTCACAATAAGAAGCCTAGCCCTAACCCTTTCTCCCCACTCATCATTTCGTAAGTCACATTTCTTGATAATATATTCCCTCATTTCTAAAGTCACAACCATATGAAAGCACTTCTTGTGCTCTGATGCAGTTTTAATACTGAATTATTTTCCATAATTGAATCAATTTCCTTTAAATCTTCTGAGGTAATTAAAAAAGTTGTATGTTGAAACACGATATAGGTTATCAGTCAGTCTAAATTGATTTATAATCAGCTTTGATACTAGTATACCTTATATAGTTCTGCATGCACGCGCTGTAAACTCGAATAGTACTTTCTTTCTCCTTCCAACTTTTCATGCAGTCTATCGTTTCATTTCACACTAACCTCAATAGTGTCCGTAATTCTCTTTTCACTATTACAGTTTCTCTTTCAAGTTATATCCTACTAAGAGCATACAAAAAATGAATATTAACCATTCTTCTTTTATTATGTTTCTAATAAATAACTTATTTGTTAAGTTTAATGCATCTATTCCGCTACGTAAATTATCACAAGATCCTGACAGTTTCTTTACAACGGTAATTGATTACCACGCTCTGTTAGAAAAAAATAAATATAACCTACAGCATTCAATTGACAATTCAATATAATCGAAGGTAAGTTATAATAAAAATTAAAATTACCAACTATATTTAATTTCTAATAGAAATATGACTAACCTTATCGTAGTAAATTCTATAAGGTTCTATTTTCTCTTCCTGAGCACAGACAGTAGCTTACAATTGAAGTATCTTCTTCCTTTTCCTTCTTCTTTCCCTACCCACATAGCCTTTTGGCGTGACTCAACTTTGTTGAAAGCTGGCATGCTACCTGGGTATGTGATAAGGACAAGGACAAGCCCGCCTGAAATCCAGACTAACTTGCAGGGAATGGCCGCTATCGGCAAAAAAAAAAATCAGGCTTTTTCGTAACCGGTTCAAGAGTGTGACTGCTTACAAGAATTTCGATTCTCATGAACGAACTGGCAATTACTATGCCAGTATTTTTTACATTTTTGAAGAAATGTACTAGATAAGGGACGTCGTCATTAACTGATGTTCGATTGCTCGTTAACTTCGCATACCATTAGAGTACTTGTGTCTGAATTGTCTGAGGGTTTCTCTTACAATTTACCCCTGGATCGACACTAAAGAAGTATCTGATACAGATACTCTATGCCTGTCCAAAAAAGTATCTATTACGATACTCAGAAAAAATATCTCGATAAAGAAAGGTCAAAAGTATCTCGATACTTAAACGATACTTCCCTAATGTTTTACATTTCCGTGAATAGTTGTTTCAAAATTGCCAATTACGGTTTTACATACACGAGAATGTCGATTAACCGAATCTCGAGGCAGTGAAAAAATAATAATAATTTTAGCTGTTTGCAGACGCTTCATTTGATTTATACTAGGGTTATCCGGGACTGTCCCGGTTTTGACCCTCAAAGTTCCGCGTCTCGGGCAGACCCTCTCCGGGACGCCTAAAGTTCCGGTTTTGTTCAAAATTTGTATAACACAATTTAATCATGATTGAAAAAAATACACAAGATAAAAATAACATTTTACTGTCGTAAAGATTCCATGAAATAGATTAAACAGAGTCTACTGTTTAAGAGTGTTATTAATATGTAGTAGATTAGGGATGCACAACTGTTATACTTTTACAGAATGATAAATATACCGCGTGTTCCTTATAAAGTTGTTGGACTATTGGAAATGGTACTAAATTACGGTCAATAGTAAAATTTTACACGTGATTTTTTAAAATGTGTTCACATTGCTTTATTTGTGTAGGACATACACTATTCTTGTTAAATATAATTAACGTTTTATTTTGGAACAGTATTTAGGATTCATAAATTTGCATTTACGCAGGAGTCAATTAAGCCAATGAGTCAGTAACAATTAATTCTACTAGTGTTACTTGCAAGGGAAGGGTTTGGGTTCGAACATGAATTTTTTGATAAGACTTCGTATATGTAGGTATTTGTACGCGATGCTGATAATGCCTGTAGAGAAGTTCGACCGGGAAAGGTTTCGTTTGTCCGCTACAGACCGTTAAAGTTTGGAGGAAGGGGAAAACAGATCCTGCAATGACTCACGTAGTTCCGGCTTGAACATGAACTTTTTGAAAAGACTTCCTATTTGTATTCGTACCCCGATGCTGATAATGCCTGCAAAATAATTCGAACATGTAAGGCTGCGTTTGTCCGCTACAGGGCGTAAAAGTCTGGAGTAAGTGGAAGACTGGAGCAAGTGGAAGACAGTTTCGGTCCGAACATGCATTTGTTACTCAAAATGTATGGACATACCTGACAGTGCTGATAAAGACTGCAAAGCCACAATACCGTGTAACAAACAGTTTGGCAGATATAGACCAGTCTTCACAAATGCAAGTTATGCTTTTCCCCAAAGTGAGAAAAGCAGAAGGGACAATCAAAATAGGTATACAGAGCAAACTTCAAAATCACAGTCCATGGACACGGTGTCAAACGCCACTTTATTTTTCACTCTTGAATTTGCTGACAGTTACCGATAGGGACGTACGTACTGGAGGCTCCTGGGGGTCCGAATACCACCCTCGAAATTCAGATTTTTCGTGAGATTCGTATCATTTTTGGAGTCTGCCTTTGAAGGTTGCCCTGATGTGTCTTTTGTCCTTGTGCCTATTGTGGCTCTTCCTTCTGTTTTACTCACTCTGTAGAAGAAAAAAACACATTTGGGAAGACAAATACTGGCCTATATCTGCCAAACTATTTGTTACACGGTAGAGTGGTTTTGCAGCCTTTGTCAGCATTGGGTAATAAGTAACTGTTCCAACTGAAACTGCGGGAGCCGTTGTAGCGGCTGCCCGGGCTGTCTTCCCCTTGCTCCAAATTTTAACGGACAAACGCGGCCTTACACGGTGGAATTAACTTTACAGGCATTATCAGCATCGGGGTACGAATAAATATACGAAGTCTTATAATAAAATTCCTGTTCAAACGGAAACTACGGGAGTCATTGCAGCAGCTGCTTCCCCATTGCTCCAAACTTTAACGGCCTGTAGCGGACAAACGAAGCCTTGCACAGTCGAACTGCTTTATAGCCACTATCAGAATCGGGCTACAAATACACGAAGACTTATAAAAAGAAATCCTGTTCGAACCGAAACCCTTTTCTTGTTAGGAGGGAGATAGGTATAATTACTTAGTGTGTCGTTTCCGTGCAGATGGAAACCTCACTTTGATACTTAGATTAAAGTATACACAGTAACTTTAGTAAGAGTATTTGAAATGACACTAAAATGTTTTTTTTACAAAATTTGATTTTTGTTAACAATATAACATTTATAAGGAAAATAAAACAAAGCTAATTACAAGTAAAATTAACAAAGATGTTACTTTTTATATGAATAAAAGGACGTCTTGAATATTTACCATTATTATACAAAAATTTCTAGTGTACAAAGTATGATTTTAAGTATCAAATACTAATGTGTAAAACCTTTGTAATGTAGCAAGAATGTAAAGCAATAAAACAAAAGTTCTAAATAAATAAGGAACAAATACGTATTGAAGGAACACATTTAAAGAGTTAATACTGGATATTTAAAAATCTTTATCATACTTACTATGGTATATCGAACTCCCAAGTTCATCGCCACAGTAACAAACGTTCGGAAAAGGATTCTATCCTAGACAAGATCAAGTCAGTTTTCATCACATTGTGAAGAGCTACTTTTAATCCTGCGAATTTGCATACGCTTATATAAATTTTCATATGCATTGTTTTTCTCTCTTTGGTTATGCATATCATTAATTTTACGCTACGAATTTGACTATTATTATGAATGATTAAAGGATTAACGCATTTAGGTTGTTATTTGAATTTTGGTACATGTATCTGATTAACTATTATATTTATTTGCCATCGAAATATTCGAATATGCAGCAAGCATCTTGGAAATCATCGGTGCTCAGAGAGAACCGAGGAGGATTTTGGACAGCGACCAGATATAGGACAAAAGGTCACAACAGTGTTGTACCTTCCAAAGCTATGATATTTCACTAGACAGATTACTACTGGAAATATCATTATAGCTATAATGTATAGGGAATTAGAGAGAAGTTCGCCTACAGTTGGAAATATGTCCTGCTGTCGCCAACATGTCCGGGTAAAACCCATTGTTCCAGCAACGTTCTGTGTACACGATAAGCCTAGGAACAATACCTTGTGAAAACTTTGGGTTTGTACCGATTTTCGCACCTACCTCCTTTTTCCCCTCGTCCGATGTGCATCCCAGTCAGCGAGCCTATGCTAGAAGCGACGCTTGGCTAGGCGGAGTAATATGAATTTTTGTAACTATGTGTATGTGTAATTATATTTTGTATTTACACCTACCGTGAAAGTTTGTTTGGGTCACCGTTTGTTTTATCACTATTTTTAAGTGATCCGGGTCCCTTCATAACTAATAATCAGCCTGACAATGAATATAATGAGGAACTAAATTTCAGGACAGCCGTCTGCTACTGCCCTTACCTACGGGTCAGGTGACAGGCCGCAGCATGTATTGTACTGAATGAACAGTGCAAGCCATGATTTCTTTACTTTTTCCCCAGCTTATTTACATGATGTCATCTCTGTATAAGTATCTGTACTTCTTCCCCTATGTGTATAGATTGTTTATATTTACTCTTTAGTGTCACATCCTCCTACTTTATTTCATTATTTTGTATTTTTCTCTCTACCATCCACCTCGCCAGCACGTCCTTCCCGCTGCTGTGCTTTGGAGCAACCTGGCCATGTTTTCCAGCAGGTGGCACCACGGTACAGTGGAAGTTTCAAAGCCTTCTCGTCTCATTCATTTCTCTCTTTTTTTTATTTTTCAATAATTTTAATAAGTGTTTTAATGTATTGTGTATTACAGAATGTAAAGTTAGATTGTAAGTCCATGTTAGTAGAGTGTGTACGTGTGACATGACGTCATTTATGTATAAATAGAGTTTTTTAATCATGTTTACATTACACCACTACAAGTGGCAACACTGTTCCGAGAACAGGTGTTTTGCTGGACACAGCAAGCTAGGCTCTAAGAAAGCGAGTCTCTACATAGGGATAGAGAAATTGACTGGTAGTAGGTGAAAGCGAAACGAACCGAGACGAGTTTTTAGTTGGTTCGTGGACTATCCACGTCTATTTCGCTATATTGTGTCTGAACATTTACAGTTTTTCTGATGGCCACCGAATTGTGAAACTTAACTGATTTTGACCATTCTACACAGTAACGGCAATGTCAAATACCAATATCCTCACCTTGGTGCCAGTGTACTCATTTGCAATCCTACAAACAATATATATGCAGCAAAGTGTGTAAACCAAGTCAAGTGAATTATTCACTTAAGCATTACAAGTGAACTGGCCTAGTTCCTTCAGCGGAGACCTATCTCGGCATTCATGCCGTAAAGTCACAGTTACCAGAGAGGTACGTTATGTACCTAGAATTAAACGAACTCTCAACTATTGGCTTCTAAACCCAAATCAGTGCTAGTTTTGTTGAACGAGTGAAGATATTTTTTTATCACATTCACAATGACAGTCAGACGTCATCATACCAAAAGACTGTAGGTCCAGAACGCGTACCTCAACGTGTGACTTATCCGTAATGGTGTCCTCTAGTTTGGAACATAATTGAACTTACCCAGTGATGAACACTTCAAGCATTACCAGGATTTTGTGGTTATGAATTTAAACCTGAACTATTCCATAACAATGCAAATAGCTAGTGACGTCACTAATGAGTGTGTGTAAATAAGATATTTTTTTATGTATATGAGCTCAAATGAAATAGTGTTGTTCTCAGAGGTGAAATATGACATGTATTAAGAAAAACATGTCAAAGGTGAGTAGTGTCTTAGTGTTAGTGTAAATAGTGTGCTTTATCTTTCATCTCTACTCCTACCCTCCTTTGTGGAATAAATTCTTTATATCTATCTTGGAAACAACATATTTTTCTTCTCTGGAACTGCTGGTAACCTGTCCCATGCTGAGTGAGGTCTTCAAAGGGGTAAGTACTGTATATTCAGTGCTGAATATGTGTTGTTCTGTTTCCAGGCTTTTAGGTTGGTGCAAGCAGATGACAAACCTAGAATTGGTTCCGGTTTTCTTAAGATACTGCCCTGGAGAATGCAATTATTACCCATATGGTTTCTAACTCATTTAACCCTGAGATCATCATATCCTCTGTGTGATATGCGTTTTTCTTGTTTGTTTTTAAGAATCTCACGCCTCTCCTGTTAACTTGTATTTCTCTTTGATTTAAATGTGGCGATCCCAAGTAGAAGTAAATTAACAGGAGAATCTTGTGTTGTTGACCCCCCAACACTCCCCCTGTTGCTATTTTAATACCTTAATCTGCGTGAGAACTTTGTTGTTGAGGTGTATAGAGTAATTAAAATTAGTAATTCAAAATTTGCATCCCAATCATTTGGCACCTCACTTTAATCCGGCTCCTAAACCATAGGGGGCACGTTACAATATATGGCGCACAACTAAAGGGGCATTGCAGTCTCCGCTCTTGTTTACCTTTCAGTAGAAGCATTTTTTACAGCGCTGATCCGTTTGTCCCCACTAAACCCAAACAAATTTCCAGCTGTTGGAATAATGTGTATTTTCAGTGTTTGTAATCAGGGGGGATCATTTTTGTTGACGCTGTGTGTACTTTGGTGTATGTTTATCTGTTCATATGGTAGTAACCAGAGTACAAAGTAGAAAGATGGAAAATGAAAATCTTGATGTGATTTCATCTCCAGTGAATATGTACACCGTTGAGGAACCTAGTAAAACAGATGAAGTACCAGAATTCACTGACGTCATTCCAGTGAATACTGAGAACAGTGGCCGCAACATTCAGAATGTTGAGGATCACACAGATGAACGTGACAGTCACCACAAAATAGAAGTCATTGGTGAATTTGACAACGATGGTGAAACTGTCAGTTCAGGAACTGGTACTGACGCCAAAGTGAACGAAACCGGTGGCCTGGCCCCAGAACCGGACCAGATCGAGCAAGTGGCCACAGCATCAACAAGCGCGACCGCATTTCCTATAGACTTCTTTAAATCTATGTTTGAATCATTAGAACAGAGGTTAGCTCAAAATCTTAAACAGGAATTAGGCATATCCAGTAAAGAGTTGAAGGGAGAACTAGGCAAAGTACAGAACACCAACCTAGAACTAGAGCAGAAGCTTAATCAAATACAAAACACTACAGCTAATCTGGAAAGCGCTAATGTAGAATTTGAACAGAGGTTAAACAAGAAATTTGACAAATTAGACTCTACGGTTACAATGGTTAACACACGATTAGATGAAGTTAGGAGTAACCTTCAGGGACAACTGTCGTCACTGAATCAAAATTTAACCAATAGAATAATTCTGAGAGCCAGCGTGTAGCAATACAGCTCGAGGAAATTAGTGAACAGGTTAATGCTCACGAGACTGCCCTCGCGACTGTTAGCTCTGAAATTCAGCACATAGAAGTAACTGTACAAGCCTCAAGTTCAAAATTAGAAAACCAAGTTCAGGAACTTTCAAATAAACAGAGCACAGTAGAACTTTCAGTCCGGGAAGTAGAACAATGTGTAGACACTCTGTCTGAGAAGTTCTCAAATCGTATTGACGATCTCAACAGAGAAGTCTCTAATCTATCCACAACGCAGCACGAATTTCAGGACATAATAAATGAGCAAACTGCAGATTTTACTAGGACAGTAGGGGAGAGAATGGCGAACTTCACTGACACTGTCACACGTGAAATTGAAGCAATGAAGAAAAATGGATCTGCTTCTGTACCACCCCCTGCACCTACATCTAGTGTAACGGTAGACTTGTCCACCACACCTTCTGTAGAAAGTAGGTCAGATCCGCAGTCTCAGTCACACACTGTTGGAGATGACGTAACAGGGCGAGCCCCCCAGCATCTTCCATTTCATTAGCAGATGATGTCAACAACACGACGAACAGTCATCTGGCCAGTGTTGTCACGTCTCTCTTACACAGAGACCTGAAATTACCAGTGTATTACGGTACTGAAGATGAGACACAGACTCATAACTTTCTAGTTGATCTAGAAACGTATTTCGAGTTGATGGGAGTTGCGTCTGAATACAGACTAACGTTTGTATCCCGTGTATTGCGTGGCGTATCACTACAGTGGTACAAAATAGTGAAATGCAAAATACACACGTACCAAGAATTTTTGAGAGCATTCAAAGAAGCGTATCTTAGCGCTGACAGACTGGAGTCACTGCGTGCAACCCTGCTAACAAGTGTTTTCGATCCCAGGGTACACAAAACTCCTAATGACTATCTGTTAGGTCAGCTGCAGAAGAACGCGATTATTGAACCCCCTCTTTCTGATGAAAGCCTATTGAAATTGCTGGCACGCCAGTTGCCACAATACATTCGGCGGTTGCTGATAGCAGCAAAGCCGAAATCAATTTCGGAGATGTTATCTGTTGTGAATCGAGATTCAATTAACTCACAAGGATAAGGACACCTTACAACAAAAGAGAAGTATTAATATGTTGGAGGTTAATCCAGCAACAGATAACTACAGAAGAGGGGGGTTTAAGAAGAAACAGCCATACCGGAACAAAAACAAACCGTACTCTCGTCCCAATGACCAGACAAGGAATAGGCCGAATCGAGGAGACGAAAATACTCGCGACAATGTTGCCAGTTCCCCGAATAGCAACATCAACAGATCTGGCAACAATGACACGAATACGAATCGTGGTGGTCGTGGACGATGAAGAAACCACCAACCAGAGGAAGAAGGTCCTTTGACTCCGATAACCAAATCCACCTTCTTGAAGCGTATGAATCACGGGAGGAAGGTTACGGCGGGCTAGTACCTTCAAACCAGGACCAAGTCGAACGGAATGTGTCACGGCGCTAGGAAGCTGCGGTGCACATCTACGAAACAATAAGGGAAAGACCACGAATTACTTTTTCGGATAGTGTTTGTGTGCTGGAAACAAACTCTGACGACTTAATGTCTAAGGAAACGGCTGTAAAAGAAATCGTAGTAAATGCAAAGGAAGAAAATTGTGTGAAATGTCAAGAAATTGTTGAGAAAAATCATTTTCGAAAAATTAAGTGAAAACCTTTTAGAACCTAAGCTCAGTTTGTTAAAGAGAAATGGAAATTCAGTAGTATTGATCAGAAAGGAATTTGATCAAGCTAATGCAATCTTCGATAATTTATTAAGAAATGATTGGGATGTAACACTACGCAACAACATCACTCATCTACCGGAAATAGAAGTGAAATTTTTTTCGTTGGACACCCCTGCTTTAGCTGATTCAGGGTCCACAAGCAGTGCCATTTCGAATGACTTATGGGAAAAGATTAAAGACAAACAACCCCTACCTGCGTTTTTGAAAGCCAATAATCTCAAAGTAACTTCAGCCTTTGGGAGAAAGATAGCATCTGTGATAGGTCAAACTTTATGAGAATTAACAATTAATGGCCAGACTTACGATACTTTAGGCTTAATTATTCAAGGATTAAATCGACCTTTGATTTTGGGCTCTCAATTTTTCTATGAAACAGCTGCCACGTTAGATTATGGTAAATGTACACTTACACTGCAGAAACCAGTGAGGGTAGAATCAAGTTTCAGGGAAATTGAAATTGATGATAGCGACCTTGTTTCGTAACCTAGAAGTTACCCATGTTTTTCCTACATTCATGGATGAAGGTCCGAATGACATATACACGCTACAAGAAAGTGACCATGTGTTTAAACCCATTGCAGAATGCTATATGGTTAGGGAAAGCCTGCAAGTAGGCACCCATCATGGCGAGATGACTAGATTAAAGTATCCTTCACCCTCTGAATTAGCACAGAAGGTCCTATCAGTAGCTGAGTGGAAAAAAGTCACAACCAGAGCTTCGAAGGAAGATATCTTAGAACATGTCGCATCTTATACGAATCTCACTGATTCTCAGAGAACACAATTCACTGCATTGTTGTTGAAGCACCAAAGTATTTTTGATGAGAAACCAGGCTGTATTAATGATAATGAACACCAAATTGAAGTAATTGACTCAAAGCCCATTCATTCTAAAATGTATCCTTTCGCACATTGCTATCAAAAACAAATTCGCAATGAAGTGAATCGTTGGATCGCTTGGGGAATAATATGTAAGAATGCTACAGCTTATAGCTACCCGTTAGTGGTTATCCCAAAACGCAATGGAAAGATAAGAGTGTGTCTGGACGGTAGACTTCTAGCCCGAGTTTCTTTAGGGGAAACCGATCAACTGATACTTAGATGTATTAGTAGAGCTTAGTGACAAGAAAACTTTCTCATCTTTTGACATTGTTGACTTTTTCTTACATGTAAAAGTAAGGGAAACAGACCAGAAATATTTGGGTTTTGTTTTTGAAGGCATTTCATATACTTTTGTGCGCTTACCTTTCGGAATTAAAACCTCACTCTCGTCATGCATTAGAGCTCTTGACATGGTGTTAGGTGACGAAGTCAGCAGCTTCTGTCGTACATACATTGATGATTTATGTTGCGCTTCTTCCGAGTTTTCAGAATACCTGCAACACTTGGATACTGTTTTTATTAAGTTAAAAGCAGGTGGTATAATGTTAAGGCTCAAAAAGAGCGTTTTCGCTCAGGAACGTATTAAATTACTTGGTTCTGAATTGTCAAGCAAAGGCCTAGGTAAAGACAAGGACAAGTTCACCAAGATGGTTAATTTTAGGCCACCAAAGACAGTCAAAGAAACAAGACAGCTATTAGGTTTTGTAAATTATTACAGAGTATTCAGTCACAAGTATTCGGAGGTTCTTTACCCTATTTACCAGCTTCTCAAGAAAAACGTCAAGTTCAGATGGTTGCCAATACATTCACAGGCCTTGGAGCAGGTGAAAGAAATTTTTCAAGAGGAAGTTGTATTGAAGAAACCACTACCAGACAGAGAATTCATGACGCCAGTGATCGCTCGTGTTCGAATCTCCTCTATCAGGTTGACGCAGACAGACAAGAAAGGATTATTGGACTACATTCTAAAGTCTTTAATAGTGCACAAATGTCATACAGTATCACCGAGAAGGAGATGTATGCATTAACTGAGGGAGTGGCCAAGTACAAGCATTACCTTGTGGGACGAAAGTTCATTATTAGGTCCGACCATTTGGCTCTTAAGTTCATTCTACACTGCCGTCTTACCAATCAAAAGATAGCTAGATGGGCTAATCTCGATTTTGAATTCCAGTTTGTGAGATCGCAGGAGAATAAGGCGGACTTTCATTCAAGGTACCCTCCCCAGATTAATTGGCACATAGACATTGATAGTAAACCTGTCGTTAGAGAAACTTTGATGTCTCTTCTAGAAGAAGTGCCATGTGAATTACGTAAATTAATAGCTATCCTACCGGAGCTACAAACTTCAGACCCATACTATGGTCCCCTGAAAAGAGCTCTAGAGAAAGGAGAAAGCGTGGAACAACTCAAGAGCGCAAACCATGAATACGTTTTACTCAGTGGTAAGCTGTGCAAGAAAGTTCGTGACGGTGCTAGGATCTGCATCCCAGAGACTATGGTTACTCCTCTTGACATATCACTATGATGAATGTGGTCATCTATCTGACTCCAAACTTCTGCCACAACTGTCAGAAATGTACGTGTGGAGACGATTTCGCCACACCATAAGAAAATTTTGTGGGTCGTGTAAACTTTGCCAGAAGGCTACACCACCGCACCAATATTTAAGTGGTCCACTCAACCCTATTGTAGTAGATACACCAGGTAAATGCATTGCAGCAGATTTTTGTGGCCCAGCAGTGAAAGGCACAGGAGGGGTACAGTATATTTTGGGGTTTGTAGACTTGCACTCCAAGCTTGTAGGCCTGTATGCTTGCAGAAAGGCGACTACAAATACTGCCCTACAAAAACAGCGTGAGTATCTGAAACTGCCCTAACGCTGAGACGATACTGACTGACAAAGGCTCACAATTCACTAGTGCAAAGTGGAAAGCTGAGACTGCAACACTGGGTTTAAGGCACATCATGTCTACAGCCTACTACCCAGGAGAACCTGCAGAGACCATCGTCAAAAGCACCGTCCGAATGCTCAGGAAATACTGCCACAGTAACCAAAAGTCATGGCCCAGACATCTTGCTAAGGTGGAGCGCTGTCTCAACTCTGCCATACACCTCTCAACTGGAAGGTCTGCTTATGAAATTCACCTAGGAATTTCTCCTACGAATGACATAGCTAGACTCTTCGACGTACAAGAAATGGAAAGGCTAAGAAGGGACATTCAATATTTCGTCGAGCAAGCTAGTATAAATTTACAGAAGAACGCAGCTGCACGGAAGAAATATTTTGACCCACATCATAAAACTGTCCTTTATGATGTCGGTGACCTTGTTTTGGCCCGTATCTTCCCGAAATCGGATGCTCTGGTAGGCATCTCGAAGAAACTTATGCTTCTGTATTCAGGACCTTGGGTAATTGTGTCTAAGACACAAAGGAACGTCTAAACCCTTGGAGATCCATTAACAAAGGTGCCAGTACTGAAAAGGAACGCATCCCTGATAAAGAAATACAGGCATCGAGAGGAAGCGAGAGGAACAGAGGTCTGACTAACCTGGAGCCATTGAAACCTGATGTGATCTGAACCACGAAAACCAGAAGCTCAGTATATTTCGAGCGTGTGTACGTGTGGTTGTGTGAATATGTATGTGTATTTTTCATTATTATTATTAGTGGATTTTCAATTATTGTGTTAGTGATAGTACTTTTTCAGTGTATTGTCTATTATTGTTTTCTATTTAGTCTATTTTGTTTCATGTTATGTATAATTGAATATGTTAATTATTTAAGGCATTTGTATTGATGTGTGAGGATATGTGATTTTACTGATAATATTTGTTTTGTGTATTTTTCTTTTCTTTAGTGTGACATTTTGGGGATTGTATCTATTTACTTTTTCGTTGAGTTTTCATGTAACCTCTGTCTGTCGATCTTACTAGAAGTAGATACATTCTACATAAGTATCCACAGACAAAGGGGGGATATTGTGAAGAGTTACTTTTGATCCTGCGAATTTGCACACGCTTATATAAATTTTCATATCCATTTTTTTCTCTCTTTGGTTATGCATATCATTAATTTTACGCTACGAATTTGACTATTATTATGAATGATTAAAGGATTAACGCATTTAGGTTGTTATTTGAATTTTGGTACATGTATTTGATTAACTATTATATTTATTTGCCATCGAAATATTCGAATATGCAGCAAGCATCTTGGAAATCATCGGTGCTCAGAGAGAACCGAGGAGGATTTTGGACAGCGACCAGATATAGGACAAAAGGTCACAACAGTGTTGTACCTTCCAAAGCCATGATATTTCACTAGACAGATTACTACTGGAAATATCATTATAGCTATAATGTATAGGGAACTAGAGAGAAGTTCCCCTACAGTTGGAAATATGTCCTGCTGTCGACAACATGTCCGGGTAAAACCCATTGTTCCAGCAACGTTCTGTGTACACGATAAACCTAGGAACAATACCTTGTGAAAACTTTGGGTTTGTACCGATTTTCGCACCTACCTCCTTTTTCCCCTCGTCCGATGTGCATCCCAGTCAGCAAGCCTATGCTAGAAGCGACGCTTGGCTAGGCGGAGTAATATGAATTTTTGTAACTATGTGTATGTGTAATTATATTTTGTATTTACACCTACCGTGAAAGTTTGTTTGGGTCACCGTTTGTTTTATCACTATTTTTAAGTGATCCGGGTCCCTTCATAACTAATAATCAGCCTGACAATGAATATAATGAGGAACTAAATTTCAGGACAGCCGTCTGCTACTGCCCTTACCTACGGGTCAGGTGACAGGCCGCAGCATGTATTGTACTGAATGAACAGTGCAAGCCATGATTTCTTTACTTTTTCCCCAGCTTATTTACATGATGTCATCTCTGTATAAGTATCTGTACTTCTTCCCCTATGTGTATAGATTGTTTATATTTACTCTTTAGTGTCACATCCTCCTACTTTATTTCATTATTTTGTATTTTTCTCTCTACCATCCACCTCGCCAGCACGTCCTTCCCGCTGCTGTGCTTTGGAGCAACCTGGCCATGTTTTCCAGCAGGTGGCACCACGGTACAGTGGAAGTTTCAAAGCCTTCTCGTCTCATTCATTTCTCTCTTTTTTTTATTTTTCAATAATTTTAATAAGTGTTTTAATGTATTGTGTATTACAGAATGTAAAGTTAGATTGTAAGTCCATGTTAGTAGAGTGTGTACGTGTGACATGACGTCATTTATGTATAAATAGAGTTTTTTAATCATGTTTACATTACACCACTACAAGTGGCAACACTGTTCCGAGAACAGGTGTTTTGCTGGACACAGCAAGCTAGGCTCTAAGAAAGCGAGTCTCTACATAGGGATAGAGAAACTGACTGGTAGTAGGTGAAAGCGAAACGAACCGAGACGAGTTTTTAGTTGGTTCGTGGACTATCCACGTCTATTTCGCTATATTGTGTCTGAACATTTACAGTTTTTCTGATGGCCACCGAATTGTGAAACTTAACTGATTTTGACCATTCTACACAGTAACGGCAATGTCAAATACCAATATCCTTTGTTTCAGTGTACACATTTGCAATCCTACAAACTATATGCAGCAAAGTGTGTAAACCAAGTCAAGTGAATTGTTCACTTAAGCATTACAAGTGAACTGGCCTAGTTCCTTCAGCGGAGACCTATCTCGGCATTCATGCCGTAAAGTCACAGTTACCAGAGAGGTACGTTATGTACCTAGAATTAAACGAACTCTCAACTATTGGCTTCTAAACCCAAATCATCACATTCACAATGACAGTCAGACGTCATCATACCAAAAGACTGTAGGTCCAGAACGCGTACCTCAACGTGTGACTTACCCGTAATGGTGTCCTCTAGTTTGGAACATAATTGAACTTACCCAGTGATGAACACTTCAAGCATTACCAGGATTTTGTGGTTATGAATTTAAACCTGAACTATTCCATAATAATGCAAATAGCTAGTGACGTCACTAATGAGTGTGTGTAAATAAGATATTTTTTTATGTATATGAGCTCAAATGAAATAGTGTTGTTCTCAGAGGTGAAATATGACATGTATTAAGAAAACATGTCAAAGTCTGTGAGTAGTGTCTTAGTGTTAGTGTAAATAGTGTGCTTTATCTTTCATCTCTACTCCTACCCTCCTTTGTGGAATAAATTCTTTATATCTATCTTGGAAACAACATATTTTCTTCTCTGGAATTGCTGGTAACCTGTCCCATGCTGAGTGAGGTCTTCAAAGGGGTAAGTACTGTATATTCAGTGCTGAATATGTGTTGTTCTGTTTCCAGGCTTTTAGGTTGGTGCAAGCAGATGACAAACCTAGAATTGGTTTCGGTTTTCTTAAGATACTGCGCTGGAGAATGCAATTATTCCATAACATATTCCATTACATTGCTTCCATAACATATTTTTCTCAAGCGAAAATCTGGTCCAACGTGGATATATATCTTCTAAATCGACATTGGTCATCTCCAATTATTTCATTTATGTATACACTTCGGTGAGTTAACAGTATATTACTCACTAGGAAACGTGCAAATAACTTCGAACAATTTTTATAAGTGAGAACCGCGAACTGTAAAGGGTCCACGAGTAAAAAAAACTTATATCAGTATTATACACTGTGGGTTGCGTGCCCACTACACTAGGCCCGCGAGTAAGTTTATTTACGTAATATACAGTATGAGGTATTATTAATGTAATTATTGTATATTTCTGACCGTTGATGTTAATTACAATTTCTGTAAGGTATGAAATCTGTGTATGTAATAATAGCATACTCAATATGCTAGCAAGCAGCATAATAATTCAATATTTTACCAGAAATAATGGTCATTATTTTAAATATTCCTAAAACAAGTACTCGAACGACGTAACGAAAAAAGCTTCAATGAATGCAAGTGATGCTTTATCTTTGGCTTGGCACTACAAAAAGGTTAAAAGAGAAAAGAAGAAATATTGTTCCATTTTTTTTACTGTTACTGTTCTTGTTCATGAAATATACTAGCATATTAGAAAAAGCTCAGCTCTACTGTTGACTGAAACCAATTTATATCAGTAATGAACTTCCTCAATGGATGTGCATTTTATTTTTATGTTCTGTTCTGCGCTGAATTTTACAACTTTGGAATAAGCTGGTTCCATCTTAGGGATGATGCCCCTCCATAAACACTCTCCCGAAGCTACAGGTTGGGAAGTAGAATTACTTGAGAAACGGTATCATCCCGACATTCGCCTGATCAAATGAGGAAAATCCTTCGAAAACCTCAGTCAAGTTATCCGGTAGCAGCGCTCGTACTTGCATGCCTCCATTGCTGATACGATGTGTGAGGTTACCAACTGGACCACGATGATTGGGTCATTGACTCGTATATGAACCAAACTATTTTACACTGTAAGCCAAATCTAGGAATATATGTTAAGGCTCCGCAGCCTTAAAAAGGTTCCGTGGCCAAAGAAGTTTGAGAACCACTGCTCTACGGGAATTAGATAAACAATCATGGTAGCAGCCACAAAACACACGAAACGAGATCAATTAACATAAATGCTATTCTCATGAAAAATCTCAGACATGGTCCTACTGATATCTATTGACTACGTAAAAGAAAAATGTGTAGATTACGAATTTGATTCTTGAAACGTTTCATTTTCATTTTTATTATTTCGAATTATTTAACCTGGATGAATGAAGAACGTGACAGACTTTCCTACACGTCACAAATCCCCTACTGTTGCATGTTAGTTTTAAGGCCGTTATTTGGTTCTTGCAAGTGTCTTCGTAAGTTATTACTGATTTTGCTTTAGCTGTCTTGACCTTGGAGGAATTAGATTAGAAGGAGACGCCCAAGCTGCCAAATTTTGAAGCTGAAAATGGCCGCCCGTTAATCGTCCAGTGCGGCCATGCGCCATCTTGCTTATGGAAGAAAACCACGAAATCCCTATTGTTTTATGTACACCATACATATAATATTTACATGAATCTATATCAAATGTTACTATACTTACATTTGTATTTTAGGCAGCGTTTAAATTAACTCCAGGTGCGGTTGAATTAAAAAAATCTAGCAGAATAAACACTGCACAATGAAAAATATTGACATCTGTAGCCGTTAACTGCGTAAGACCCCTGGCGACATAGGTAGATGTGCTCATTAAGGAATTCTTCTACGAGTGCAGCCGACACACCTTTATGAGTTCAAAAGCGCTCTTTCAAGTCTCGAAAGAGTGAACATTATTAGTTGAAGTCCCTAATAAACAAAAATCTATTTTTGCTATTTAAATAATAACGTACTGAACTGTTTCGCAAATAGCCGTCTATACACCATTTGGAAAAAATTGAAGTTGGTATGACTTGTGGTAGCAATGAATAGTTACTCTCCCGCTTTCCTGAAGAAATTAACCCATAAATATTTTCTGATATTTTACGTAACCACAGGAGCAACACAACGAACCCGCAGGAAACATTATCGACACCTTACAATGTGACAATGTTCAAATCGACACCTTACAATGTGACAATACTTGAATTGTTCAAAGGTGTAATACAGGAGTTCGAAATTGGAACCTGTTCAAGATTTTTCCCTATGAGCAGTTTACTAAATTTTGCAGTATTATTGATTGGTCACTTGCACACTTGAAATTAGCTTTTGTCATGCTAGAAGATATTTCATGTATCAAAAGCATACAGATTATATTAGACAATGTCGAACTAGCGAAAACGGGTTAGTCACTTTATATTTATTATTAGACGTTTAACAGACTCCATGTGTCTGCCCAACCGCAAGGGAATCTAAATAGCTCCAAAGCTGTAATTTTTACATTTCTTGACTGCCATAAAGTACAATTTACCCCTTGACCGATGTAAACATACTATCACACTGGATACATATGTTTCTAATAGTGTTTCTAAGATAATTCAATACTTTTACCGTAGATAATGGTCATTATTTTAAATATTCCTAAAACAAATACTCGAACGACGTAATGAAAAAAGCTTCAATGAATGCATGTGATGCTTTATCATTGGCTTGGCACAACTAAAAGGTTAAAAGAAGAGATCTTGTTCCATTTTTTTAAATCGTTCCCATGCCGTCTCGCCTAAGTAAGGAGAGGGAGGATGCAACACATTTTTTACTCTTTTAGCGGGAGACAGAAGGGCACATCGAAAAGTAGAACGGAGTATCGGATTCATTGCGAAACCATGCCCCGAAATTAATGTCTCTTACTGTGCTTTACGAAATCTATTACGAATCCCCGCCCCCTTACAAGAGAAAAATTTACTACATAATTCATAAACCCCTCCTCTGTTACCCACAAAAGTGAACTACCAATTAAATATTGCCTAAAGAAATGTACCAGCAATTCCACGCCTCTTTGCTTGTAAGGAAAAAATAATAAATAGGAGTGCCCACCCACGTTGTTGCTAAATCGACAGAAATTAGGCACCATATTAAAAAATGAATCGAAAAGAAAGAGGGGATAAAAAAGAAAAGTTCATTGTGCTCGGAAGGTCGATTGGATTTATGGTTACTATTCGTTTACTATCATAACTGAACAGTTGTGATTGTGATTCAGATGGCAAGAATTTGCATTAAGAAAATAAGATATACAGAAAGTAAGAGAAAAAGAAACCCGGTTTTTGCATAATAAAATGTGATTTAGACGGTGCTCGAACCGGCGGGCTTGCGAAAGCATGGGTTAATTGCATTATCGTTGAATATAAGTTCGTAGTGACATAAAGAAACTGAAACAAAAATCATCTTATTTGACTAAATAAAATGTGATATTGACGGAAATTGTACTGACAGGCTTCCGAAAGCATGGGTAAATTACAGAAAGATAAACACGAACAGAACGGTTGAATATAACTTGACAGTGAGATATACAGAAATCGACAAAAATGATCTTGACGAAATAAAATGTGATTCTGACAGGAATTGTACTGACAGGCTTCCGAAAGCGTGGGTAAATTGGAGAAAGTCAGGATTGAAGTAACGTTTTTTGTGAATACGTTTTAAAGATGCTACAGATAATGTATGATTGATGAAGGAATAAATTTGCTTTAAATGTAAAGAGGTCCTTGTGGTATAGTGGTGATGGTTACCGAGGATTATAGTGTCCACATATTAGACGTTAGAAATATCTATGGATTGATTTAAAGGAGAACGGAGACCTCTACGATGGAATTGAAAACCACGCTGAACAAAGAAAAGCTTGCAATATTATTTAGAAACTCAAACATGCAAAGTTTAAAAAGTAGGGGACAGAGTATGAAGTGTGATGGATCGTGCCTGAGTTACATTAAATTATAACGAGCAAATATTTAAGAACTTTGACATGAAATCCATATATAGAAACGTAGATAAATAAAACATGTATAAAGAACATAGTACTCGGGATATGTAATGTCGTAGCTTATTAAATATAGGGAAACAGAGTTTTATGTAAAAGAAACTTGTTGTACATATAAAAATGCTACAATTTAATATAGACCCACAAATGAAACTTTAACATGCAGACTGGAACGGACATTTGAACGAAGTTTTTATAGAATGAGTCGAATTTGTCTTGAAGGCAATGATGTATAACAATAACATGTAATACTTTCAATGATGTAAAATATCTTACAAACTGGGAATAATTCAATAATATTGCACAGGCACGATATTTTAGAATAAAGATTAGTAAAATAGTACTGCAATGACATGTGAATAGCCATATTATGATCGGAAGTGTTTCGAACTTGGATTCATTTAATAACTAAGACACTTGTTTGGTGCTAGTTAAAATGCTTGTTAAAACCATCTAAGGATCACTATGAATGCAAATGAATTAAATAAATACGTCATTCATGAAACTTTTATAGTATTTGAGTTGTCCACATTTGCTTTAACACGTTTGTTTTTGCAATGATTTTATTGGATACATAAATTGCACAACTGAAATGACAAACACATTCTGATTGGTTACAGTACATTATAAAGATATGAAATAACTGGAGTCGAACCAAGTTTATGTTGAAACCTACAACGATAGCTATGTGCAATTGTTCCATTTTGGAAGTTAGTCCTGTTCGTTTTTCAGCAGTATAAGGCAGTGGACCCCGAGTTTTCCTCGGTCATGTTTACACTGCGTTTATTTTATTGCTACAGAAAGTAAAGTAGATGAATATAGTAAATTGGACCACGAATCGTTGAAAAAAAAGTTACAGCAATGTTAGCTGACTACGACCTATAATGGAATTTACGAAACATTTATACAAACTCATCGAGATAGACATTACAATAGAAAAGCTTTTAGAGGCATATATAAAAATAATATCAAAGGGGAACTACTTGGAGAAACTGCATACTTTTGTGGCTGAAGAACTGGAATGGTGGATATTTTATTTGCAGAAGTTAAGGATTTCGAAATAAAACAATGATTCGATTGAAGAAACTTTTTATTGTAGAATATACTGAAATTTTTTTTATAAGTATTCATAATTTTGTTTTGTAATTACATAAAACGGATTCGTACTGCTTTTGATTAAAACATTTGACAGACAAATGATACTGAAACAGATAAAAAAGATTGTACTCAAACTGACAGGATACATTTTTCTTTCCTATAATTAAAGTATTTTGATTAAATGAAACAGTGTAAAAATATTGAATATAAACTTTGACTACTAATTAAAAGATATATCACTATTACGTCACAGGCACTGTACATTGTAGGATACAAATCAGACTATTGTTATTATTAAGATTAAGAAAACAGAACTGTACAAGTTTTGTGAACCAAATTACTGACATGTAATGAACTTTAGAAAAAAGATTGAATATTGTATTAAGAATAATGACAACATGTAAGTTGGAATACTAACTTGTAGAATGTATATGAATAAAATGCAATACAGAACATATTTCAAACTTGCATTTTTTTTGTTTAACTACTACAAAACCCGTATAGAACTGTTAGATATTTTTCAGTACTGGTCGGATTTAATCTCCAACATTTGTGACGCTGAACGACAGCATGTTTTTTGTTTTACACACGTCACGATAGTCTGTTTTTTTATAAAAATATGATTTAGAGTAAATATTTGTTTACTTTCATACTTTTGTGTCACTAAATCATAGATATGTTGAAAAGTTGTCCTTGCCCGTTCATTGATTCCAGGTAATTCCTCGAATTTTAATGACATGTTCAACTTTACCTCTACCTATTTCCTGTAGCGAACTGTAATGCTTTGGCCCCAATCCAATAAACATTTGCATTTGCCAGCCTGGAGAAATCTCATTTTTAGTTGACAAAGATAATCACTTATAGGTAGCAAAGGTACTTTATCATGACGTCTGACATAAAATACTATCAGTATCACAATACAAGAGACGTTCAATACTAACAGTACTCATTGTCTCATACAAACGCAGTCTTTCCCATGATGAAATAAAGGCAGCAATGACGACATTGCTGAATGCATAAGGTGTTTCGATTTTCAAAATTACGATACAAAACAAGCAGTTTACTGTCTATAAGATGAACATGCTGTACATTAAAATGTGAAGAATATGTAATTTAATTAAATTCTTGTGTTGTGCTGACAACCATTGTTTCTGGAAGGTCACATTTTTGCCCCCACTT
This sequence comes from Lepisma saccharinum, assembly GCA_022664845.1. Classification (NCBI taxonomy): domain Eukaryota; kingdom Metazoa; phylum Arthropoda; class Insecta; order Zygentoma; family Lepismatidae; genus Lepisma; species Lepisma saccharinum. Next base: position 181,778 of record JAGDQP010000169.1, read on the forward strand.
CCTGAATAATGAGTTTAAAAATATTTTAGAAATGTATCGTAGACCCTCATTTTTTCTGGATTTTATCATATTCGAGATCAATGCTTTCATGCTTAGAATAATCAGTAATATACTGCCAATCTATCTTCTTCACTGAGTTTTCGGAAAATCCAGAGGCTTCTTGTTTCATTTCAGAAACGTAATTATATAAGATTTAAACAAACCTTCTGTCATTTGCATTTCCCAGATTTCATAAGTATGGAACATGACAGCCTCTAATGAAGCATGGTGCTCTGACGTGCAAAAAAACTTTCATGGCACGTTGCTGTTCTGTATGTATACGATTTCATGTATGTAATTCGTCCATATAAGTTCTACAAAGAATAAATAATAGTATATAATGTGCATTATATGGTAAAAGTGGAATGGCCAGATCATTAGGTGGTAAAACCTTACAAAAGACAAGACTATGGACTTGACGTGGATCTGGCATATTTGTCCCCTCATGGATGGTTTTGTATTCATGAACCAGGGATATAAGGAAGTAAAATTCATATATTCTAACGTCTCGCTTTTCGTACATTTGTACACGGCCCGAAAGCATTCAGTACGTCCTCCTTTAAATGCATCTTTAGGACGTGATGGTTCTTCAATATTAGAACGTTGTTCTTGAAGAAAAGTTTGAATTTCCAGAGATGTTTGAGTTCTTTTTGCCATGCACATTTTCATATGGAAACAACTATACAAGTATTTTTTGGAAACTGCTCTCTTGTCATGGTTTCGTCTTATGTCATTTAAGCAGCGCCCTTCCCTATCTAAAGGCTGGTCTCTGAGTTTGGTAATGCAATTGTGGCCATGAAAGTAACAGTTATAGTAGTTGTAAGCTGTACGAATATCTTTATCATACCCATCCAGTTTGAAATATTTAAATTGAGCTTCCCTACCACGTTCATAACTTTTCACGTTATGTTTGAACCTCATATAACGAAGCAAAAATTTGGCTTGCTTACTTTGATTTGTACAGTGATAAAATCCTAAGAGAGGGATAATTGGAATGGTATTTTCTTTTTAAGATAGCATAAACGAAAGCATTCCATCACACTTGCAGCTATCGTTAAGGTATGAAGAAAACATTGAAGCCATTTGTTTTAGTTTCAATGAGATTTGAAAATGGAAGAGTTAGGGTTAAAATACGAACGTTGTTTTGACAATACTGTAATAATTCTTGCTGGAAATCAAATGTCTTTTTACTTTTGACACATTCTGCATGCCAAACAGGAACGGCTTCTGCCTCTTTGGGGGATTTGCTCTAAATATCGTAAAATTCAAGTTTTGGATGCAAACCTACATAGTTCTGATATTGTGGTATATTAAACAAATGTGGAATATCACCTTTCTTAAGATTCATCTAAACCAAGAGTTGCAGGCAAATCAGCTAATCGAACCCCCATAAAGAGGAACGTGTCTCAGAATACAATATTATTAATTGTTAATTGCATAATTTTATTTCGACGAATAATCATTTCAGGTTCTAATTGCTGATGCTCTAATAATTCACGTGCAACAAGCAGTGTCAAATCCATGTACGTTATGTGCAAGGGCTACCACTCTTGTAAATTTGGGACCTTGTTTTAAGACGAGTAATAAATAATGAGTCCATGGTATAAAATACAAATTCCCTAACACAGTCAAGATTGCCACAAACATTGAATCTATAACTATCATTCTGAAAATCTTTGCATTGATAACAACGATGCGTCACACAAATTAAATTAGTTTGATATTAATGTTCTCCCTTATCATTCTCGTCCAATCGCAGTCTCAATGTCGAAGATACAGGAAACTTTCTGTCAGTTTCGGATTACTTGGTTTGACATAACAGGTATGTGTTCCATTAACATATTCTGAATACAATGTACAAAAATGTTCACCAAAAATATGTAAGGCTTCTTGTTACGCAAATCAACTTCCACACCGCACTGAAAACACAACTGAACATGATTACATAAAGATTTGTTTTCCCTTTGTTTGAGGTATGTTTAAAACATATCTTATTTACAAAAGTACGATTACACTTTTGTCACAATGAAGTTTTGTTTGTTCAGTACTTTCAATGTCAGGATGATACGTCTCACACTGTTTACAAATATATTCACATGTATGATACTGACGTTGTGTATAAGAATTGAGACGATAATCGCAATACCCTTGACTCCCTAAAATACAGCAATTGTCTTAATAACATCATAGTGATTATTTTCATACCTTATATTTTATTTATTGCTGTTGAACCCACATACATATTTTCATACTGACGTGTTTTGGAGTCACGTCCATACACGATAATTTGATATTCATTTCCAAAATGATGCTAAAGAGAGCTATAAATGTAGCTGCATGTAGAATCTGTAAACATGTGTAGAAAATCTACATTTCAGGATCCTGCATTTTAAATTACTATCTTCATTTCAATGAGTTTTCAATTTTACAAGATGGCTTGAAAGGAAACGAAGAAAAATACTTAGACTTTATAATATTGTAATGAATAGGTACATATAGTTTAGTTATGAATAATAATCAGTTACATTCAAACATTTTTGAAACAGGAGTAACTGGTCCTCTAAGGCATCGTTTTTCAACCTTTTTAATACTCACGGACCAGCAAAATGAAGGAAAAAACTTTCAAGGACCGGGAAGATGCCAGTAAGAGGTTTATTTGACGTTTAAAGGATTTCAGCACATCTTCAGATTCTAGTTGTCTTGAAAAGAGATTATGAACTTTAATCTCAATTTTGAAACACCGAAATCTAAAGAAATATAAAATAATTAAATGTATTAATTTGACGAGGACTGGTACAATAGCTTTGATGACAGCGGTTGAAAACCACTGCCCTAAAGTACTGTTCCCCAAGCGCCCCTCTTATAATGCAACACTTCTCTTGCATTACTGGTCTCTCTCCGCTGGTGTACTTAAAGGAATTGGGGAGGTACCAGCGGTGTTACTCCTATAGCGCAAAACCCGGCAATGCGGGGAACTATCCTTCCAAGGGAGCCCTTCACCCTAGTTTCTCAATGGGCCGAATCGACCGCCGGCCTTGGGTATTCTCTTGTGGGGCATACAATGTTGTTACGCCTCTGGGTGCTACATTTACTAAAGAGATCTTTCAAAAGAGGAACAGTGAATAATGCTTAGGTTACTTTCTCCCATGCCGAAAAATTTCTTTAACTAGTTCACGTCAATACTTGATGAAACCTTGAAGTAAAAAAGTTATTAGGGCTAGTAAGGTGGTGGAAGTGTCATTGGAAATGGCTTGGCGAGACTAGTTCAAATATAGTCCAGATCCCACTCCGGGCTGACAATTTTCAACTCAGGAACTACTAGCCCTAGGAAGGTGGCCGATGTGTCGTTGGAAAGACCTAGCCACAATTTTCCCAACGGAACATCGATCATCCAAATAGCATGGTCGCTGTTAAAGCTACGGAGAACCAAAAATCCGGATCCAGAATCCAGATTATTCAAAACCAGATTTTTTAAAGCTCTGATTTCAAATCCTGTATATATAATCTGCATTTAAAATCAGCGGATTTGGAATACGGATTTGAAATGCACCGAATTGGTATATGGATATGGAATACGGGAATGGAACTCGCAGTGAAGCATGCGAATATCATCAAACATGATAGGTGGAATCTGGATTTCTAATCCGTTTATTATTAGGTGGATTTGAATCTTCCTACATTAAAAATTATTCGAACTCAGAACGAATCCTGTGATTTAAAATAATTTTAATATTACAGCGAAGACTAAAGGAGCAAGATTGTTTCTCGTATTTTTATATACAACAATATTTCTCGTTATGTACTGCAATGCAATGGAAACGAGATATTTTGGTATGCTGAGAAACATTCACCTCTTGCATTCTTATTTGAAAAGTGTACATTTGTCATTGCTAATAATTATACCCCTCTCTTTCTGGACTACAGCTGATAAAAGATGGCAAATCCTATATCACATTTATGCCGTCTGTCCGTCTGTCGACAACTTTCAACTCAGAAACTACTACATCTACGAAAGTGGTTGAGGTGTCGTTCGAAAGGTCTCGGTAAGACGATTTCTGCACTTCAAAGCTGCGTAGATCACGTCTGTCTGTCTATCTGTCCGTCCGTCTGAATATAAATTGCCACTCAAGAACTACTAGGGCTACGAAGATGGTTGAGGTGTCGTTCCAAAGGTTTAAGCGAAAATTTACCAACGGCACACAGATCATCCAAATTGGACGCTCGCTCCTGAAGTCTGGCGGTAGCACATTCGCATAGTGCCTCTGCTGAGACTAGAGAGCCTCACTTGGTTGAACCTTTATAATTATTACGTTGCTCGACAAGATTGCTGGCGTTGAAAGTTAACTTAAAAGTCGTAACCTAAATTTTTGGCATATCAATCATTGACATGTGTCGTTTATTAGCCCTGAACTAGTAACTTCGGGTGCAGGCGCACTCCGCGGAAATTTCGTTTTGGAATATTCCTATAGTGGCACACCTTAGTTCCTTGAGCTTCAGTGTATTTCTTCTTTTCTCCATCATGTGTTGTTCAGCAAGTCTATCGCTGAATGACTGAGTAGCGTAGTTGTCTGAACATTCAATCTGGGGTGTATCTGTACCCCAGGAGGTTTATCCAGGGTTTACCCTCAGTCACACCAGGCAAATTCAGGCCCTTGCCGACACTCCCGCAGCCTTTCCCCTCCTCTATCCCGAACAAGCCTTAGATACCTGAAGGCTATAAATAAAATTGATTTACATTCCTTATATATATAATATTAGCAAACGCTACTTTTCGATTTCAATCCTACCTGCAAACCAGACAACTGCAACACATTTGGCGATATAGCTAATATAGGAACACGCGAAATAGGAACAAGAGGTGTAGGAGCTGTCAAATAGTTCTGATAAAAAAGAAAACTTGCGAATATGTCCCAAATTTTCTAAAGTTCCCAATACCACTTCGTTAACGAACATTTCCAAATACAGCGTTCATCTTCTTCTTTTTGTCTTCACGCAGTTCCAAATTCCGTGGACTAGAACATTAAAGCATTAAGTAGCTAGTTTTTTGTTTTATTTTTACATGTAATATCAAAATTATGAAGACCAAACTAGGAACTGAAAACAAAAAATGTACGTTAAAATAGTATCGGTAAAAATATCGCAAAAGTATCGGAAATATACTGCTCAAAACTATCGAGATACACGATATCAATACCTATTTTCAAACGTATCTGATATATATCTGATGCCCAAAATCGAGGAAAAATACTGCTCAACTATGCTGATCAGAGCATCGAACAGCTGACCCGGGTTTTAATTTTCTTAAAAGAAAAACAACTTTTACTCCTTTTTTATACATTATACGCACTTTCAAATTTTATACAAAGTTCACTAACCATTGGTTAGGTTAGGTTGAAAAAGTCACGTTCTGTGTTTTTTTTTATTTATAAACAATCCACTCTAGTTCACGATGGCGGTAAGAGGTGGCTTTGACGTCAAATTCTAATGACTTCTGGCAAATATTTTCTACATGGAACAAGTGATCCTGGAACTCTGACTCACAATATATTCTATACCGGTACAGTGAACTGGTTTTAGCGTTGTAACTTTTGACTGGAAATTTCAGATATCATATTGAAATCCTAATGACACTCTTCAATTTTATATATAAGACTATAACAAAAATATTAGTTGAACGATAATATTACCGAGAAGACGCCCACTAATTATGTCTCGGCTTGGCTTGCACAGTTTGTTTCAGAAACACATTAGAGAACTCGAATATTTTTTCCTGATACATAAGTTTACCTGGCGTTCATCCTAGTGAACATGGTTAAGCCATACGAGAACAACAGGTCGGCCAAGAATCTCGAATATAGACCACATTGGAACAACCACAAAATATTATATAGTCAGATGAGAAATAGACAAAAACGTAACGTTTGTACTTCAGAAAATACGATACAGAAGAGCATGGCATGGTAAGGATTTCGATTCTATCACTTTTTATTTAAATCTACTTCCAAACTAGTTTTGATTGTTCAAAGATTTTGCCGAATGGTGCTTAATACGTACACATAGAAAAATTCATCGGAGGTACAACCACAGAACCTAAAAACTAAAGTGCTTCGAATATATTTATTATTATATTAGTTAAATATTCAAAAATAGAATTAAAAAAACTAATTTTCGATCCGGGGTTTTATTATTTTTAAATGTAAAAATAAATATGAATGTGAATTGATGAAGTGATAATGAACATCATTAATACAAACATTGATTAATAAAAGTAGGAGGAGTTCTGGCGGAATACTTTCCTTCTGAACAGAGGTTCGTAAATAAAATATTTAAATAAAATCATGAATAACCAAATATAAATAAAGGAAAAAATGAATGTCCAAGATCTCGTGCACTGTATGATCACATCAGTTTTCACTTAAACAGTGCTTTCACAACTATTAGACCGGTCATGCATATTGCGCCTGTTGCTAGCAGAACCATGGACCTTTCTCGTTCTTCACTAGATGCAGGATGCAGTATCTTTCTACAGAAAAACAGTTTTGGGGAACAACGTTTTATATACTGGTTTTAAAGGATTCTCCATATAATAATATTCTTCTAAAGCATTTCGATGAGAATGCTGTACGTACAAGTTGAAATAAACGAGAGAAGAATACGTACAACAAATCGTACTTAGTGACTTATTTCCATCTGCAAACACAAATGCCAACAAAGATGATAAAATGGAAGTTTTATATAAGAGATTGTTTTTCCTTATTGTTTTGAACAAACGCCTGTATCTTATTGTTTACTATAATAACGTAATTATGAATTACGTTTTCAACAGTAAAGCCAATTAAAAACTGTTCAAAAGATACATCTTTATCGATCAATAAATTATTGATAGGTGACATTTTGGTTGAAATACGTTTTGAATCTTAATCTTTTTTCAGCACACTAACTTCAAAACGAAAACATACGAGAACACTTACGAAAACATAAGCATCAATGCCGCTTACACGCAGTATTTCTTTTTAATAAATACAAACTACATCTTTATTTAATTATAATATTACAAAAGATACGTGACAACCTTATCATTAATAATCTACCTCACTTAAGCAAATTGCGACATAATAACATGTGTATGAAGTACTCTCAAGTGCATGAGACATTGAATGTGGTAGTTAACACTCTCTTTCTATGTGCGCTCGATCATCATTTGAGGTTCTCAATATCAGCGTTGACCCAGTATCCTGATGACTACTCAGGAGTCTGTTCGGTACAAATTTCTTGTCTGTCTGTTCGGTACAAATTTTGCAATCGATTTTTAACTTACTTCCCATCACCCGATTTATTTGAAATTTTGTAAACTTGCTTGCTTCCAATGACAAAACAATATTCAATCATTAGATATACGACAGAATAATCCAGTTAACTGTAATTAATTAAATAATTGGAAAATATCATTAAATACACGCAACTCCGCATCTTTGTTTCAAGTTTGGGTTGCCTATCTCGCAGGGAGTTTAATACTCATCTAAACTTCAAAGTGAGGCGACCGTAGAATTTCGTGGAAGATTCTTGCATCACTGACAACACGAGTTTATGGAAGATCGCACCTTTGTCCCCATTTCTCAAATAAAGAATTCAAAAATATTTTAGAAATGTATCGCAATCCAGGGTTATGCTGGATGTTGTCATAGTCAAGACGAATACCTTCATGTTTTTCATAATCGTAAATATATGTTTGCTTTTCCTCTTTCGTGGTATAATTATTAGGAAACTCACTGGCTTCCTGTTTCATTTTGAGGAAACTATGGACATATAATTTGAACAGTCCCTAAATCATCTCTATTTCCCAGATTTCGTAAGTTTTATGAACGACAATTTTTCTCCAACGCCATATGTAGTTCAAGAGTACAAAATACTCCCTTGATTGCTCGTTCTTCTTCATTGTGTACAGATATCATTATCCAATTCCTCCATACAAGAACGACACAAAAAGACCAGACGATTATGAGCATTATATGGCAAAATGCGTATAGCAAGATTTTTAGGAGTAAGTTATTTGCAGTGAACCAATCCATGGAAAGTAGCTGGATCAGGCATGTTTTTTTTTTTTCCTTTATGAAATAAATGTTTTCCTCTTGGCATAGGTTTGTTGAACATCACCCATATAAAATAAGAAAAAATAGATTTTATGTTTTGTATTTTCAATAATTCATAAAATACCAAGGAAGCATCAGTCTTCATAATTATGCTTTCAACATACTATGATATGTAATAGTGTACAAGAAATCAGCTGTAATACTCAATCCCTTCCGGGCGAAAAAGCGCCATGAAAACCGAAATTGTTTCTATTTCGACAAAAACATCTGGATACCATTTTAACCATTACGATTACGTTGTAGGTTTTTCATTCAGAGGACTAAAATTATCAAGCAGATGTTATTGGAAAGAATGTTTTTTGTGGATATCCTATGAAAACCAATCCGCAAGTATCACATTTTCCGTAAACATCTGCTAACACAAATTTTGGTGTGCGTCGCAATACAAAAATGGCCGCCACTAATTACTCAGTTGGTATAAAAATAAAATAATACCGGCTTTGAACTATTCTTATATAAGAGATATAAGTACTTAAATAAATGAAAGGGATCGAGTAGCCAAGCTGGACGATTTCAGATACACTATCCACTAAACCACGCTTGAATACCAGGTGCGTAAATATGTAACCGGAATTTATGTACAGAAAAGACACAGTGATTTGATGACAATGCTAAGAACAATATGGTGTAGTAAAAAGTAATCCATTATTTTTGCATGACATTGAAGGCTTGATTTACCATAGTTAGAATGATCCGATTTAGGTCACATATGCGCCGTTTTGTTCGATAACGTGTTGCCATTTGAAAGGTAATATCATGATGCCTCTCTCATAGAAGCCCTTGTCCCTATTGGCAAAAAATTGAGACAGTCGATTTTCACAAGCCTCTCTTGAAGCGAATTTTTCACCAGCAAACGTGTTCGCCATGGACAGGAACAGATGGTAATCACTCGGTGCCAGGACCGGACTATAAGGTGGATGCATAAGAACCTCCCAACCAAGCTCCCGGAGCTTCTGGCGAGTCACTATCGATGTGTGTGGCCTGGCGTTGTCCTGGTGGAACACAATGCCTCTCCTATTGGCCAAAGCTGAGCGCTTCTGGGCGATTGCTGCCTTCAGACGGTCCAATTGTTCACAGTATAGTTCCGAGTTAAGGGTTTGGCCGTAGGGGAGCAGCTCATAGTAGATAATTCCCTGCCAATCCCACCAAACACACAGCAAAACCTTCCTGGCCGTCAATCCTGGCTTGGGCACCGTTTGCGCCGGCGCACCGCGCTTCGACCACGACCGTTTTCGCGTGACGTTGTCGTAAGTGATCCACTTTTCATCACCAGTCACCAACCGCTTCAGAAATGGGTCGCTTTTGTTGCGATTCAGCAGCGATTCGCAGATGGAAATTCGGTCCATGAGGTTTTTTTGCGTTAACTCGTGTGGCACCCATACATCAAGCTTCTTTTTGTATCCAGCCTTATGCAAATGGTTCCACACGGTTTTTTGTGCAATGTTTAGCTCTTGGGCAATCGAAACAGTGCTTACATGACGGTCGGACGCGACAATGTCCATGATTTTATCCACATTTTCGACACTTGGCCTTCCAGTGCGTGGTACATTTTTGACGTCAAAATTACCGGCACGGAATCGACAAAACCAAAATTGCGCGTGATTGGCTGTTACAGTATCAGGACCATAAACACTATTCACATTTGCAGCCGCCTGGCTTGCGTTTTCGCCTTTATCGAAGAAAAACTGTAAAATATAGCGTATTTTCTCTTTGCTAGTGTCCATTTTGACACGCGCTCACACAACACTGAGTCAACTCATCACAACTATCTGAACAGTGTTTGTAGTACGCAATCTCATCGTTTGAACGCCATCTCGTTGAACCCGATCGGACTTATACAACGCGAGATACAGATCACTGAAGCCATCTATTGGCAAAATAATGGATTACTTTTTACTACACCAGATATTTTATTCGAAGTATTGGCCATCGCTAGTAATGCATTTCTGCCATCGTTTCAGCAATGTGTGGATGCCAGACCAAAAAAACTGTGGCTCTTGTGCTGCAAACCAGTCATCAAGCCATTTTCGTAAGATGTGAAGCGCTGGTCAGCAAGTGCGTGTCCCATGGATGCAAATAAGTGAAAATCGGAAGGCGCCAAGTCTGGTGAATAAGCCGCATGCAGAAGAATTTCCCAGACAAACGTCGCAATCGTTCCCTTGACCGGTTTTGCTGTGTGGGAGGGTGCATTACCGTGAAGCACAATCACTTTATGTTGTCTTTGGTCATATTCTGGTCGTTTTTCACGCAAAGTTTGATGCAAATCTATCATTTGTTGTCGGTAACTTCGGGTATTAACGGTTTCAGCAGTTTATAGTAGATCTCACCAAACTCAAAGCATTGTCTTCCGTCCATAGCGATTTGGTCTTGCAGTCGATGTCGCCGGTTCTCCTGGAGTTACCCATGATCTCTTACGCTTAGGATTCTCGAAATAGATCCACTTTTCGTCACCAGTAACAATTCGATGGAGAAATGATTTCCTTTTGTACCTGGCGAGCAGAATTTCGCAAGTGATTTTTCGGTTTTCCTGCTGTCGTTCAGTCAATGTATGTGGAACCCATTTTCCCACCTTCTGAATATAGCCCATGGCATTTAAACGTATGGAAACTGCTTCTCGTGTCACATTTAATTGATCCGCGACTTGTTGACGCGTTTGAGCGTCATCTTCATCCATCAAAGCTTGCAATTCGCCGTATGCAAACTTTTTCGGTGGTCTTCCACGTTTTCGTTTCTCACGTCAAAATCGCCACTTTTAAATTTGTAAACCACGCATAGCACTGTGACTTACCAAGAGCATGATCACCGTAAGCTTCGACAAGCATGCGATGCGATTCTATAGCAGTTTTCTTCAAACTGTAACAAAAAATCAATGCTGTCCGCACATCGTAGTTTGTAGGTTCAAACTGCGCCATGTTCAACGCTACTAAACACTACACTATGACATGAAACTTGTCTGGTTGTGAGTTGAAAATCGTTATCAGCAGTCAAAACAAGCAAGTGGCGCCAAGGACGCAGTTTTACGGTAATCATAGTGACAGCTAACGCCGTTCATGCACAAATTCCGGTTTCATATTTACACACCTGGTAAACGTTCGGCTATTTTGAATAAACACGAAGTATGATACTCTATGGTATTTGCAAAGGTGCCCCGTATTAAATATGAGGCCCCCGCGATAATTTGTCTGTCTACACAGCTGACCATGGTGGCATGCCAAATGTGGTTCGGCTGCTAAACCCCACTCATTTGCCAACGCAGACCATAAGCCCTATCTATCAACAATATTGTCAATTGCTGGAAGGGACAAGGTGTGAGAGAAAATCAACGAAGAAGGCTTTATAGCTCTAACGCAAGATCCAATCAGCGATCCGCGTATCGAATTCAAACCTATATGCATCCCTTTACTTCAGAACCAGTCTTCGTATCGTAAAAGTAATAGTAACAATTAATAGTAACTATGAATATTAGTCATATCCTAGTTAGAGTGATAAGCTCCAACTTGGAAGGTTCCAGATTCAAATACCGCTGCAGACAGTTGAAAAATTTACAAACTTAACATATTATCATACAGGCAATGAAAAAAATTCAATTAAATATGTATGCCAATAAACAGCAACCACTGTCAATTCTGTATTTTGGCCAACTAAAAAATGTGCTGTTTTGGTTGGTGATTCGGTGGATGGAAGTTGGAGATTTGGCAGCTTAACGTTGGCCTACCCTAGTCGGATTTTGTACAATATCCGGAGGCCGACGTCTCATGCCGCCAAAGGTCTGACGTTGGCCCACCAACATTTTGCTCATGGAATTAGATCTATCTGCACAACAACTGACAAATATTATTGGAAGCAATAGAAAAATTCTGTGGGTGTCCCTGTCTTGAAGAACTTGAGTTTTCAGTATTCCCAACCTATTTTCTATAAAATTCAATTGTTAAAAATGCTTTTATTAACGTTAGAGGTAGTTGTACTAAACTTGCCATAAATATTATTCGACACAGGAGAAAAATATTGTGGGTATGCCTGTCCCAAGCATATTGTTGTCAGTGTTAGCAATCCGTGTCCAAAATATATATGCACAAACAGGTGTAGAGACGTGGTTGTTGGACAGGTCTTAGCTCGACTAACACAGGGCCACCGGAGACGTCGTGATCAGGTGCCGCAGTTGTCAAGGTTGTCAATCATTTCAAAAATTCAACATTCTTTTTTTAATTTACTTAAATATTGTTCGACTTATCCGTACCAAACCTGGCATTAACATTATTAGACATAATAGAAAAACACTGAGGGTTTTCCTATCTCTAAGCACTCCAGTTGTCAGTGTAGCCAACCTATTTTATAAAAAATGAATGCTTGTGTACCTAAGATGCTATCAAGGGACCGAAGCCCAGCGATTATTAGAATCGCAGCCCTAACTTGTTCCTGATTAGCAACTTCCTTTCCTTTCTTGTTATATCTTTACAGTAAATAAACAAATTGTCTTTGTAAGAAAACAGAATGATTTGCCCAGTCTAGAATCCACATTCTACGTAATTCATAGTCTGACCATGGCGTTATTTGTAAAATGGAAAAGGGGGGAAATTCCCTGGAACCTCGTGTGTTTTCCCTGGTACCTCACTGTATTTAGTTTTAAGGCCTTTAGACAACTTTGGCTCAAGCCAATTGTACAAGTTAAAAAACAACCATCTTTTCGTTGTGAAGTTCTAATGATATTATAATACTCAAATAAACTTATACATGGTGTCTCGATCCTGCAATTCCTACCTATTACATGTTAATTACCAGTGACAAATATATTCTAATATTAATAACATAACTGTAGTGAAATGCGAGCATAAGTAATCGCTCTATGCAGATTTTTTAATCAACTTCAGAAATACTATTCTTATACGAGAAATTCAGGCAAAACTTCCATGACATTATAGAAACATTTTAGACGTTAATTTATTGCAAATTTAACGATTACAATTTCTAGTCTACTATGGGGTTCACTTATGTCACTTGGAATGGGCGTAAGCCATAGTGCTGCTACCTCCTGTATAGTTCTTTTTTTCGCCACAGTCACATTTCATTCGTTATTCCCTCTTATCTGTTCCAGTTTTGGTATTTCAATATCGTTCAGTGCCACTCAGTACTTCCAGACACGTATCTAAAAATTCATTTCGGAGGAGGACCAATGGATTTGAAGAGTCAACTTCAAAGTCGGTCTGGGTATGAAATGTACATTAAATATAACATGCCTAAAATTATACTATTTTTACATGTAAACCGCACTTTCGGGGTGAGAAGTCCAGACCTTCCCCTAATACAGACGTCAGTGAGTCCATATCCCTCAATATCATACTGTTATTTGGTATTATTTGGTATATTGCTATTTCGGTACATCGATATTTCAGTATCCAAAGTCGGTATAAAAATCTCAATACCAAACACTCCTATAACATTGTCGTATCTCCACAGGAATTTAACAGGAAATACGACAATATAATCCTCAGGCGTCGAATTATCCTGGTAATACAATCACAATTCTTCAGCACAAATTCGATCCATGTTTAAAAGGTTAGTACTTAGCGCCGTGCTGAACGTCATGAAATGACAGAATGAAGAATCATTGCTTTCTTCAATCCCAACTTTCAGGGTCCTTATCTCCTGAATAAGACAACGTAGATAGAAAATAACTTCACACTTGAATTTCCGGGAACCAACTAGCCCTAAACTATATGTCACATGATCCCCTTTGCATTACATTTTTTTTTTTTAGCGAAATTCAAAGTGTCGGCTTTCAAAATGGTGGCCGTAATGTCCATGTCTTTCATCAGGTAGAGAGTCTTACCTATATCCAAAATTTGGTCTTACTTCCTCTACCCGTTTTTGACTTTCAAGTGTGTTTCAAGACCTTCACCCTATTCTTTAATATAGCTGTCATAGGGGCGGGAAGGGTGTCGAATTTCGGACTTTATCAAACGTCAAAGAGTGGTAGACTTTATTCCATAGTTTTCGTCACCTTTGTCTAGTATAGACACCGTTGGAAACATTTGTATTACAATGTGTTCTAGGTTGGTCTCTATTTTGACTCGACTAAAATACGTGTCTTCGTGTAGAACACAAACCGTACACGGTACAACCTATATAGCAGGAAAATCCAACAAGTAAACATACTGATGATAAGGGAGATAAAAATTATATATGTTTTTCTTCCGTCATGCTGAGAATGTCAAATGTATGTGCGCATTCAAATTTTGGCAACTCGAGCGCAATTGCTTTGGTAGATATCGATTTTATAACACTCAGTTTGTTATCTCTGGAGAGTGAGAATAAAAGGTGTGGAAATAGCCTTATGTTTTTAAATTGTTGAAAAAATGGAAAGTAAATGCACAGTAATGGGTACTGGGTGGAAGACACTACTTATTGGAGGGTACATTCTTCATAGCTGCCATCTTGAAGTCCGCCATATTTATTTCGATTGAATTTCTCAAATGAGAAGTGGGTCGTGTAATATGTCATTCTGGGCTAAAATTTTACAGGAAATACATTTCTGAAGCCAGTTCAGTCCTAAATGCATTCTCGCTCAAATTCGAGCCCAGAATGACATATTACACGACCCCCTTCTTTAATAAAATTAACCGAATTCAAGATGGTGGCCATGACGGTAATTATCCACATCAACAGGGCATTATACCTAAGAACAATTTTATGAATTTGATTTCCATTTTCTTCGTTATTTACAAGATATTTGTGTGTTTATAAAGAAAAGAAAACAGAAGAGGTGGGGCACGTATAAATCCTGTTCCCATCGGTTAACCTAACTACCGGTTCTCCTCATTCACAGCAAACAAATACCGGAATAGTATTTCACGAATAGCATTGGGGACACCACCTTCCCTTTTTCTCTAATGGATAGAATTAAAAGTTATGAATAAAGGCGAGCTGTAAGAGGTGACATAAAGCTCACAAATGTGAAGTTTAGCCACGTAATTTTATGTTTAATAAATATCGGAGCGAAAGACTTACTTATCGTTCACTAATCTACTCGGTAGCTTCGTCAATTTATACTCCTCGTAAGGTAAGTATTAAAGACTCTAGGTTGTCACATAGCTACGTGTTTCGAAAACTGATTCACTCATAAATTATCAGATGATTCTACCAATCTTAAACCGCTAGCCCAAACTGCAAACCACATAAAATAATTGAAAATAAGATTCGTTATCGAAAGTATTGTATTCTTGGTAACCATCTTCAAATTCTTTCTATTCTATTTTATTCCCTGCAAAAAATACATAGCGAAAATTTAACAGTCACGGAAATAAGGCACGATAAGCATCACGTCCTCATATTGACACGAATAAATCCTTCTTGTTGAGGTTATTGACTCAAGTGGTCCATAGGTCAATCCATGAATCTCACATGTTATTTCCTCGTTTCATTTCTGAACTTTCTTGTCACTACTATTAACATGAAATCACCTTCCATTGCCGTATTAGCTCGTCCTTTACTGTCCCCTGTCACGAGAAGCAAAAATAAAGTAGCCCTGATCTCGTTGGTGGAAAATTTTCCAGCTGAAAAATTATCAGATTAGCAACATGCAAAAGGGATACTTCCGGAGAACAAAAGAAAAAATAAAATAACGTCAAAAGAATAAAAAGTAACAAATTGCGGAGTTTCTTCCAAGGCAACTTCTCTACACATATATGAATATTTGCACTTCGTATCCGTCTCTTCACGAAAAACCCTCAGTAACATTCTTCTCACGTTCACTTTCTCTTCTTAATCTTTAAATATTCAAGCAACTCTTTCTGTTCCATCTCTATTGTTTCTCTGGCACGAACAACAAGCCTAGATCAAGCTTCCAACTTTTCTATTCCTGCAGCAAGTCGGTTAAATTCTACCTGCAACAGGCCTTAGCCAAGACATTGGAAAAGGCGACAAAAATTAGTTTTTATTTCTCGTAAGTGTTGGATGTGTGCAAAAGTTCTATCCGTTTGGGGATGAAACTGAAAGACAGAGAATACAAAGAGTAACGTACCTATGAGGATGACTGCATAAAATTGCCATCATTAAGATCATTAGTATGATCTCTTCTACCTGTTTGGTATGAAATTGATAAAACTCCTCTGAACTAGAGTAAAAAAAAAGAAAAAAAGGAATGCCGTTTTCCCAAAGTTTCGGCATGCGAAGGTATTCTACAATGAGCGAAAAAAGAGGTAGTCCGTAGGGTTATATCACTTCTTAACCAAAGTTAAATAATTTTTGCTGGGTGATGAAAGCAGCATAAGGTCTGGTGTTATCACGATGAAAGATTGCGAGAGACGAGCGCCGAGCGCTTAGATATCAGTTATCCTTTCAGTTTGTCCACGTGTTGGGTAGTAGAAGTCGGAATTCAGTACGTTAATAAAATCCTAACACAACATAGCCTGTAAAAGTAACATGCATTTATTTTAATTAATATTATATGGCAACTCTACCAAATGTGGGGCCCGTCAGAGCTGAAACCAGGTCACTTTCAGTTACCTAGACTTATCCGAACATAGATGACCCAGTCCAAAATTGATCCGAATGACCCGGTCTGGGAACTATAATTTTCGGCGTCGCATTATCGTTCTCTGGGAGTAACACCTCCGGTTCCGGTCACTCATAAAGAACACTGTTCAAATGCAAGGAAATAATTGAAAACTCTTGCTTTTTTCTCTGGTTCACAAGGTCTAAATGGGGTCAGCGGGTCAAGCCGGGTGCCAAGCACAGACCCGGATCAAAACTTGATCCCAGGACGCATTTTAGCTCTGGAGCCCTTAGACATAAATCTAATTTTGTCAACTGGAATGATAACTAACATGTCTTGTCAATTAACGAATGAACACCATGCTAATTATACAAGTACATTATTTACATATCTGCTTCAATAACCAGTTTTAGCTCATCACCTGGAAAAAGAGGTTCTATTCGACTGAAAGTGAATGGGAAAAATTAGTGCCATAGCATATGCACCCTCTTGAATGTTTATATATATATATATATATATATATATAT
>JAGDQP010000170.1:752-14418 GCA_022664845.1 Lepisma saccharinum
CCCTCGAAGTACTTTATCCACTTCTTCTTTCATTACGTCTGGGGCATTTGCATCATTTTCTTCTGAGTCTTCATTTCCTAGCTCTTCTTCGGAGTAGTACAATTCTCTGTAGAAATTTTCAAATATTTTTATAATTTTTTCCTTATTTCGTGTTACGGTCCCACTTGGTCTCTTAACTGCAATTATTTGCTTTTTCTTATCATGAGCTGCTGTTAGGTTTTCTCCAGGCTCTTGTTTTCTTCGATTGTATTTCTAACAAGATTTTCGTTCTATCTTCGTACATCCTCTCTTATTTTTTTCCTAACGGTTTTATTTAGTTTTATGTACTCAATCCTCTTTATGTAATTTTTCTCTTCTTTCATTTTCCTTCTTTTCTTCCCCAAGAGCTTAGTTTCTTCTGAGATTTTGCTTTCATTTTCTTTGCCGTCTCTCTTACCATCTCAGTCAGTGTTTTATTTGTGCTATTGATGTCTTCTTCAGCCTCTAACTCTTTCAAGGCGTTGAATCTGTTGCTTAGTTCTATCTCTAATGTCTACATGTGTTTCCCTAGATTCTCCAGATCTAAAAGTGACGGATTTCCTCTGGTAAGCTTCTTTCTCTCAAGTCTAGTATTTAGTTTTTAGTGTTCAGCTTACATCTTACCATCCTATGATCACTTCAGAGTTTGAAATTGTTCAGAACAGACACGTCTTGCAGAACTTCCCTGTTATTCGATAAAACGTAATCTATTTAGTTTTTAGTCCCATTTGGGCGTTTCCATGTCCACTTCCTCTGGGGCGGTTTCTTGAAAGATGTGTGTGAAATGAACAGTCTATTGACTTCTGAGAATTGAATTAACTTCTCTCCTCTCTTGTTTCTTTTGCTAAATCCAAAGTTTTCCACTTTCTTGTCACTGTTCTGCTTAGTTCATACTTTCGCATTGATGTCTCCCATTACAATTTTGTAATGCGATTTGCCACTATCCAAAATCTTCTGTATCTCCACGTATAGGTCTTCGACTTTCTCCTCCGGATGTGACGCTGTTGGAGCATACACTTGTATAATTTCCATATTGTATCTCATGTTTATCTCGTGTGAGTCTTTCTGAAATTCCTTCAATTTCTGTGATCCGTGTCTTCAGGTCTTTATTTATTACACCGTATAAAGCCAACGTCTGTCGGTTTTCTATTTTCTATTCCTGTGAAGTAGAACTTGTGATACACTTAGGTTTGTGTGTCCTTAATATTATTCCCTTGGGAAAATTCCTGGTGACGCCCTTTGTTGCTCTACTATTGACCCGAAAATTGTGGTATTAGCATTATGTAGCACTGTCCCTAAGAAGATATATCTATAAGGAACACTGCCGATTATTCCTAGAAGTTCTTTTCTCCAGGCAATTTTCCCCAACTGATTTTGAGCCTTTTTTTTGTGGGGGCAGGCTACGCTTATGAATATTACATAATGTTTTCTTTGATTCATATGCATTGCAACAAGATCTCTATATTTATCTACTAGAACTACAGATGACAGTGAACTCTACTTATCTAGGTAACTAATTTTCGATTTACAGATTTAAGAGACTATGTTTTTCTCTGGCTGTTGTGGTACACATCTCTTTCAAGCCGTCTTCAGGATGTATTGGCAATGTAGAAAGGTTTATTGGGCATAGAGTTTCATAATCGAATGGGTGTCCATTGAGACCTGAAGAGCGAGAAATTGGATTATTATTGTTAACAATCCAAACTTACCTCTATTTCCCCTACTTTTTGTTGTGTCACGCACTTGAAGTTTATACACATTTTTCTTTGTTTTATTGGGATTACAGCAGGGCCCATTCATTAATTTTTCTATTACTTGTATACTGAGGCAAACCAAGAAAATGTAGTAATAGAAAACTGCAGTTTTTCTGTTATAACGTGCTACTAGAAAATCTTAGGTAAAGATAAAGCCAAAACCAGAAGGCCCTCAAACATGTGCGTGACGCCTGCTCCTCTTCCTGCCACTCACAATGATCTTTGTTAGTTTTGTTCTAAGGTTGCTTCACAGCGTTAACAATTAATCACCCTTCAGCAACACTGGACGAAACTCAGGGGAGCAGACTCAATATTTTCCACCACATTCAGATGTTGAAAGTTAATAATTTGATATGTATTTTCATTTCATAATTTCACTAGTTTGTATACAATTACGAAACCTCCGAGAGTTAATTAATGGCTAACTCTGGAGACGGGTGATGGTACATACCTGCATTTAATGCTAATATTGTTAAATTCCTACTGTAATTTTAACAACGCATTTCAGAAAAGTGACCCGGTTTCAGGGCTGGTTTAAAGCCGTTCTTGGATGTGCCACGACTTATGCTTATGCGTGTTTAAGCTCATGAATATTTTTTCTTGTTCCTTTTTCAAAATGAATGTTGAATGAAATTATTTTCATTACATTTACCAGTAAAATCAAAACGTCTCTTAAGTTTCGCGGCACACCTAGCAAATCTGGTCACGACTCACCTGTTGGGAAACAATGATTTAGTAATTCTTCATAAAGAAAATCGCATCTTTTCAAAGTGAGAAACTTTGGCGACGAAACATATTTCTCTTTTCCTCTCTAATTTTCCCTATGTTTATAAAGCTATGTCCACCAAATTTACACGTCCTGTGATCTATTATGATTTCAACAAGGCTCCATTCATTGTTTTGTGGCAGATCCAGAGTTCCATTCATTTTAACGAAAATCTTCTAAAACCTTAAGAAAATGAATGCCTTTAGGCATAGGGAAGCGGAGAGCTTGGATAAGTCTGTCGTTTATAAATTACTCACTTGCATAATTTGCTATGTGTAAATATCTTCGATACACCCATGTAAATATTGGTCGGCTGCTTGAAAAAGTGGATAAGCCCAAAAGGGGAAGAGATAATTTGAAGTTCATCGTTTCAAAAATTCCTAAATTCCTCTTAAGTTTATATTTTACATTTTGATAGAAAAAAAAAAAGTGGTCGCGATATGTTGGTACATAGTTTATGCATGAGTTGTGTTTGTGCAGAAGTGTAAAATTCATCAAAACTGAAATTATGCCCTGGTGTTGTGTTTATTTTTATTTCCTTTCGCTTTAGGTTAGTGAATCTTGCTATCCTCATAATAGTAGCATTTAGGTTAGTTCAGTAGGCTTTAGTAGCATTTAGCAACTAAACGTAAAATTGAATACATACACACAAATGATAAAACGGTGCCAGTAGAGTCTGACTACTCGCACTATTTCAAATCTTACTGCATCACTATGTGGGAAATTTGTATGATATATAAGTTGCTGTTACCGCCCATAATATTATGATATATAAGTCCATTCAGGTTTTGTATAATGGTGTAAAAAAATCCTATGATATTTGTGCCTTTAGATGTACTGAACATGTTTTAATTTAGGTAACTAATTCGATTGTATAAGAATCTATTGAGATTAGAACGAAATTAACAAATTAAGAATCCTCATATTTAGAAAATCCATAATATCAGTATCTATCGAAGGAAAGAATACAAATTTTGACCTGTAACAACGTCTGCTCTGCCTGTTCTTATGAAGAGATAAATATTTGGATTCTGTAACATGGGTTAGTCGTCTTACTCTCGCTGCACAATTTGAAAGGAATATGATAATACTAAAAACAAATAAGGAACATATTTATCACAGTTTTGCCATCTACGTTCCGACTTCCATAAATATTGTTTGAATAAAGCAAATCGAAAAGAAGATGGATGGATATCTTTGCTGCGCTTCGTCGATCTACAAGAGCCTAACCCCTCTCCACGGACACTCCAGAGCATTCAATCCTCCCACTGAGATCTTGGTTCAGAGGGGAGAACAAACTTTCAGCTCTGACTTTGAGAACTTGGGGTGCCTCTGCGATGAAAACGGAGGCAACAGCAAGCATCAAGCCACATCGCCTAGTTTCCAAAGTTTCTCTCCCGCCCGACGCTTTATTGTGCGTCAAGACAGGAGGGAGACTCTGATAGTTGTGTTTACCCACCACAGCACTATCGATCGTCGCGCGCTTTTGCTTTGGGGGTGAAACTCCGACACGAGACAAATCTCGCCGACTTAGACCAGTTCAAAGTCGCAACTAGCTACTGAAGATGGAAGCAGAAGATAGATTTTGTCATCTTAAATTACACGCACCTTGCACCATCTCTTCTTTGAATGTAGGCGATTGAGTATCAATTTAGCAACTAGCACTGAGCTAACAGTTTGAAATCACCAGACACTTTTGTCAAAGGCAGTGTAGTGAAAAGCGTCTTCGAGAATCTACATGAAAAGCTGGCAGTACTAGTTTGGAGTGAGATTGCTCTGTGAATGAAAATTACAGAAAGAAAAGAAAGCCATCCTGTCATTACTTAAGCAAATTTCAAAGATAATCATAAACCAGTTAGATTTCATTTCATCAGAGGTTAAGTAACGCTTCTACTTGTGGCGGTTTTCACGAACTTCGAGTATAGCGTAAAGAAAAATTTAATCGTATTTTAATTACACAACAATTCTTTTATTGGGTAAGATATATACACCATACTAATATTATAAAAGTAAATAATAATCATGATAAAGAACTTCCGTTGGAAAGTGATTTTAATAATTCATTCGTTTTCATATATTTAAGAGCACAAACAATTTTAGTTTGTTATTATGTTACTTGTCATGACTTCCCCAGTGCATCACTTCTAGCCTACATAAAACAGGTACCTAGCTCGACGTAGCTATTCCTTATGTTTATCATATTTCGACTATTCGTTCCAAATGCTCTCTCTATCCGATGATAAACTCTCTTACAAATTTACGAGACACCATTTATTGTCTAATATAAAATCACGTACGTTAATAATTTAGTTCACCTACTGCTTCGTAATAAGGTGTTTGTCATTTTAGACAAAGTGGAAAACCTAAACTCGTCTCGTTTGAGGAATTTCAAAGGAAAATATTCTTTATTACAAGATGAAAGACAAAGTGAACTTCACCCACGAATCGGTGGTTTGTTTCTCTACTACTTTTATTTAAGGCCTTCAGTCAACTTTGGCTCAGGGTGTAAGGATAATTATGGGAGATTTGGTGGAATGAAGAAAGTGGTAGGAAACGGGATAACCCCGAGAAAACTCACTCACGGAAACGGTGTTTGTCCACCACAAAGCCCACATTCTATAAGCACAGATTGAACCGACGACCCCTCAAGCACCAGAGGTGAGCGCTCTACCACTGAGCCACTGCGGTCCATTTGTTTCTCTAAGTTAGTAGGTTTTCGTTCACGAGCAACATGGTGCAGGATTCAGAGTGACCACATGTAGAGTTCGCTTGGTCCTTATTTATTGGCCTGAGCCATAGTTGCCTAAAGGCCTTAAAATAAAAATTCAAAATACTTATTTAATAATGTATAACATATTTATTAATTAGATTTATTGCGATAACGCCTCTTAAAATAAAATAACCATAAGTCAAAATTACAAACATATCATTTGCATTGAAATTAACAATATAGAGGCATTAATTTCCGATAATTATCAAAATGCTTCCGAAGTGTTACCAAATCAGAGATGGATTAAAAATTTAAGTTATAAAAAATTAGAAATGGAAAGCATTCTTGTTACAAATTCGGAAGGCCACCATCACAATCACTGCAGATCGTCATCAAATATATCTTCGAAATAATTGAAAAAGTCGGCATGAACTGCTTTCTCATTTGATGCCAAATCCAATAACTGGTCATCAGAACCTCCTCCATCTCCATGTATGGTCCAGCTCCCTCAGGAAACATTTCATTTGCTACAACGGTAGATTTCATGTTAACAGTTACCTACTTATAATTATGGGAAGTGACAGACGTTCCGTTCAAATAAATCAAAATTACAGTAGGAACATCTCATCTAATTCTTTGCCTTTGAGTATGGCTTCCTGAATTGAGGCTACATTACGTCTTTGAATTGCGACGCTTATTCTTTGAATTAGGAAGGTGCTTGCTCTATCATCGCCACATAATTGTGTGATACGCTTACCTATTTCCTTTATCAAGTTGAGGCCTTCTTTTCTCCATGAACCACTGGATTCGATAGCAATGGCTACGAAATGGTACTTTACTGTAAAATTACTGTATTTTCTTCTTTTTTCCGTTTCTTTTCGACTGGCGATGTTTCCCGCCTGGATTGAGGAAAAAGGGAGGTTGGAAGGAGCGAAAGTATCTGAGCAAGTGAAGTCCCAAATTAACAGTTTGCCTCTCTTCCAAGGTAACAGAGTCATCCCATTTGGTCTTTTACCGTCTGTTCTGCCACATCCAATAGGTTCTCGTACTGAAGGAATGCCAGCTGAGATTACTGCTCTCGTTATAATATCATTAACATTAGAGTGACGAAGATATCTACCTGCGCTTTTAGAACAAGAAAGGTCATATAATCCTTTTTTATTTACTTCTCTCTTACATACCTGACATTTGTGATTTTCACAAATATCTGCACCCAGGCGAATTCCAACTGCTATTCGGAAACATTCGTTACTTAGGTGAAGGCCGAGAAGGGGCGAAGGTAAAGCTTTGAACCAAGCACCTGCTTCGAAGGAAGAAGCCGCAATTATTCTGGCTTTGTCTTCTAAATTATCTGCAGACTGAAGTAAAAAGGAGAGGTGAGAGTTGTGTACATAAACACGAATTTCTTTCGGATGTCTTGAAACTGATGCAGAAAATCATATTTCAATTTAGCTTTACATTCAGAACTTTTTTTTTTAAATGACTACAATTTCCTGATAATGCAATTTGGGTTATCTTTTTCAGTTACTACTATCGTTGCTGCTAAATGTGTATCTTTTCTTATACAAGGTTAGAGCATAAACAAACCTTTCTTTGGAGCAGGGTCGTAGCTACTATGTCGCAAAAGCCTGCAATACTACTTACCCTAGCATCTCAATGGGCCGAATCGACCTCCGACCTTGGGTTTCGGTCGCGTTTCGACGTTCACAGGATCACGTGAACTGCCAACTATTTTAGAATTTTATTATTATTACATTTTAGTCTCAGATTATATTTCTTATCGAGAGATTGAAAAATATATCATATTTTAAATTGTTACACTGAGGCATAAGTATAACATTTCTTTTGTGAACGCGTTGCCCCATATGCGCTGAACTGGCGTTAGGCCTAACCTATAACATTGTGTATATGGGACCTCGGCGTGCACAATCCTAGTGTGAACGAAGATAGCAGAAGAGCAGGAGTGACCACTGTTGCTAACTCTCCTTCATTTTTCCACCTGTTCTCGTGTTTAAAATGTAATCAAATATTCTGGCAGCAGCAAGGATAAACGTTTATTACATACCAGAATCGCAAAATACACAATAAATCGCTTATGAACAAATATATTAAACACGTAAATAACATAATGTTGCATCTCTATTTACATAAAGTTATTTTAGTTTCAAAATCAGTTATAAACGAAGAGCTAATGAACAGTATCGTGTAGTTTGCAACATTGCGAAAGTCGTGTGAGAGATTGAAGGTATTTTCGGAACTGATTTGTTCGTTTGGCTATTAAAGATTTATTAATACAAAAGGAAGGAGGCATTTTATAAAACATGTATTTTTCAACGCATTGCAGTGCATAATAAGCTAGCAGACGTTTGCGCCTAACTAACTTTAAGGAAGCAATTTAGGGCAAAGAGGCTACTCCTAACCCCCTCATACCTAAAAGCGCCAAAACACGAGATGTGAAGACTGAAAATATTGATTTTTTTTTAAATTTCAACCAAAGAGTTACAGAAAAACAGAAGAATGGACTTCATATACAAATAAAGGTAGGAAGAATATATGAAATTTCTTCATCTTATTATTTTGTGTGTGTGTGTGTATTTTAGTACTGTGAAAGGCGATTTTCAATTATCCCGTCAATTTTCAATGACTTACTCTCGTGAAAAACTCCTCTGAAATACATTCATCACTGCACTGTCGAGCTTTCGAACTTGGGTACTTCAAAAAGAGAGATGATTCCTTAACCGTTCAACTACTTATTTTTATATGTGGAGTTCCTTATTTTTCCTTAACCCTTTACATAGTGTAAATAAGTTATGGAGAGCTATAGTTCTATTATCTACTTAGCACATTGAGAAATGGTTTCAAGCTATCGAACGATGTGTTTCTTGTTCTTGTACTTTCTTCGTTGCTCTTTGGGGAAGAGATTCTTCCAGGATTTTCAGTTTTCGGGGGTTAAAGTAAAAATTGGGACTTTGGGAGGGTGTAACTGTACTTTTGTACGGTTTCCATCTATTTTACCCAAGGATTTTCTAATAGAGGATTGACTTATAGCTATCTCATGTCCAGCGCGAGTGAGAATCCAGAAAGACATTTGAGCGTCGACCAAGGCGAAGCAGCTGATTGGTTAGCAGACAACTACAGAGCTTGCATCAATTAGCCGAAAACAATGTCTTTGATTGGAGTAAGGGGACTAATTGGGCGGGACTTAGCTGTGATGTTTGGCTTCATATTCTTGACGAAATGGCAAATCCTCTATTAGAATATCCTTGATTTTACCGTAAAATTTATAGTTGGGATACACTCGAGAATTTGGGGGTGACACCCCCGAAAGCGGAGTCGGGCGGAATCACTGGTTGTGAACTACCGCTTATCAACCACACGAGACGCCACTGTTGCACATTTACCTAAGGTTTTGATAAGCTACATTATCTTTATAAATCACTATTTTGTCAAAACAAGCTGACAAGGCTTGACTTCATTGTAAAATGACGCAGTAAGCGTTACACTTATCATGTTTTAACAACATTTTCCTCAGACTCAAGTAAGAGTGTCGTCTGAGGAAGACGTTGTTAGAATATTGAGACTGTAACGCTTGCTGTGCCATTTTACAATAAAATTAAGTTTGATAGTTTGATGCCGGTTTTAATTAAATTCAGTGTGAATAGAAGGCTTCAATATAATGAGATCCACACTAGTTTGTCATCTAATTATTTCCTTTTACTTGCGTGTGTAAGAAAAGATAAAAAAATCGTGTCGAAATAAACCCCTGATAACTAGTTCTATTTCCGCTCTTGGACTTCTTATTACTTTCTAAGGGAAAAACGCATTGTTCAAAGTGATCACTTATTTTTATCTTGAAGCTTGACTGGTTATTATTCAAGAAATATAATACAGATTTCTCAATAGTCACATGTTCCCTAAACAATTCTATAATGATCAAAATTCTATGCATAACAATAATTATATGTATTAACGAGTCGCCGTGGCTCAGACGGTAGCGCGTCTGACTACGAATCGGGCGGGAAGGCTTCAAATCCCGGCCAGGCCACTGGAGACTTTTCTCGTAGTGTTGCCTGACGCTCTGAGGTGCATTCAGCCTCCTATCAAATTGAGTACCGGAGTGTCATTGGTATTTCTGAGCACCTTACGAAGGTAAAGGGGGTCGAGTGTGTGACTGACAACCTCCACCTCACTTAGTACCGTAGGTCAAGAAAATGTGGAGCGCGATTTATTACCATTTAAATCTAATAAAATTAAACTAACATTCAAAATTGTAATTAGTAAATAATAGTTTATCAGCACAAAAATCTAACATTATGAGCGATGAACAGTATCAATTTACAGATTCATTTAATTACTGGTATGCATGTCTACATCATTATTTTACAATTATACTTTTACTAAATTCCTTTTTATTTTATTATTAATACCTTTATTACTATGTACTGCACATATTGATAAATTATTAATGATTATAAGCTTTCATACTTATCACAAGTATAATTTCTTCTGTTATCATTATTATTGAGATGAACAAGGGAAAGCGAGCGAAACCCTTATACGTTCACTCTGTATTTATTTGTAACGAAGCCCCTCCGAGATTTCTGGAGCGATGAACATAATTTTTTGTACAATGGTAGTGATTGTAGCCGAGAAGGTTTATAGAGTAAGAGATTAACGAGAAGTTGTTTGATTTCCATGGTAACGGCACTCAAAGAAAAACGGATTTTCACGAATTACGTAATAACGGATGGACCAATTACATCCAAATTGGGTATTCTGGAAGAGCGGACAATACTCCATGCTTTGTGCCAGAACTTTTACATTATAACCGTTTCCATATCAACGAGACTCAATTACTACAACTTACATTCACGCCTCATGTGAAAACGTTTAGACTAACTAGCTTCAAACCAGGCATCATTGTATAGGAATGAACCCTTCAGACTTGAACCATATCAATAATTGAATCATCCAAACTATTTACCGTTTCCCTGGTAAGGAGAGACTCTAAATTCAGTCTCTCCTTACCAGGGAAACGGTAAAAAAAAAAAAAAAAAAAGATCACAAAAATAAGGCGATTTGAGGCCTCAGGCCTCCCTGTCATATTGATTTATAACCTAAGGTAGGTGAAATAGGAAAAGAACTGACGTCACTTAGTTACGACAGCTATTTTGAGAAGTTTCTCTAGTTCAACTCGCGTTATTTATAATGGTCGTATCAATGTAACAAGCACAATATTAATGAGTAATTTTAATCAACATTCTTTTGGCCATTTTTAATGAAAATTTCTGGCAAATACAATCTGTGATAATTTGTTTTTATTGCAGTATATTTTATTCATATAAAGTCATGATGGTAATCTTTGGTCGTTAAATGCGTATAAGAAATTTATAACGACGCATGAGGCTATGAGTAATAGCTGAGATTACCCTTTTCTTTCATATGAAAATGCGTATGTAAAATGTCTATCTGTTTTGTCAGCAAGTTGCTTATTTGCTAAATCACTGAATAGAGCACTCTAAAATGTGCGTTTTACTTGTTATTTTTGCGTACTTTTCTTTAAAAGTGGGAACTACGTCAGTCTACGACAGCGGCGACAGATTGTTTCTTTCTTCCCACGGTAGTAATAGCCACATACCGATAAATCATTTGATTTCTACGCAAAATTCGATGTCTTCGTTGTATTCAGGTTGAAAGAATATAGAACTGAATAGTCATAGCTATTAACGATCATTTTATGTTATTATAATATCTATATGTGTATCTGTGTAACCCATGTAAACTTAAATTAGAAGTCAATGTCCGGTATAACTACATGTTAACCTTTGTGCGGTCTCGCAATGTCTCTACTACCTTATTTGGATATGTAAACATCGACAGCTCACGTGAGTGAGTGGAGTAAGAAAAACTCACCATCTTTGTCAATCAGTCGCTCTTGAAAATCTAAAGTGTTTGCCATGCGAATCGTGTCAACTTCCAATGTACGTACTATTGTTTCAAACTAGTCGCTGTATCTGCAAACCAATATTTTCAAGTCACTTAATAGACTGATGCGTGGTTGTATGTAACGTAACAAGCTCCGAAAAATGTCGAGAAGTTTTAGTGAAAACAGCAATTTAACAATATATATGTGTTAGTTTTGTCACCGCATATTAGTGCGTATAGTCTTTAGATCAACAGAGAAAAAGGCGATTTATAATAACAACAAAAGTACTAGTTTTGTATATTAGTTACTTTCGCTGAAAAGTTTATAAAACTTGTGGTATCTTCTCATACTTTTGCGTATTCGCCAAAAGCAAAGAGGAAAACGAAATTCGCAGTGATATACACAACGTTATTGTACTCGTCATAAGAAAAAGGTGAACTGTGTTTTTTGTCGACCTACACCGACTAAAACTAGTGATGTGTGTACTAGGAATAATAGCTGTAACCGAGCAGTATTGAACATATTCATTTCGTTGAGTGAAATGCTTGCTGAGGGAAGTCATTCTTCTACGAAGAACATTTGGAACAGATTATCATCGTTTTCTTAGTGCTCAAGTGTCCAATCCCCCCTCTCTCCTTTGTCATCAATAATATTTGAACTTTTTGGATCATCGTCTTTGGAAAAACTGAGTATAAGAACATGAAAGAGCTCTTAGCGCTAAGAAAATAAATTCAGAGATATCTCAAGCCAGTTACATTTTATTTCTTCTTTTTCTTTTGGATTAATATATATTCATCTTTTTTGTCTATCATCAATTCGATTCTCATGAATTGTCAAACTACAAATTACTTTCTCTTCGTTCTGTAAAACTATCGTTTGTATAAGTGTTGTAAAGAAACATATTTGTTTTATTCCTTTTCTAGTTTAAAATATATGTGTCACATAATATAGGAATACTGCTTTTCTTTGTGTTAAAAATTCAACCATCCTCCTTGGTATTCTATTTATATATAAAAAAACCAAAGCAGCGTAGCAAGGTAAGATATATATTTTGAAAAACTTCCTTAGTGTCACTGCTTCTTGTGCGCTAAAATTATAGATATAGTACTTTGATCAACGTACGGTGTCACGTGACCCTACACAATGAATGTATTTCGATATATGCTATCATGTAACTTTGCTGTCATCGAGCTAAATGTCTCCATTTGTTAGCCATTATCATAATTACACTCTGAGCGCCAAATACTTTTGAATTGTTCTTTCCAAAATAGATATTAGTATATCATTAACTTCACAAAATTACTTGAGGTTGATGACAATAATGTTGCATGTATAGGCAGAAATCGTTGCCTGTAAAATACGAAATCCGATCATTTGTATTTGAGGTCTGTAGCCGTAGGTAACTATTTCCCCTATCATACGACTACGTATACTAGTCTTAATACATCGATCATATCAAGATGGAATAAACGCTATCTTAGACAGGACTGCATCCGAAAGTAGAAAATCCAATCAGAATAGCGAACATATTTATGACGTCTCAATGTACAAGCCGCTATCTTTTCGAACTAATTAAATTTTAGTATTTTCCATTGCAGTAGTCGTATTGACATTGGATAAAGTATAACTCATAATGGCATCGGGAATCTTATGGATCTATGTTAACATGTGACACCACATACTTTCTGACCACCATCTTGAAAAATATTTACATTTGAATATTTCGGAATCTAATAGTCGCATCAGTATGAAATGAACCATGTCTTGCTCATAATTGCATCCGAAAAAAAGAAACTGCAATCAGAATGAAAAAATGTGACGTCACAAAGTATACTTCGTTATATTCGGAAATAATTAAGTTACACTATTTCGCACTTGTAATGGGGGTATCGAGGCGGAGGAAACAATTTGTAGTTCAGGTACTCAAACCTTACGTGTTTAAGGAAACGTATGGCATCTTGGGAGGTAAAGCGGCCCTTTCCCCTGCCCAAATATATATTTCAACACCGGCAACCTATAAGACTTACTATTTTTCCTCTACCACCTTACTCATATCCTGTTTTCTTAGATGTAAAATACTCTCATAAAAATCAATTTTTGTTTGCGACAAAATACTTCTGGCATAATAATCGGTTTCACAGTCCAAACGTCAACTCACTCATCTCAATTCTGTAGACATCGTCAAAGATAAATGCGTCCTAGTTATAATTTTTATGATGATAACATCCTCCATAGTGTACTTTTAATAACAAATTTTCTGCTTTTAAAGATTTTAAGTAACAATGATTAAATAATTAAAAGTTGTTTTCTTCGTTGCATGAAAATAAGCGAGTTGCATCCAAATTCCTTTTTGCCTCCAGAGGGAAGTGTGTTAGGAAACAGCAGAGCCAGCCACAATTTGTTTTGAGAACTAACAGAATATTTTGTAAGTAGATTAACTTTTCCCTTTATTTACAAATTCAACAAACATGATTTGAAGTCAAGAATATATA
>JAGDQP010000170.1:14818-26666 GCA_022664845.1 Lepisma saccharinum
TGCCTCTTCATTAACTAGTACCCTCCGTCCATCCTTTGTATGCTGTTACGCTTTAATCATACACGTGATTCTTTTCCAGGCGGACTTCAATGCAAGATCGCTGTGACATCACGGACGCCTGATAGTACTGACCACTCGACCTACGAGGACGTCTTTTTTACTACACTGCACCTGTTAAGATGCGTACTCACCACAATCCGACTGGATTCTCCTAGTCTCTCTCATTGCTAATAAATAAGCCAAACGCTCGTTGACTGTCTTTAATTAACACCCCTGTCTGATATGCAACCACGCATTATTTTATAAAAATGGTAATAACTTTAATTCTCGTTGAGATATCGATGTGCCGGCAATGAATTATTGTTACTTGTTGGCAACTCATCCCATTTGTGGTCCTTTCAACCCATCTTTACTTGGAAGACTTTCTGGGAATTCCCTACTTCCTTTGGGGAATCCCTTGCGCCATGCTTGTAGCATTTTCCAATATGCATTTTTGGATAGCCCGGGTGTGACTTCCTCTCATTTACTCTCAACCGCCTACTCTCCGATTTTTCGTCTTCGCAATAATCCGCTCTGAAGTTCATTTTCCCACGCTTTCGGCAGGCTGTAACTCCGTAACGCCTCGGAATTCCCCCCCCCCGTTGCCTCGGCTTTTTTTCTATATTTTTCACTGTACTATCACCTCCCGAAGTTTGTCGGCCCGTAACCTTACCACCCTGTATATATATATATATATTAATTGTGCATTGTGCATTTAATTGTGCATACTATCCTAAACTCTGCAGTTTTTGGGTTCTTTTCAAAAAGTGCGTTTATGTAATCATTCAACATTCATGTGATAGTATTGGAGTTTCAGTCTACTTTCACAAGATTAATTTTGCAGCGTACACTTGTTCCATATTCTATCAAAGAAAGTATGTGTTTATATCTGTCATAAGCGGAATTAATCTAATGGTTTGTATCTGCTGTCTGAAATTCAGATGAATAAAGAACGTTGGAGTTATTGTAGGTTACTTGAAAAAAAAAAAAAAAATAACATTTGTGTATAAAAGTTCCTTTTTTAACTGCATATTGCTCCGTGCGGTTTCATTAATTCATGGGACTCTTGTTATGGTAATTTCTTACGTTATCATTATTTTTTCATATAAAAGAAGGCGCAGAAATCACCAACAGTAAATGGAAACAAGCCTGAACACACCGTAAACAACGTTTCAAAAAAGGAACTTTTTCCCCTAGTTTCTCCAGTGTTTACATGTGCATTTAATTACTCTTCATAAGCGGCTGTTTCTATGGAAACCTTGTTGAGCGCGAAATGTTAGTGGCTCAGTCCTCGGTGCAACGGCAAACCACAGAAAGCCATATTGCGGCCTCTGCCCTTGGGTTTTAGAAACTTTTTCTTTTCGCTTTTTTTTGCAATTCATTGTGGTTCACCTGATTTTTTCTTGCTTGAGGGGTGAAGGGAAAGAGAAAAGAAAAGTTATATATCAAAGAGTGAGAAAGCGTAGAGAAACAAGAGGTGCGATAATTAGCATGCTTTACTTCAGAAACAAGAGATAATTTCCTCACCGAATTAGAGTTCGATTTCCAATAAAACTTCCTATTATGAACTTCTAATTAACGACAGAAACAGACGACATGAAGGTGGAATTAATTAACAAGATGAAGACTGGATGTAGTCTCAGCAACATTCTCAAATTTATAATTAGAAGACATAGGAAAACTAATGTTAAAAAGAACTAATAATGGGTAGCAATTCCAGAATGAAGATATAACTTATTTTATAATACAACTGTCCGTCACATTATATTCTAATAAAAACTCACAAGCATTATGAATTTGTCAAAGAAAATGTTAATATCAAGATTTTCAGCTTTTGCCGACAACACGATTGTTAAATTCAGTAGGAAAATTCGATATTTTGGAGTTCATGATTTCATATGTACACTTAGACTCATAGAAGATAGTCCGGGAAGGGCGTAAGCCATAGTGCTGTTACCGCCCATACAATTCATTTTATCTTATCATAGAAGATAGTAGATGAAAAAAATAATCAAAATCTGAAAGGTTGCACTGCTGGGAATACTGAGGCAATATTCAAACCGGACACTTCACTTGTTTAGTTTGCTATACAATTGGCTTCAGCGCTGACAAAATCTTGAAATTTTTGGAAGCAATTCTTCCATGTGACAATTTCTATGAAACTAATAGTAAAACCACTTTACAGGCTAATTTCCAATTTTATTTGTCTGTCACGCATCTCAGTATCTGATAATTACTGCTGCCATTAATTTTAAAAGACTAGTTCAGTACTCGCAGCAATATAGTATTCGTAGCGTTACTAGGATTTCATTCCCAAGGGAAAATAAGCAATTCTTGTACATTGGAATGTCACTGTGGTTATACGAAACGCCATATACATTTCCATGAGACTGTATGACTTGGAATGAATCAGGTATTCCTAGATCTCACTCGACTATATCACAAACAACAAACTAATGTTCTGAAAATGAAGAAGATCCATGCATCTTCCCATTTCCACAAAGGACATAAAATATTATTGCAGGTAGGTGAAGTCTTCGTTTGAAGGCATAATCATGAATAGCAAACGTTATATATGTATTTATGAAGTTACCTTCTTGTTTCATTCACTGAATTCACTTTAAATAATTACGCAAAACCATAATAACTCCTCAATTTGTTTAACTTAATAACATTTTGTTTGATTTTACTTCAAACCTTCTTCATTATTTACACAGAACCCTGTCTCTCATAGTAGCCAATTAACTTTACGTTTTTCTCCTGTTGGCTATAATGAAAGACACGACTCTAAACAATCAATCAATACAGGAAAATTTGAACATATCAAACAAAACCTTTTTGAGTTAAATAAACAGAATGTGCTATCGTTCCATGTTGTTACTGAAACTTATCAATGTTTCAAGTAAAAGTGGTTCTGGTTTGATGGGGGAATTTTGAATAATGTAATGTGTAGGGACTCGCAGTACAGATTGCACAAGTAAGTAAATAGCTTTTATTTTTAGCTGTGTTCTTTTCACCTTATGCACTTCAGCAGTGATTCCCAACATTTTGTTTTGTAGTACACCTAAGGCCCTACCGAGCGGCGTAGCTCACTTGGTAGAGCGCTGGCTAAACAATCGGAAAATCCTAGGAACGACTCCAGAATTGTTTCTCGGAAGAGAAACACGTGTGTTAATTCAACTTCATTTTATTACAGAACAGTAGTCCCAACATGACTAGACTACTGCAAGGTACTTTAACTCTGAAGGTCCAATTTTTCGGGCTAATACATGCACGATGTTCAGCAGCATAAATTGGTATGGTGTTAACCAAACACAATTTAGGTGAAATACAAACATATTCACTGGGGTTTAATAAGCAGCACAGAAAATGACAGATACACCTTGTTAATTGTTTTCGCAAGACTACAAAATATACTTTGTAGCCACTAGAGAAAATATTAGGTGTAGCAGCACACGTACAAGAAGAACTTTGAATTCAGAATCAAGGGCTACCTGGGATAACTTTGAACAACACGACGAACTTAGTGTTGTAAATAGAAAAAAAGAAAACGTTCGTTTGTTTTTTATTCTTCTAAAAATTTCAGTTTTTTATTTTAAATATGAGCCTTCGTTTTTCTTAAATTTCATT
Source organism: Lepisma saccharinum (assembly GCA_022664845.1). Lineage (NCBI taxonomy): Eukaryota > Metazoa > Arthropoda > Insecta > Zygentoma > Lepismatidae > Lepisma > Lepisma saccharinum. The sequence goes on from JAGDQP010000170.1 coordinate 18,488, forward strand.
TTTTCCCTAAATTTCGTTTTTTTTTCAGGTCCAATTTGTAATACTGCTAACGTCTCTTTAAGCAAAAATTACTTATATTTAGGTAATTAAGAAGAAATACATCATAAATTAAACCCTAGAATACAAATATGTTTTGGTATTTGTGAGATATTTTAGACTGCCCAGTTCTCAGTGTTGCCAACTTTTTAAAAATCATTTAAAAACTTCTTCCATGCCGTATTTGCCCCAAACTTAGCTTAAACATCATTCAACACAATAGAAGAAAGTTTTGGGTGTTCCCGGCCTCAAACACCCCAGCTGTCAGTGTTGCCAGCCTATTTTAAAATTTAACTTATAGAAATGCCTTTATTAATACTTGTGCATTGATTTACACTAAATTTGACAAACATGTTCATTAGGTACTGGGACACGTCATACAGGCGCTCCAGGCACAGTAGTTTGCCAGGGTTGCCAAACGATTAAAAATCTAGATTTCATACTTATTACCGTTGGACGTATCCGCATTGATTTACACAAAACTTGACATATGCATTAGGTACTGGGACAGTTCATGTGGGTACTTCCGGCGCCGTAGTTGTCAGTGTTGCTAACCAATTTCAGAAAATAAACTTTTTAATTGCTTCCATGTAGTTGAACGTATTGGGATGAAACTTGGTATTTACGTATTGGGACGCGTCATAGAGGTAGGTCCCACAGTTGACAGTGTTTCCAATCAGTTTTGAAAATGAAAGATTTACTACTTCCATTCAGTTCAACGTATCCGCCAAGCTTTGAATATACATATTCGACATATTCAAAACATAGGGTACTGTGGTTGTTCCCTGCACCCATTTATCGGCGTTGCCATCCTATTTTAAAATTCAATTTTTCAACACGGTTACGTGACGGTAGCTATTCCTATACTTTCAAAAAAGCACGTGAGGAGCCGCGGGGCGTAGTTACGTTATGATATACTTTGAAATAATACTTCTCATAGCCGCATTGCAACAGAGTCAACTCATTAGAAGAAACATATATGTAGTTGTTTGTTTACAAGAGTATTTATTCATTATGCATTTATACAACTCTTTTGAAATATGTATATAATGTAAAATATTTTTTGTTACACTGTCTCTATATGTATATATTTTCACAGTATGGGGCGTGGCTTGGGGCACGGAACATTAGGGAGCAATGCTACCGAGTTTTACAGTAAAATATAATGCACTAGTAAACGCACATAATGTACTTCTGCCCTTGACTAGAAGCAGGTTATTTCCCGAGATTTTGAGCTAAAGATAATTGATTTTTACGGACGGTAATTGTGATAAAAAAATATATATTTTTTCTTGAATAAGTGCGCTATTACACGTACAAGGATGCTGTCACAGCAAACTGATCTTGTATTTGACAAGATAATCATTCTACAGCATGCTGCAGAGATATCGGAAGTGACTGCGGAAGTGAAAAACATTCTGCGGGGCCCGCAAAATGCGGCTTTCAGCTTCCCGGTCACAGCTTAATCTACTGCGCATGCGTCGATGAACCGGGTTAACTGTGCGCTTGTTCTTGTACATATTCATTTCTGTTTGCTTCGAGAGTCTGTGTTATTAAGTGTGGGCTAAAATGGCTGATTTGAGAAATTACTCGTAAGAACTTTTGATAAGTGTTATTGAACTGATTAGTAGAAAATTCTGTTAAAATCTATTATTTATCGATAATTGTACGAGCCATGCACCCTAGCAGCTATTAAATAGCGACAAATTTATCGTTCGTGAACATCGAGTTTACCATAAATAACACAAGAAATACAAGCTGAGGTATGGTAACGTCTTGCTCTTTTTATTTTCAAGTGCCTGACATTTTCAAGAAAAAACGAAAGGAAGCCTGGCAATACTAGAGGTTAAAAAACTGGACATGTCCGGTAAAAACCGGAAAGTTGGTAACCCTATATTCTATACAATGTTTGATGTTTTAGGCAAAGTATGAAACACAGAAATGAAACTAACCTAATAAAACCTAACCAGCCTAACCTAACCCAACGTAGAACAGAACAATTCTCCACATAATACTTTGCCTAAGAACATCAGGCATTGTATAGAATGCCTGAATTCATACTTTGTAGGTAACACGTATAAGGAGAAAAAATCAAACCTGACTTTACCCAATACATTTCGGTGAATTCTTTAAAATATAAAAAATACAAAACGAAACAAAAGAGAATTCTATAAAAACAAAAATGTAACATTCTTTGTAAAAAAAAGATTCGCAACATTCTTTGCGTTTTATCATGTTTTACAACCTTTAATTACGGTCAGACAAACTGCAACTTAATTTATTGTGGTGCAAAATTACCCCTTGGCTCAGAGACTGAAAGAAAAAGTAATTTGTACAGGAACAGTACTGTCGTCATTCAACAAATATCTCTTGCAAGAGTGTTCATATTTTACTACTACAACAAAGATTATAAAAGTGCATCTGCCATTCCAAAAGACAAAATCGGAAATACATATTTGTATCATAATAAGTTAGCGTTTATAATAAAATCTATCGAACATTTATTTATACGGAGAAAATAATTAAAATATGTACTCAAAGAATAAATCGTTTCGTCTTATCTGTTCGCGTGTCCCCCTCCTTTACATGAGCCATCAGCGTGCTGTTGCGTGCAATAACCAGTGAAGCGAGCAATTTGCTGTGACAGCATGTCTGCCGCAGCATGCCTGTACTTCTAATAGCACACTAATACCGTAATTAGAAATTGACTTATTGTACGGGATGAGAGCATATTTCGGTAAGAATTCATAGTTTTTCAGTTTAGAGTAAAGATGTCTTCAAAGTTGTATTATTTCAAGGAACTTAAATTCTTTCTATAATTCAAAATATTTCTTCAGTTCCCTGGAGGCTTGTTAGTTAGTATTTTATTACAAACTATACCAAATAACTTCAGCCCATATGTCTGTAGCTAATTCGTTATGTTTGTCAAGGTGAAGATATAGGAAGTATAGCAATGTGGCAGGGAATGAATAAATAAATAAATAAATGCATATATAATTATTATCCCCTCATTTGCCTCATAAGGCTGCAGGAAAAGAAAGCAATAGTAAATTGGGATGAATGTGGGAAAGATTAATTCCAATCCTGCTGATTACATCGATTACCTGCATCATAAAGCATTGACACTTGTCGTGTAAAAAAAAACACACACACACGAAAAAGAAAAAAAACTTCGCAAAAAAAGCTTTTATTTTACAATACTACTCGTACTGTTAGTTATTTCGCAACGTACAATAAACGGGACCCGATCAGTTCGGCGCCTCCGTTTCGGCGCTACCGGTTCGCCGCCACCGTTTTGACGCCGCCGGTTCGGCGCAGTAACGTTTCGGCGCCGTACGTTTCGGCGCCAGAGCTTTACCTAAGAATCACACCAGGGAAACTATTGTATTAAAGAGGTATTAAAAACTTGGTCCATGGTAAGATGCGACAGACGTAGTTTTAAAAAAACGGGAAAAATTGGTCGCCGGAAAAAAACGTTTGTTTTTATTCAATTTTTCGTGCTACTTAGGAAAAGAACGTTGTTTTTTTTTTAACTTTTACATCAATGACAACATTTTATGATCAATGAAATAGTTAAAAGGTTAGTTGATGTTCAAAACATACATATAGAAAAAAATACACAATGGGACCACGTCTGACGAAGTTTTGAAGCAAAATGTATGTTTTCTGGGTCTGAGACAAAGATGCCTAAGGGCCAGAAGGGAACAGAACGTTTCTCTCATGTACAAAGGTGCTAATGACATATATTGCATTATTAATGTAAATTGCAAGTGTTTTGTACATTTTTTAACATAAGATCATCCGATTAAATGCATTAGGTGTGTTAAGTAGTGGATATTGGAGATGAAAAGGCAAAAAAAAAAAAAAACAATGTCGTCAATAAAACCACGTTTTTTTTACTTCGTGGAAAAAAACAATTTTTCCTGTTTTTTTCCAAAACTTCCGGTTTTTTCCAGGCCTTTAAAACACTATACAGAACAGATCCAGGGGCTGCTTTCATGGAAGAGATGCAATGAGACGTTTATACTTCAGTAAGTAATTGAAAAATATATTTTTATTTAAATGATTTTAATTATGAAGTGTTTTTTTCGGCGGAAAATGAATTTATTTATTTATTTCCAACATAAACAGGCTGAGCTACAGCAGGGACGTAACTAGTGAGGAGCAGAGAAACAGGATTCAGGAGCGCTACTCGTAATTTCGTAATGGCGCAATTTCGCAATTTATTATTTTATATTCAAAGAAAATAAGTTTCATATTTAATTACAATGCATTCTGCATACCTTTGGAACAATTTATATATACATATAAAACAGATAGGAACGTCATGTTAAACTGCAAGGTTCGAGGTCGAGGTTCAAGTCCGACGGCGAAATCGAGGTTGAAGTCTAATCTCAGGTCAAGGTTTAACTACCATTTTAACTAATTTCTCTATTTATATTACGAACGGAACCTCCAAATCTTTAGCCCCCTTGTATACGAGAGAAACATCCTGTCCTCTTGTGGCCCTTAGGCATATTTGGCTCAGACAGGATACTTTAATAATGCTCCAAAACTTTGTCAAATTCAGTCCCAATACTCTTTTTTGTCTAAATTTATATTCTGAACACGAACGAACTATCATTGTAACTAATTTGTCTATTATTAATGCAACCTCCATCTCATTAGCACCCTTGTACACGAGAGAAACTTCTTGTCCTCCTGTGGCCCTTAGGCATCTTTAGCCCAAACCGTGAAAACAAATAATGCTTCAAAACTTTGTCAGAAGCAGTCCCAAAAAGTGACTTTATTGACGATTTTCTATTCATCTCGAATATTCACTACTTAGCACACCTTATGTATTTCTTGTTTAGGTTTAGCAAAAGTAAAAGTTCTTACGTTAAAAATATACAAAAAACTTTATATTTAAATTAGAAAAGCAATATATCTTATTGGCGCCCTTGTACATAACAGACAAGTTCCAGCCACTTAAGTCATTTAGGCATCTTTGGCTCAGACCGTGCAACATAAATAATGCTTCAAAACTGTTAGAAGCAGAGTACAAGAAATAATGTTTTAAGTATTTCATTGATCATCAATTGTCGTCAGAGGGCAGTAAAAGTATAAAGTACATTAGTATGTCATAAGGTATGTTAATAATTTCCATTTTCCTCACTTTGGCGCCGAACTGAACTGGCGCCGAAACGGTAGCGCCAAAACGTAGCCTGCGCCAAAATGGTGGCGCCAAAACGGAGGCGCCGAAACGTAGCGGACCCCAATAAACTGCTTCTATCAAAGCAGCAACATCTATGATGGTTATTTTGAACTTAACTTGCCTTAGTTCATGATATTCACATACGACTCCTCATCGTCTGTAATAACTAGTTTTCTATTGTTCCTCGATATTTTACTGTTTTCTTCTTCCACCGTAGACACTCGCTCGCATTATACAAGTACAGGTAACACTGTTTTGTTTATTTATTTTATAGTATTCTCAAGTAATAGAGTTGCTAAATCGCAACATACAAGTTAATAATGATTTAAGGATTTTACACCAAATTTTGTAGACTGCTTACACACCTATCTTTTATTCCAGTAATTTCTCCTTCTTACAATAATTTTTATATTCAATATAAGAAAAGTTTTCTCCTACGCCCTGCGAGTAGCAAATGTTTGGAAAGTTCGTAGAGAACAGCACAATGAGATTGCAATAACGATAAACATATGGTCGCCTCCTCTTGTTGTTTTCTAACGGTGTCCTCCAGAATAATCTACAGTTCGTCTGACACCAATGTTCTGTCAAGATTTAACACAACTGGGCTAACGCAAAACAAAATAGTTAAATTAAAAGTCACTTTTGTTGCGAAAATGAATGAACCTTTATTTTTCTGTACCTATACCGGTACTCTTTTATTTGTTGAGATAAGAGGTACTGCAGACAGAGTAATTTCTCTCCATAACCTTCAGGATGATGAAACAAATCTGTAGCACTGAATTGTACTAAAAGTTACAGCAAAAAGAAAACTGTTATTACGCTGTACATAAATAGTTTCATTTGAGTAATTTATGTAATCTGTCATCGATCACCTAGCTAATCTACTTACATGGCTTCCTCGTATATAATTATATTATTCGACGGCCCACAAAGGTAAAGAAAAAGCTCGTTCATAATGTACACAGCAAAATATGCTGATGCCAATTTAAAAACTTCACTCTGTTACCCAAGTTGTGTTAAATTTTAGCATAATCTAATTTTAGGGTACGTATATTGTTAAGAGCGACTAAATCTAACTTTGGAGTACTTTACAATGGCGTCGTCCGGGAGGAGCAAGGGGTGGCATTTGCTCCCCTCCCCTGGATTTAAGATTTTATACCAAATACTATTTTCATATATTTGGTTATGTTTTTATGCTCTTCACTGGATGCATTCCATAAGAAGCTATTTGGGATTCTCCCGTCACGTTTGTAATACTATATAAATTTCATTTATTTCTTCATTCACACACACACACACACACACACTCACACACACACACACACACACACTATATATATATATATATATATATATATATATATATATATTTATATATATATGTATATATGCAGTTATAAATATATATATATATATGCAGTTATATACAAAGTTTAAAAAGCCAATCGTAAGATACTCATTACTTAAAAATAATTTTAATTTTTAAAAATACAGAACAAATCAAGAAAAAAAAAACACTAAAATTTAAAAAAAAAAACATCTGATATTAACATTAATGAAATGAACTATTTAATTTTAAAGCTAATTATTGTAGCACAGATATCTGAAGGTCACTAACTTAAGCCAGCATAGCCAAAGACTTCAAATTTCTCATCACTAACAAATATTTTCAAATTACAGATTACTTCATTTGAATGATATTCTTAAGAATTATCCAACCCATTTTCTAAAACGCCGTTGTTGATTGTGATGTGTCCATTATTTTTACTATATTTTTTAAAAAAAGAAGCGAACCTGATTATCAAGAGCTCTGAATTTGAATTTTTAAAAGGTCTTTAGATAATTTTGGCTCAAGCCGAATGGATAATGCTGGGAGAATGCAGAACTGAAAGTTTACCTAGCAAACTTTTTCTTCGATAGGAATTCTTACATATAAATTATCTACTAATGTTTGTTAAAAATATACTATTTCTGTAATTTTCGACACCCAACACAAAATTTGATAAAAGTGCTATTACTCACAGTTTTAAAGCCTGAATTATTGGAAGTCATCTATGTCTGATAATGTTATACCCTCTCGGTTTTTGGACTTCAAATTATCTAATAGTCATTGATCACACCACATTAATTTCTACTGTAATGAATAACGAGTTGTAACATGCCAAGCATTTGATGATCCTGACTATTCAAAGATGTTAGATATGTTTGTGGCCAGCGTTAACGAGAAGTCACTGTTAAAAAATATTTGCTGTGTTCTGAGTTCAGAGTCCATTAAGTTAATTTGAAATTTATGATTATTTCAATTTTATTTTATGTTTGACATTATTTTATATCGTTCAACAAACTATTAGCAAGTTCTCTCCTAAAACGTAGGAAGGAAATAAGGTTTCGAAGAAGTATCTATAGGTGGCTGGGAATTTCCAACTTTCCATAAATGGCAAATTTGGTACACTGCAAAAATTGACTGTGATAATTAAACAGCACTATGATAGTACTAATATTGTGTTGAATCAGCATTAAAAGCACATCCATTGTTTTGAATCACCGAAATCAACAACATTTTTTTGCATTGATTTAACACAAACAAGTGATGGGCGCCCTGGGACACCAAAATGTGTTAACACAGCCACATCTTGCTGTGTACTTTCTTGCTTTGCCATTACAAACGATAGTGCTACTAGAAGGAGAAAACCCTAACTAACCAGAAAATGCTGTTTAATAAAATTGTACGCCCATAAATTAATTTTATCTTAAGAAAATAGTAAACTGTAGTCTAACGAACACTTTGTAATCGTGTGTAATAAGTAAATAAATGAATATAACTTCCTCCTCTTCATGATTCATCCAAAAATTTCTCCCATATCTGTGACACTGATTTCTCCCATATCGCACGCGCGCGCGCACACACACACACACACACACACACACACACACACACACACACACACA
>JAGDQP010000170.1:26676-55451 GCA_022664845.1 Lepisma saccharinum
ACACACACACACACACACACACACACACACACACACACACACACACAATGTTCTCTTAATACTGCCCCCCTCTTGGGAAAATTCCTGGCGACGCCCTTGGTACGATACCTATGTGGATAAACATTGGAAAGTCAAAACAATCATATTATTATTGTTGTTATTGTCAGTGTTGTGTTACATTAAAACCGCAGTGTGCTGTTTTATATGGAATTGCCAAACATCTCCAGCACATATTTTTGTAATGAACATAGAAAATATCATACAATATGATGTATTGGAATATGATACAAGTGTGTAAGCGGTTAGCAGAGACGTAATGTGGTCACCTAAAACGTATATATATTAGATTTCAAAACTTTATATTGAAACATTATGTAACGGCACGGTTTCCTTGAAGGACCCCGCACAAACCTTATGGAAATTGATTTCGGTGGAATTGCCTGAAACCGTGATATGCTGTACGATCTTATCATCCTAAGAAAAAGTCACCATGGGCACAACCACCAATCACTGACCGTTTGGCAACTACGAGGCCACTATTTTGAAGACACTCGAAGATAACAATATTCTTGGATTGCGGTGGAATAGTCTGAATCCGTGATATGTTGTAGATCTTTCCATCCTGAGAAAAAATCTCCATGAGCACAACCAAAAAACACTGACAGTTAGGCCACTACGTGGCCACTTCGTTCAACACTTGCGAGGATATAAAATTCCGAAGGGGTGAAATGGTTTCTGACGGTAATGATTTTATCCTGATAAAATATCTGAATGTGCACAGCCTATTTTATAGTACCAGGCGTCAATTGTGGCTACCGAACGACTGTAGCTCATTTGGTAGAGCATTTTGTTCGCATTAGGGAGGTTCGGCCTGGGCCGGCCAGGTCCGGATTAGAGTCTTCCAAGGTTTTCCTTAGTCCCACCAGGCGAATCCCGGGATGCTACCTATACTTCAATTGCCCTGGCCGCTACATTCCCCATCCCTTTCCAGGGTTGTGTAATCGCTGATGGTCGTCATCCCTCTTTCGTGATGGACTTAGGCGGAAGTTGCAAATCTGCCAAAACAAATGTAATTGTCAATTGTTGCTAACATCATAGCTTGCCCCGGCTCTACTGTCTAGGGTGCAGTGACACCAAGCTGGAACTCGGAAGATAGGCGTTTACAAACTCTGCTGCAAATGGCCTGACTGATATTATTCAGTTTTTTTTTCGCCGACGAATGCCCTGATAGCATTTGAACGATGGTCCTAATCATTAACGTGCCTGTCTCGGAACTCGAATGAGAGTTCACCTAGAATTGTACGCTTAAGATGAGACCTCCATCCATCACAATTGCCTAAAAATACAAATGAAACGCCAGTGTAATCATCATACTTTTAACTAATACGATCATTTGCTAGTGCAATATACACAGAGTGTGTAAATGTTTCCGTTATGGAATTAAGGCAAACTGGCATCTATCTTGTCGGCGGACATCGGGCAAATATCGAACGACTCAGAAAGAGATTTACCCAATGTCGGTCAGCGTGCATGTGCTACTAGGGATTGCATATGTCCGTAGGGAGGTCAAAGGAATGGGGAAGGTAGCGACAGGGTCATTGTAGTATAGGTACCACACCGGCATTCGCCCAGCGGGACTGAGGAAACCATTGGAAAATCTAGTTGGGATGGCCTGACATAAACCCGAACCTCCCTGTTGCGAACCAAAGCTCTACCAACTGAGTTACGGCCGCTCGGCATGTTTCCTGTATGTATTTGCACGGGCTCGTTCTTTAAAAAACATTTGCAGTTCTTCCGCAGTTATTTCTACTAACAAACACAAAGTGAAAAGTGGGCATCGCGCTTAATCGCTTCCGGCTAGGTAGTGCACAGCGCCTCAGGCGACGAACAAGTTTTCCTGCAAATACCCTGTAAGTGTAGGGTTCGGGACACTTGCACTGGGACGGAGTGATAGTTGCACGGAAACCTGTCCCAGACCCAATGAATGACCTTGGATGAATCACAATTTGGCTTGTGACACTTGTACGGATCATTTAGCCCTCTTGATTGCGCGAAAGGGGTTACATACGCCATAAACTAATTATCGAAAATCAGCACGATCAAACCCTTTAAAGAATTGCGACCTTCCTTCGTTGAAAGTGTTGTAGTTTGTAACAGCTAAGTTTTTTTGTGTGTTTAAAATTCGTGGAAAAAATAAAGGGAAACATAGGCAAATTCTGCTGCATTCTGTTGGCAGAGGTAACCGCTTTTAAGAGCCGCCAAATGGCTTCGTCCCACATAAATGTTGTTTTCGCTTCCCAAAGCTCGTCATTTTTTCATCATGCTTCTGGTTCCAGCGGAGACCATCGTTCTTTTTCTTTCGTTTCTTTTTTGTTCCAATAGGAACAATCCATTTGTATGTACATTATTTACAAATTTACATTTTCCCGCCGATTACACCAATTTCTGAACATAAGCATTTGCTTTAAGAAATTTCTTCAGACATCCGTTCTCTTCAAGTTTACTCAAGGCATCATTTACAATCTTATCAGTCCTAATTGCAGATTTCTTTCTCCTCTTGCCGTCCAGATTGAGAGTTGTCCTATCGTAAGTGTAGCATGGTGTTCAGCGTCTTCTGGGAGTGTGTTAATTAACAAGTATACATTCGGATGAGGACTTGAAAAGAAACTGTTCAACCTCCTGTTCAACCTTTTGAAACGTTGTTGGTTCGGTGGCGTCTACCAGAAGCTTGTGCCAATATCTTATCACAAGATGCATACGCTTATGTAAAAGATTCAACAGTTCAAAAGTTCAACAGAGCAATTATATGCAGCAAATGGTACAGCGCTAAAAGTACTAGGTAATGTGCATGTAATGGTACATATTGGTTCCAGGAAACTTGACTTACCTTTTTTCATAGTTGAAAATAATCTTCGCTATGCAATATTAGGTAGAAAAGGTTTGAATAAAATATGGCTTTTTTTGGAGAGAAATTTTTACTTTGGAAGTACAAAAAAACTTCGGTTGCAAATATTAGATACATATGATAATATTAAAATATTACGTAAGCAATTAGTGAATAAATTTCCAGAGGTGTTCAATGATAAAGTAGAAACCCCAGTAAATAACTTTGAAGTGGATATCAAATTGTTGCCAAATACTTCACCAGTATTTCGTAAAGCGTATCGAATACCATTTAGCTTAGAAAATAAAGTTAAAGACCCTATTGAAAAGTCACATCAAAATATATTAGAACATATTGATTATTCGCAGTGGGCAACACCAATTGGCATAGTACCTAAGCAATCAGGGGCTCTTCGAATTTGCGCAGACTATAAAGTGACCGTAAATAAATGGGTCGATAAAATGTTTTATCAGTTACCGGTAATAGATGACATGTTACATAAATTACAGGGTGCGGATACGTTTGTGGTATTGGATTTAGATCAGGCATACCAACAATTACCTGTAGCTGAAAAATCTCAAAAACTTTTAACAATCAATACACCATGGGGACTATTCAAAGTCAAGAGGCTTCCACTTGGGCTATCATCATCTCCATTCATTTTTCAACAGTACATGGGTGGAGTTTTAAGAGAATTCAATTCTGCACAAGCGTATTTAGACGATGTAATAATAGTAGGCAATGGCATACATGAATGTTTAAATAATATTAAAATAATTCTGCAAAAGTTTAGACAATTAAACATCAAAGTTAATGAAGGTAAATGTCAGTTCTTTGAAAAGGAAGTCGAATATTTAGGACATTCTATTTCAGCAAAAGGGTATATACCATTAACAAAACATAAAGATGCGATACAAAAATGTCCCCGCCCTGAGAAAGTTACACAGTTATGGTCATTTCTCGGCATGCTGAATTATTTTCAAAAGAATATTGAACACCTCGCAACACATGCGCATCTGTTACATGCATTACTGCAAAAAATTCAAAATGGGATTAGACCGAACAACATCAAAAACAATTTGAACAACTTAAATGCAAAGTGAATCAATGCGTGAGGAATCAAGTTTTCAATCCACAAGAAGATGTCGTGTTAATAACAGATACTAGTCCTTATGGACTAGGTGTACAGTTATGTAACAAAAATGAGAAGGGACAATTACGCACAGTAGCTTATGCTTCAGCTACTTTATCAAAGGCTGAGTATAATTACTCTCATTTACAAAAAAGAAGTATTAAGTTTAGTATTTGGGGTAAAGAAATTTCATCGTTTTTTATATGGAAGAACGTTCACAGTATTCACTGATTCTTTACCAGTCAAATTGATTTTCGGTGAAGACAAGGCAATACCTTCATCCATCTACCGGAGACTTATCAGATGGGCTTTATTTTTATCAGGATATAGCTATCATATAATTTATTCTAAACAAGTTACGGTAGCTGATTGTCAAGGTTACCAACTGAAGATAGTACTGGAGATGACATTATGTCTCAAAATTGTGTACAACAAATAAATGAGCGGTCATTGGTAGTACGATCTATCCCAGATGAAATACAACAAGATAGTACATTAAACATGGTTTACACTTGGACAAAAGATGGATGGCCAAAGTAATTACTAAAGAATTGGCAGAATGCAACAATGCAAAAATATTTTGCGAATAGAATCAATATTACATTAAACAATAATTGTTTATTTACGAAACAGCAGTTAATAATTCCACCTACCTTCCGAAAAGAAATTTTAACAGCTATACACAAAAATCATTTGGGTTTGGTAAAAGCAAAAGCAACTATACGACAATATTACTGGTGGCCGAATATGCATAAAGGATTGGAAACTTTAATCAACTCTTGTGAAAATTGCGGGATTAATCAAAAAGGGAGATCACATCAATATTATGAACCATGGAATAAAGTTATTATACCATTTGCTAGAATACATATTGATTTTTTTTTATTTTGGTGAAAGAAAATTCTTATTAATGATAGATAGTTATTCTCGATGAATACAAGTTGAAATGATACAGGGAACTACAGTTAGCGAAACAATACATAAATTGCAGGGTATTTTCAACTACATCGGATATCCACAAGTATTAGTATCTGACAATGGTCCACCTTTTACGTCAATGGAATTTATATCATGGTGTAATCAACGCAATATAAAAATTATGAAATCACCGCCTTATCATCCAGAAAGCAATGGATTAGTAGAAACAGCGTTACAAGAAATAAAAAATTCGATGAAAAAACATAACATGACGTACTATGGTCAACTAGAAAGATAAAGTAAAAGAAATACAGAAAGATATACGTTTTGCAGCAACCGATGTCTGAAATGGAAAATCACCAGCACAAATGATATATAACTATGCCCCTAGGAATGACTTTAATGCTTTGGTAAAAACAAAGCAGAACGACATGATAACCAACATATAAACACAAATAGAAACAAATTTCAAATAGGAACTTGGGTATACATAAGAAATTTACGAAATCGGTTCCCAAAGTTCGTAAAAGCTCAAATAGTAAAGCAATTATCTTTCAACTTGTGGGAAGTTAGAACTAACGGAAGATCAAGGGTGGTTTAATTTGATCAAATTGGAAAACATTCACCAGTTACTTGTGAGATGCCTGAAGGTGATACGGAATGGTGACATTCAACAATAAGCAATAACAATGAAACGAAGGTAGTACGGCGTAGATCAAGCAGGACGAAATGTCCAAGGAGGCATTTCGAATGTGAAGGATATTAATACTACTTATTTGTGTCTATTGGTTATAGTACATTTAATAAGTCGTTTGTGAATTATGGACATGTGATAATGAAGAACTTATACCTACATTACGATATTCATATTTGTTATTTATTTGGGTGTTATGGAAGTAATATGACGTTATCCGTGACTTATTCAGAATGTGAATTGGATTACAATACAAATGGTGCTGAAAAGTATGTATTAGTGTAACATGAGACCTTTTGTTACAGCAGAGGGGGAAGTTTAATTGTTAAGGTAACGATTAATGAACCTCTAGACTTTTGAATATAGCGGAAGCAAAAGCAGCATATCAAACCAAAAGTCAAGTTTAGACTTGTGCAGATAAAAACGAATATTTTTAAGTTGATACTTTTCTTTATTTTCCTTACTTGTTTACGTTGGTTACGTGCATAGAGTTAGGAAGAAAATAGAGAGAAAATTCATGACGTCATATGAAGCCAAATTCGGATCATCGGGAGCCATCTTGTGTGCCTCATTAGAGTACCTCTTTACCGAGTACTGTGAGGATTGCCTTTTTCGATAGAGGATGAGTGCACCTGAGAGAGGCAATACTCGGAAACGAGGGTCTCTGAATATGGGGCCACACAAGATGGCCGAAATGCCTCGTCCGTTCCGTCTCTTGGCTTCATTCCCCTCTCCTATAAAACAGCCTATTTATATTCCTAACTCTATGGTTACGTGCTTTTATAAATGTAGAATCGTGGAAATGTGTTTCATGATGAACAGAGTAAATGAAAAGCTCAAAGATATTAACCGAGATATATATATCAGTACATATGTGTACTGGTCATGTATGTAATGTGATTATGTGGGAACTAGGATGCAATGGGCATATACGGAATAAGTTTCAAATATGTCGAGATCAGCTGTTACTAAGTATACAAAACGGTGCCTACGAAAAGAAGGGCACATTGGTCGGTGATAACTTTGAGTTATAATAAATATAATTTTCAGGTTATATTTATTGATATTTCATGTTTTGGTACTTTGAGTTCAGAACAAACGGATCTCATACCCACCGTGACAGTATAATTCATTTTTAGCTATAGAAGTAAAACTTAACACGTTGAATTAATACTGAAATCAGGGAACTAGCGAACGATCCCAGATGTGCGATGTTAAACATATTAACTCAAACAAATAGTGCCACTTGATTCATTTGTAGTCGAGCTAACCAACACAGGCTGTCGAGTTAATCTTGAGTGCAAGTTTTCACTTCTTGGAATATGTATTTTCCTGAATACGTCAGATGCTGTGCTACACATGAAGATGACAAAGGACATCTGTTTCCATGTTTGCTTCTTGCGTTGTGATGTGTTCGAAAACCGAATGTTATAAAAGGATCAGAGTTAATGTATTTTTTGCAAGGTCTTCGCGATGCTGTCAATGATCATTATGAGTTTAAGTTCAATGATGAAAATGCTTTCAGCGATCATGAATTTAAGTGCTCAACATACATAACAAAAGAACAGTTTTGTGATGTGTTCACATTTTGTAACCGTAATCCAGAACTTGTAGGAAAAGGATACATAACGAAAAAACATATTCTTACTTTTGTTTGTAAGCTGCACCAAGGATTATCCGATGAATTTTTAACCGTGATGTTTAAAATTACAAAATACAAGTGGGACAAAATACAAGTCGGATAATTTCAGCAGTTAGGACAGCATTAATGACACCATTTGTTCCATTATTTATTGGATTTACTGCAATAGCGAGTCAACAATACTGACTTCGTTAATGCATTATATATCCAGACCCTAATGATCAGAAAGCTATTGCTTGCATTGACCGAACGTATATTCGAATTGAGAGAAGCAGTAACTTTAGAGTACCACCGCAATCATATTGTGTGCATAAAGGATTTTATAAAACCTACACTGATTGTGTTACTGAATGGATACATACTTGCAATTTTGGGATCTTATTTCTCAGATTTCCGGAATAATGATGTACGATTCTCCGTAATGATTTTGAACATTATATTAGCAGGATAAGTGAATGCTTGGAGGAAAATGATATTTTTAGCTAGATAGAAGATTCGCGTATATAGATGCAATACGTTTACTTGAACGCCTTGGTATTGGTCACAAAATGTGATCAGAAGCACATTTCCAATGCTCTTTTAGTACGTGGTCAGAAGCATCTTTCAAGTGAGCAAAATAATATTTCCCGTTTAGTTACCAAATCTCGTAGATAGATAGTTGAATCCTAAAATGGCCATATGAAAATAATATTAAAATTCTTTCAAGGAACTATTCCAACTGCACATGTTACGCATCAAGGTGATTTCTAACGTATTTCCGGAGTAATAATCGAAAAATATTACGACTCTATTCATATCCAAGAAGCTACCATAGAAATGGTTCAAGGAATGCTGGCGAAAGTACGAGATGTTAACGTCGTTCAAGCACGTGTAGAAGTTGAAAATCTGTAACGGAGGAATGGTCAGTGGGTACAACTGCAACCTCATTTCCCACAAGTGACCTTAAATACTTGCAGAATATCACTCTTGGAACGTATCAGATCAAATTAGTCCCGTCGTACATACAGCGTAAGCTTCAAAGAAGTGAAACAGAAGTACCTGAATAGATATTCATTTAAACGAGCCTAGATTTATTCGCTTAAGAATCTATTCTCGATTTCGAAGCCAGACAAGATATTACACTTGGATTGCATACAATATTGACACAAGTGTTGTGAGGGTCGAAAAAAAATCCTTCAGGGAATGTGAGAAAAACGAGTGATGGGAAGTAAATGGAGTGTAGTGCGCAGTTAGCTAGTCAAGTTGTTTCGAACATTAGTGTTTCCGGTCGTGGATTCTGTCTTTACTCTTGGGGAGACACAACCGAAATAAAGTAGGGCCATAAGGGAACCGTCCCTTCGAATGTGTCAGTGTTTGTGCGTGCATGAGCAATGGGGGGCGGTAAGAAGAAAAAGAAGTTTGGAGGAGCATCCTGCGACATCAGTGACAGTGAGTCGCAGACGGTGCGAACTACACTTGACGAAATCACGTCCAGCAAGATAGAATCAGCTAGGACACTCATTGAGGTACGTACAAGGAACAGAACCATGTTTGATGTAATAGCTTCAGATGACAATAGTTCAGATTACAATATAGCAGAATCAGATTCAGAGATAATGTACGGAGACAGACTGTTTCTTCTGGTAAGAATGCCTTGTCATATGTAGGTGCCCTCACTAATGTAAGTCAGGAAGCAGACGAATTGAGAAATTTCAGGTCCAGTATAGACATACCTGTAGCTAGTAAGAGTATATCCGCCCATTACAGTGCCCGACAGGAATAAGTACATGATATTAAGTAAGAATTATGGCAATTTAACTGTTCCTGTCGTAAAACAAGGTTTCCAAATACATGCTCTGAGTAAAATAACATATGACGCCATAATAGATTATCTGTGGGAGAATTGTCTTCAGTTCTTCTGCAGTGGTCTGTATAAAGATCTGTATAAATGGTCATACGTGGTTTACCAATCGATATGTCCACTGAAGAGACATCGATATGTCCATCGACTGTCGTATGAAGCCTAGATGCGTGAAATGCGCAGATAATCACTTCAGCAACAGGTACTTAAAGACTAAAAAAATGGCACTTACATGTGCAAACTGCTCATGCAAACACCCGGCGAATTTTAAGGGACGCAAAGTATATCAAAGAGTTTTTGCAGCCAAAGTAAAAAATAATGCAAGTTATAATGTTGGTAGTGACAGTTCCAAGGTTGATAATGCTAAAAAGGTTAGACCCAATGTAAGTAATGTGAAGACCACCAAAAGACCACCATAGAGTAGACGAACTAGACACTTTTCAGACTCCTCCACAGGCTCCGGTTTCTATCAACTTTCAACACCCATTGAAGAAATTCTAGTTCCCAAAGACGTCCCTCCAGATCCCAATTATCCAACAGGTTTTAAAGATATTTTTGGTCATTTTATGGAATTTGGTTCCAAAGTTGGTGGGGCATGTGTAAAAAGTGACACCATTGACCTCGTAAGCGACATACTGACTAAAGTACTTCCCTGGGTAAAACACATTACTGCTAATAATGGTTACAACATAGGTATTCAAACTAACCTCACCGGGGCCATAAAAACCAAGTAACCTTAAAAATAATGACCAACTACAAATACTCTCTTGGAATGCCAATGATATTACCGGTGAAGCCAGGGAATTAGAGGAAGTGATAAATGACACCCTAATCAAATAGTACTTATCAGCCAAACAAAATTAACACCAACTGACAAAATAAAAATTCACGGTTTTGACATATACAGAAAGGATAGACTAGGTACCGGCGGAGGCCAGGGTGTACTCCTTGCAATTTGCAAGAACATAAAGCATGAGTTACTACCCACACCAAATTTGCAAACAACAGATAGAATCTATAGGTATAAGATTATACATCAACAACATCCCTGTATGTATTTACAGTATCTACAATTCACCCTCATTGAGAATAAATACACACGATATTAGGTTATTAAGCAATTTAGGCCCTAGAGTCATTTTGGCAGGCGACTTTAATAGTAAACACAAATATTTCTGCAGTAGAATAAAAAATACCAACGGTAGCAGACTATGAGACAATATCAGAACCTCTGCGCTACAGGTATTATCACAGTAAAAACTACCCCACTACCCCTTTAATGGAAACCGGTCCGACGTGCTAGAATTTGCTCTACATAAAGACATTCCCTTTCAGTTAAAAATAGAAGTGCAGGATGAACTTGACTCCGATCACCTCCCAGTTTATATTACAATTAACGAAGCTGCCGATGCAACGGAAATTAACAGCTTCAATTACGAAGCAGCCAATTGGCATCTTTACCGTAAACTCTTAGCCGATAGCATTCCACGGTAGTACATAATTAACTCCACCACGTACATAGAAAACGCAATAGATATACTAACATCAAACATACAAAATTGTATTAGAAGCGTCCATCCCCAAACGTCAACATCTCAACCCTAACCCCAGACTACCAGCCGATATTAAGGAACTGATAACTCTCAGAAACAACCTGAGGAAGCAACATCAGCGTACGTGAAATGGCTCATACAAAGACCAAATTAAGCATTTGCGTAGGATTATTAAAACTGAAATTCAAAGATTCCGTAATAAAACATGGAAACTTAAAGCATCAGACAACTCCATCTGGAAAATAACAAAGCACTTCACCCTTACGCAAACTGCATGAGAGAAATGGTATTGTGCATTCTGACACAGATAAAGCGAACGCTTTTGATGATACGCTAGAATAACTGCTCCAATCCAAACCTCTCCATCAACCCCAACAATGATAACATTGTCAGGGACAGAGTAGCCTGCTTCTTATCATATTAAAATACTACCAAAATACCGCGAATAAAGAAAAAAAGAAATATCAAATATATTGAGAAAGCTGAAACCTCTTAAAGCGCCAGCAGAAGATAACATACAAGACATTTACCTAAACAACTTATATGTAGAAGCTCTCACTTTCCTCAAGAAAATTATCAATGAAATATTAAAGTTTACCTACTTCTCAAAATGCTGAAAAACGGCCAAGTTTATTACACTTCCAAAACCTGGTAAAGTTCCGTTATTTCCTCAAACCTAGAGACTTATCAGTCTCCTTAATACCATGGCCAAACTCGCAGAGGCAGTCCTATTACACAGACTAAAGAAACACCTAAACACAAACAACCTTATAGCGAATTAGCAATTCGGCTTCAAAGAAAAACATTCCACTCTCCACCAGCTCGTAAGGATAGTGGAATATATCACCGACAAGTTCAATAAAAACTAGAGCACGGGTGCAGACTTTCTCGATATAGAGAAAGTATTTGATAGAATCTGGTCAACAGGCGATTCTCTATAAATTAATCCAGGCGAAATTCCCAGATCCCTACGTTCATCTCCTCAGATCTTACCTAAAAAGCTTACAACAAACTAACATTCAGACAACATATACAAAATCAAATTGGTAAAGCAGCAGGGAAAGTAGCAGAACTCAAATGCCTCCTCACAAACAAACACATGAGTAACAAAACTAAAGCTACACTATACACAATAATAATAACACGACCAATACTAACATATTCTGTACCAGCATGGGGTCACGTTGCTGCTCAGCACACAAAGATATTACAAATATTCCAAAACAGAATAGTCAAATTATCAACAAGATGCCCACGTTACACGTGGCTGTTCCTACTTCAACAAGAACTAGATATCCCGCTAATGAAAAATCACATGCAATATCTAGCTCAGGCTTTCTACAATAATACTCACATAAACAAAAATAACCTAATTAGCTCCCTAGGGAAATACGCAACCAATGTTCATTTAAAACATAAAAGACCCTTAAACCTAATTCATCCCAAACCACCAAAACACAAATAGGAATGAAATTCGCATTACATAACTTCTAGGAGAAGAAAAGGTGAATGGTATAGCAAGAGTTGATTGTACCTAGTAAGCAAGAGATAATTGTCTGGAAAGTATATGTAATAAAAAGTGCCTAGCAGTTATGTAAGTAAATAACATTAATAGCCATTTAGTCCCTTTTCAGCACTTGTAGCAGTACCACGATGCCTCTCCAGATTTGTACGCACGCGCTAAGCGCTGTGTGTGTGAATGTGTGACGAGTGAATTGCCTGTAAAACAACACTTGCCAAGTTGAATGCATAATAAATTGAACAAAATCAAATACAGATTTTTACCTGGTTTATCCACCCTTCATAGCATGCGTGGTTTACCAGGTAAATTATACAGTGGTTAGAATCGATACAGGGGTTTTTACAGAATATACAGCATCGTATATTCCGCTTTTCCTCCCTCTTACATGAAAACTCTTCTCGTGTTTTCCTATCTTCTTGTTTCACCTTCTTTATTCTCTTATACACAACCCGATACGCGGCAAATGGCTTCGCAAGGATAGAAATCGTAGTATCCACACCCACGCCATAGCCTGTAGTTGCATGACTGTACGTAGGAGAGTCACAGTAGCCAGTGGATGGCGGGGTTGGCGGCTCACTCAAATGGTGCTCTTGGAGGGACCAGGTTATTTTAGTATTTCTGTTTCTATTGAACATGGCAAGGAGACGCGCAGCAGTTCTCACATATTACGTCTACCAAACCCAGGGCCAAGGTGCTACAAAACTCAAAAGATCCTGCCGTACAACATCAGACACCCATGTATACTTTTCCCCAGGATGACAAGATCTGCAATATGTCACAGTTACAGGAAATTCCACCAAAATCCATGAACATTTCCTAATGACAATAATATTTTTATTGACTGAGAGTCTGGAGCAGATGTACTTGTTACATGAAGAGTAGCATAATAATAATAAATAAATAAATAAAATAAAAGACAAAATGATGAATATTATTGAGTCCATTTCATTCAGCAATTTTCTAAGGTACATTACCATCTTGACAAATTACAGTAGGATATACTAAATATTACCCATCTGCCATCTAGTAGAAACCTGAATAAAGAACATCAAAATAGATTTCAAGTTTAGAGAAAAGCGAACAGTTATGCTAAGGAGTACATGCACATACAAAAGTAGGCGCGCACTGGTGATTAAAAAATTGAGAGAGAAAAAATCACTAACATTCTTAGGTCCGGCGCACTAGGAGAGTTTAGTTGCTCAGCATCGAAATAGATTTCAAATAAATTACTGCATGCTGTGCTCTAATTTTGTAAAAAGACGTCGTAAACTTAGAATTTTCGGCCATTTTAGTAACATACGATTTCGGCCTGTCCCGATTCCACTAGATGTGAAGCCACTAAAATCCACAACCATCAGTGCCCCCGCCAGGATTCGAACCAAGAACCTTGGAGAGGCTTGCCTGACGCCTGAGATCACACAGCTATCGCGGTCGGCTACTCTTAATTTAAGATGAAATGGAAAAAGGGAAAAGTCACTTTATTCATGAAATTGGAAATCAAAGACTTTTAAAGGGATAATATTATAAACTTGTTGCATCTTTGAATTTTATTTTATTTACGTTCTTTTGGCATCTTTAGCTCAGGTGCGGATTGGGTAGGTAGGGGATGAAGAACTCATCGGCCAGCACCTTCCTGAAAATACCATTCTCAGCATTTGGCTGGTGAAAGCGAGGGGAACCGTGGAAAACTTATCGAGATGGTCTGCTTTGAAGTTCAACCCGCGTGATTACCCATTATCAATCCGAATTCAGCGCCGTTACCGCCTGGACCACGAGGGAAGAGGCCTTTGCATCTCTGAGAGAAGATAAAATGAAGTTCTTCAATCATTTCAGGATAGATAAGCAAGGATAGAAAGATTTTATAATTTGTTATTCGCTCTTGGTCATAGCATACCGTACTAAAATACTACTTTTCGACTGGCTGTAAGGAAGATGGGCTTTAACTTTAAAATACTAGGACAGTCAGGATTAGGACTTCAATCATTGTCTCCTCGGGACCGGATTGGTGGTAATATCGCAATAAAATCCTTAGTCGATACTTAGTTTACTATGAGTAAGACCGAGTAGCCGTAGTTCAGTTGGTATAACGTTGGCTTCACGTTCGGGAGGTCATGAGTTCTATACCAGCTGTCGACTACTTCGACTGAGGTTTTCCCTGATTCACACCATGCAAATTTCGGGATTGTACCTTCAACTTAGGCCCTGGCCAACTCCTTTCCCTACCGTATCCCGGCTTAAGCCATAGATGCCTAAACTCCATAAATAAATTGAATAAGAAGAGTAAAATTCCGGCTAAATATGTTCGTGAAACCTTGTTGAACAGGCTGCTTCATCATTTTTCTTCTTCCGTTAAATGCAATAGCTGCCTACACATCTCCCGAATGCAGTTTGCTTTCCAGGAAACATTTAACCGTAAAATCTAAACCAATTCATGGTCGATTATAGTGCTTAGTCAGTTTATTTAGGTTCTCGACTATACTAAAAAATCACTTATTTAAAGAAAATGATTGTGTTCTGAGAAAATGGCGTCCAAATATGATGGACTTTTTCAAATAACCTAGTCATAAAATCTATACCAATGTCTGGTCGATAACAAAACTGCGTCATCTATAACAAGTTACAACACACAAGCGTCCTTACTTTATTGAAAAATAACTTATTTTTAAAGTGCCTTTTCTGAAAAAATTGCGCTCATACGGTACATGGCGGACACTTCACTATAATATTTTCATTTCCAGGAAAAATTTAGCCTTAGCCACAAATGAGCCTTTACTATACTGAAGTACATATGAGAGCGTGATGATGCTTCTGAAAGCAGGGGCGTCTCGGGAATACTTCTACGGGGTCTTTAAAATTTTGCACAGAAGTTGGGCTGCATGTTGTTGCCTCGTTTCAAACAAGCGCTAAATTTTGAAAAACTTTTATAGGATGTTTTCTACAGTAATATATCGTATCGTGCGGCAGCTACAAGAACAAATCTGTATCAACTCTAACATGGGGTAAATGTTTTTCAAGACTTTTTGCATGTTCTAACTCAAAGGGTATAGTAACCAAAGGTTCAAAACTAAAGTTAATCATCAAATTGGATGCGCGGAATGAAACGGTGAAATTTTGGGGAATAGTGCTAGGAGGGGAGCGACTTCAAATTTTAAATAGAAATAGGGATTCATTTTGTTTCTATGAAACATACATGAATTTGGAAAAAACTTTTAGAGGAAATGCGTTTTGATATTTTGTATCTTTAACAGTTAGAATAGTAATTTGGTGAGTTAACCGTTGACCTACCACATTAACTCTTGTAACTGCAAAGCGGTACAAGATATCAAGAAGTGTTTCCTCTAAAAGTTGATTAAAATTTTATATTTATTTCAAAGAAAGCAAAATCAACCCGTGTTTGTGTTTAAAAATTTAAAGTTGCGCCCCTAGATGCCCCTGGATGCCCCTGTTTCCAAACATATCACCGTTTGATTCTGCGTATCCAATTAACTAATTAACTTTAGTTTCGAACCTTTGTTTTCTATTTCCTTTGAGTTGCAGCATCCGAAAAGTTCCGACAACCCTCTACCCCACGTTAAGGTTGACCACCCATGGTCTCTTGTAGCTGCTAACTGGTACGGCACATTGAACAGTACTTCCTCTAAAAGTTGTTCAAATTTTAGCGCTTGTTTCAAACGAGGCAAAATTCAGCCCTATTTCTGTTTAAAATTTTGAAATTGCCTTCCCCATAGATGTATTCTTGAATCGCCACTGCTATTAGAAGAGATTCCACACCACTTTGGTATGAATATTATTTGTTTAAAGATATCTGTGCACTAGGAGCTTCGTTTCATACTGTATATATGGGAAAATGTGTGTCAGTGGTTTTATTTTTAAGCAAATGGGAACCAAGTATGGCAAACTTTTGAAAAAGAACTAGAGACATACAGATGCTTATCAGAATAATGGAAACACCTGTAGTTGGCAACACGTCAGATGTATGGGTTGGCAGAGGTGTCGTGGCGACCGCAGCGCCGGACTGCTGGTGGTGGTGTATTAAGTCGGTCTCCATACTACGTCAGGCGTCGTGGAACAGGAGTGTGCAGTGGCTGCAGCAGACGGAGGTAGTGTAAAATGGGAGACCTCTCAGAGTTTCAAAGAGGGCAAATTGTTGGGGCGCGGTTATGTGGAGTGAGTGTGACGGCAGTGGCTAGTGTGTTAGATGTGTCGCCAGGGACAGTGTCGAAGGTGATGACGGCCTACACAACACACGGGAAAACCACATCGGGGAAGCGGAACAGTGGGCGGAAGAAAAGCATCAGTGACAGGGCACGCCGGGTATTAAAGCGCATTGTCACGCGGAACCGTCGTGCCACTGCGGCGCAAGTGACGGAGGAACTCAATCAGCACCTCCCCCAACCTGTTTCGACAATCACAGTCCGCCGCGAATTACATGACATGAACTTACGGGGTCGTGTTGCACGGGCCAAACCTCTCATCAGGGACCAGAACGCTTTAGCACGCCGCAAATGGTGCCGCGATCATGCAACTTGGACCGTTGACGACTGGAAACGTGTGGTATGGTCGGATGAGTCACCATTCATCCTATTCCAAACCACGGGCCGTGTTTATGTGTGGAGAACGCCCAAAGAAGCGTATGATCTGCAGTGTCTCCGCCCAACTGTGAAACATGGCGGCGGCACGGTGATGCTGTGGGCAGCAATATCATGGTTTTCATTGGGTCCTCTGGTTACACTTCGCGGACGCATCACTGCCAACGATTATGTCGCAATTTTATGAGACCACTTGCATCCTATGGTCCGGATGTTGTTCCCGGACAATGACGCTATATTCCAGGATGATAATGCACCCATTCACACAGCTGGAGTTGTTGCAGCGTGGTTTGAGGAACATCGGGATGAAGTTCAACACCTCCCCTGGCCCGCCCAATCCTCAGATCTCAACATAATTGAACATCTGTGGTCCATCTTGGAAACACGACTCCGGCGACGATTTCCACCTCCATCCTCTCTCACAGAACTGGCCGATGCCCTGCACGAGGAATGGTGTAATATTCCACTTGCTACCATTCACAACCTCTATGCCTCCATCCCACGTCGCATCAAGGCTGTTCTGAAGGCGAAAGGTGGCCGGACACCATATTAATCTGGTAAGTTGCACTTTCGTTCAGGTGTTTCCATTATTCTGATAAGCATCTGTACGTCGACAGGGTGGATTTATTGTAGAATTAGATAACCCTTGCGAAATTAAGTTCTCTTTTCGTTTTCTTTTTGTAAAGTAAGTATCATTTTTGGCAAAATTATATGCATTTTTGTTAAATTTCACACCAAGAGAGACCTCGGACCCCATCCTCGAAGGCGCTGGATCCCTCTCCCCCGAACCAACTTCTAAGTACGTGCCTGAAAACAATCAACTTTCCGTTGTGGGTACAGTGAAAGTAACAGTCCCAATCTCTTTAACGTATTTTGGGATAAAGTACCTACAAGTGGTTACTCAACGTTGTAAACGAGACCAGTACGTACTTTGTTACGAAAGAGAGACAAAGAGAGAGAGGGGGGGGGGGGAGATAAAATTTCTGAAATCTTGAAATTTTCGATTTTTCTTCTAAGCGGTCAGAATTTCTTAACACCCTGTATAAACGATATGGAGGAAGTCTTTTAGCATCGTAAACTACACAGATATCTCTTTGAGCTTCAATAATTATCAAGAATTAACTTCAGAAATTAAAATCTCGGCAGAATGGTTTTTCGGTAAAATTAAGAAAATACGCAATTACTAAAACCTATAACTTGACTCGTACATGCTCTACCTGAATTGAGATGGAACAGGGCAACAATGAGGACAATGAATGCTTTCTGGTAAACGTTGATGGCTGCCCTCGGATATGAATCGAAGTTGCCTCACTAGCTGCTCCTCGTTAATGGTGAAACATAAGTGGCAAGCTCGTCGAGGAAGCTGATCAGCAAGCTCGACAGTCTAATAGAATCCTTATGCCTTAAACTGTTCTTCGCTATCATCAGCCCCTGTGCTTGAAGCGGAAGGGTGGTGGGTGTACGAGCGAGGGATCGCAGGTTCGAGTTTCCTTCGGTGGAAATTTTTTATCGATCATTTCTTTTACGAGAATAAGTATTTCATGCGTTGTAGTAAAAAAGCAATGAAAATGAAGGGTGTTTTTCTTCGGTTTTTATTTAGATTGCTTTTCAGCTATGGCCAATGAGATGCTATCGACAGTACTGGTATTGTTAAAGAACCTTTTAGATGAACGTGCATGACATAGACATTAATAGATATCTAAATACCGTGGACAGAAGGAATATTTCTTGCTTGTTTAGTCATTCATAGAAGTGATGTGTTACTAAAAAAAATTAGACTCAAAATTCGAAATTTCTGTTGAAAAGTGAGATCATATTTTGGGTTCCTTACTATGCCATCCTACCAATATCAACTACAGTTTAAAAAGGAACTACAAAAGTGAGGTAGTTTTCGAAGCATGTGCTTTTCAATTACAAACTAGAATGGAAATTGTAATATATATAATCCAGTAATCTATTGTCTGACAGTAATTTCAACTCTGCGCCCAGCTGAATAATTTTGGAGCTGAGAAAGGAGTACATATGCACAACGTGAAATTAATAAATGAGGATATTATCATGCTTGAAAAGTAGGTGTAGATGTTTATCACAAATCCAATCAAAATATCTTTTCCATATAGCAAATTTTTAGATATTACTTGTAGCAATTTATCCCATATGTCGTGACTGTTTCCTAAGAACATAACTTTGAATTTCAAACCAAAGAAGTATCTTGTATAGGAGTCAACATCCACTAAATGATCAGCTACGGTTGGTGAATATTAATAACTTTCCAGAACTTTTGACTGAGCGGAAGCTTCTGGCATAAAACCAGGGAAGCTTAACGTAAGACATAAATTTTTATGATTAATATACGCAAATACTCACTGCTTTTAATTGTATAACAGTGCAAAACATTTTATTATTGATTTTCGTATCTCAGGAAACTTAAATAGGGATAAAATGGCTGTGAATATGAAGCAGAAATAATACTCAAGATTGACGTGGTCAGCTTATTAAGTATCATAAGGTAACTAAATAATTATTCTGGTTTATAGACATCAAGCAAGGTGCTGAAAGCTATGGAAAATGAGTGAGAACAAGCAAGAAATTTAACTTTCAATGGGAATACTTGCTCTTAAAAGGTCTATCCAGTTCTTTAGGCAGTTATCGACTGCAGGTTCAAATGACTAAATAATGAACCCTAAACCTCATTTCTTTTCCGAGGAGTCAGGTTCCATGGCAACCGGAGATTTCTGAGCCGATACAAACGCCGTTACTACCGTGATAAATTAGCCCTTCATTAGCGCAGAGGGACAAACCAAGATCGGAAGCGCGATTGGTGCGATCATTAGCACCGGCTGCGGGTTACAACCAACATGATGGCACGTTGGACTCAGCGCCACACAAGCTGGCTAAAAAGCAATATTATTTCCATTCACCTCCGACTTTTCACTACACAAAATGCATAATCACGAGAATGTAAGACCAAGAGTCTGTGACAACATAACTTTCTAATATATTATATACACAGACGCTTCAGCAATATAACATTATCATTTGTTTTGTAACGAAGATTAAAAAAAAAAAAATAATGTCAAGAATATCAAGCACTCGGCAGAAGTGAAAATGACTAATATTCACTTATCATCTCAAGAGACCTTAACTCGAACAGAACAAACAAAATTAATTAATCATAGTTGCGTAATCTTGAACTGTAGACATTAAATTGCTTTATTAAAAATGAATTTTAAACATTTCTTTTCTAACATATATACATACATACACACACACACACAGACAGACAGATAGACAGACAGACAGAGAGAGAGAGAGAGAGAGAGAGAGAGAATGATATTAACGAAATAAATACATTTAGTATTCTTTATTAATTATAATGTATAAAAGAAATAGCAGGATATAGAATTTATACGTTAATATATCGAAGTTTTATGAACTGTGTTCAATAAAAATGGGTAGAATTTTATAGACTTTGTAATTACTCCGAACTGTTCTTCTTTACCAAGTCAGTTTTTCGGCAAGGTTTGAATATTAATGTTTTCGTTAAAACAGGAAAACGCAAACAGAAAATAAGAAAGTAGAGGAGGAGCTAGAGTACTCCCCTTCCCTATGGATTCCCCAGGAGTAAATGAAACTAATATTTTCAGGAGCTTAAAACTTCCCTGATTCGTATTAGAAGTGTTAACACAAGAGAATATAAGTGATCCGAAGGGTCAAAATCCAATATATCCTTCACCCGCAACATGCGTTTTTACTTAATTTTTTAAGAGAAAAACTAACAACAATGTAATTATGAAACATACCTTATTTTATTTGGAACATAACAGATACTTAGCAAATAATATTGTTATGCGTATATTGGTCTACGTTTAGAATTAAAAAAAGAAGACGAAATCTCAATAATTTCAATTTTATATGTAATTGTCTATTTCTCTTTTCCCTTACACTTACTCCACTTGGAAGCCAAATTTACTACTATAATATTTTGCTATCTATCGTCCATTAACATACAAGAATCTATGGTTTACCCTTGCTTAGTTACGGAGAAAATAATAATATGTAAAGTAAGGCAAATTTTGGCACAAAGCTTGAATTTACAAGATTTTTGTTTGCGTAAAACGTTGGCACATCGTAAGAATAAGATAATACGTACATGACTCAAATATACTCAATTTTCTAAAACAATGGTTTCCTTCTCATAAGTACTCATGTCTTAGTGCTACAGGTTTATTTGGAACAAAATTTGACTGGCGTCAGTTTTGTAAATCTTTAAAAAATAATGGAAATTTCCCAGATACACAAATGCATAATCATACTGATGCAGCCAGTTTTCCTCTTGTATATAAATCATAAAATATGCATATCTTTATGTAAATTAGTACTACGTTGATTTGCTTATATGTAAATATTTGTGTTTATGTTATATTTTCTCTTTCTGTCCCCCCCCCCCACTTATGGTCGACCATTCCACTACTTTCTTTATTTCTATCTTCTGTATGTTATGTTTTTAGAAGTGTTAAGGTTAGATTTAAATGGTTATGTAACAATTAGAGTATATGAAATTAAGTGAATCTGTTTGCGTATGTAAGGTTTGATATCGAGTGTGGATCAATTTGTAATAATTTGTGTGGGATTAATGATGTGATTATTGGATTTATTTCAAAAAAGATATTTTCAATGTTAATTTTTTAGATAGCTGGAAAGTTGATAATTTCGTGTATGTCAGCGCACCAGAGTCGGATGTAGCGATGAAAAAACTTGCAGTATAACGGGACTCAGCCGGTTTCTTTGTATTCACATGTACAAGCTTTTCTTCATTGCAGTTACCAGAGAAGTCGAGGCTAGGAAATTGAGGCCAAGTGCGTGGGCAAGTCCAAACACTGGGAGGTAGAGGACATTTTGAGTCGGGACCCCGTTTCGTTTTCTTCTTCGTTTTTCGTTTTCTTTCTTTTCTATTCGTCTGCTGGGTTCGGTTTTATATTAGCGGGTCTCAGGCATATCGAGACAGAACAACCCAGCTCTTTGAGGGATCCACACCTCTCCAGAAAACCTCTCTCTAGCAATGCGGCGACTTCAGACTTAAAAGCGAAATAGTATATTTTAAACTTAGTGCAATTTTTGAAAAGTTGGTGATAGAATTTGGAAACAGTAAATGTGCGAGAGGTTGTAGAGAGGAAACAGGAGTCTTAGCCAGAAATATGTGCGTGAGTGCTATCCTTGTTACCCGAATTTATTTGAAAGCCAAATCGTCATTTAACAACACCTGGCTCGCGATTTTAAACTTGATTTGGGAATGTGTACTAATCTCATGTCTTTGTGTTTCAGCACTTGCACACAAGAAGAGAAGCAAAGGTATACGTGTCTCGCACGGTGCTAAATCTGATTACGTGTGAGGAATCAGGTGAGCTAGCGGTAACCCTGGTGTTGCCTGCAATATTGCTAGTAAATAGGATTTCCTCTCGGACCTCAGTATAGTGCAACCCCATGGGTTGGGAAGCTGAGCACGTCCAATATGTGTAGGTTTGTCAAAGAGAAGGTGTGCAAGTTAGTCGTAAGTCGCTAATGGTGTGCTAGGATTTCAATTTTGTGTTTACACGTACGTTTCCGATTAATATTTGCGAAACGAATTTGGGGCCGGGTTCGATTCCCGCGAGAAGTAATTTTGTAACTAAACGATTTCAAATATTAGAATTCCTTAAAATTTGTCCTTTGCCTCCACGACGTCAACATATCCAGAAGAAGATCAAATTTGTAAATATATAAATATATTATGTCATATTTTATATCAAATTAATTGTATAATTGGATTAACCTTTCTTGACCTAGTCTATGAGATATTGTATGGTAATTTGCGAGTCCCATTGCCGATATTAGGTTCGAAAACCCTGCTCTAGCTCCTTTGAGCAATTTGAAACTGAACTATCCGTGGCATAAGTAATTTCTACAATTAAGAGCAGAACAAATAACTTCAATACTTTACGTAAGTATATGTTTCCAGAATATTGCATAAATATTTTCGTAACATTACATTAATAAAAAACACAAGTTTCTCCATATGCAACATTGATAAACAACATTTTTAAATAAAGAGTTTTTAAAATGAATTATCTTTTTCTGTGCATATACTCACAAGACTTTGCTAATGAAAATAAGGTGATGAAGACTACTATGACTAAAAAATATAAAGTTATTCAATTTGTTATTTATAAAGTTAGTTGAAAATACATAAGAATTATAAAATGCAGTAATAATAATTGATAAAATATTTAAAGTAAAGAAATTAAAAGTGATGCATAACAAATAATACATAGATTACATAATATACCATAATTAGACTACATAATGATAAGAATTTAAATAAGCTACGTTGTCTTTGCAAGTATATAAGAATGAAATGAATATGATTAAACAACGTTGCGTAAAAAGCACTTGAGGATATTTTTTTAACGAAAGCATCCATAATTATTATATAAGAAGTATAAGAAGATTGATTACACAAACATGTAAGGTCACACTGTCTACCTCTTATCAAACTGTATTGAATGTTGTAGGTTATTTTTATTATTTTCTGTCAGAGCGTAGTAATCGATTATAATTTTAAAGAAACTGTCAGGATCTTGTGAAAATTTATCTAGCTGAATGAATGCATTAAACTTAACAAATTACTTATTTATTGAAAATACAATAAAATAATAATTATTTATTTTGATTAATTAGGTGCTCTTGGTGGGAAATATCTTGAAAGAGAGATTGTAATCGTGAAAAGAGAATTATGGACATTATTGAGGTTAGTTTGAAATGAAACGAGGGTTGCGTGAAAAGTTGGAAGGAGAAGGTACTATTCGGTTCGCAGTGCACATTCTTTCTCCTACCCTACCTCTGTCTGAAATATAAATGCTTAAAGGCTATAACTGAATCCAATTCAAGTCAATGCAAGTGGATCAAATGTGACAATAATGAATAGTTGAAATTTTTACTTTGATCTGCTGTTAAGCACTATGACGTGTGCTTAACAGTAATTTGCGAGTATTAGGACGTAAATTTATAAATCGTGCTGGTATTATGTAAATCTATTCATACTTTACGTAATTACTAATAAGGTTGTTCATGAAACAATTCTATCCTGATTGCTTGTCTAATCCAACAAACCACATCAAATTAAAGGATGAGTTGCTTATTGAGGGTTCCGACACTTTTCATCTTCCATGAAATCCTCAAGCATGTTATTAAGACCACTTTCGCACTGTTCTTCGGGTTCTGACACAGACGAATATCTTCAAGATTAAAAGAACCATTCTGAATTCGTTGAACCTTTACTTGAATGTTAGTACTGGTCAGTACTACATTGGATCCCTTCCATAGCATGGAATGTACCTAAATTATGCAGCGGGTGGATATTTACATCTGTGTTGTCAAACATATGCTGAAGAAACCCTTCACTATTAATTTTTGATAGTCGTGAACTGATGAGAGAGGTCATGTGCACATAAGTTTCATGGTATGATGCGCAGACTCCCATGGACGATAATAGATTTCATAGATATTCTGGCCCATATAATTAGTGAAGGGTTAATCACAGGTTTGTTTGCATGGGTGACATATTATAGGAGTCGTTCAGTTGATATTATAGCATAGTTTATCACAATGCACTTCCTGTTAACTTTCTGCGGTTCAGAAGCATTTCGTTACTTCCTCCATAAAGACTTAAAAATGAGGTATTGTCCGTCAGATTTGCTATCAATGAAATCGGGGTATATACTTCAGCCATAAGCCATCGGTCTGATGTCGGCTGCAACTAATACTATCATTAACCGTTCAGTAGCAGGGTCAGTTTTCCTGTCGTTATATCACTGATACATAATTTTATAAACCGTGTTCGATAAGCAGAGTACATTTTTCCTTCCAGAAACTTTGAAACAATTATCCGATCTTTAACTGTTATTAGAGATGTTTGTCTATATATGACAGCCATCCTCTTGACCAGAAGACACGTTTTATAATATCGTTTAATTCAATCAGAGTATATTGACATTCGTCACCGTTTAGTATGTACTTAGACAACATAGAAAATAACTTTCTCAGTTTCTATTTTGGTCGACCCACGAGTTCCCTAATTGGTTTAGTTCTTGAAACATCTTTGGAACACTTTCAATGGTACTGTACTTCTGGTACCATAAGATTACTCACAATAAGAAGTCTGGCCCTTACCCTTTCACCCCACTTAGCATTTCGTAAGTCAAATTTCTTGATAAGATTTTCACTCATTTCTAAAGCCACAACCGTATGAAAACACTTCCTGTGCTCTGACGGGTCCAACACTGAATTCTTTTCCGCAAATGAAGCAGTTTCTTTTCAAATAGAACGTTCGTTCTGACTTTTTAAGCAAGTTGGACATGTTGAACGATGAGATGGGTTATCGGTCTGCATTGATGTATGATCAGCTTTGATACTAGTACGTCTTGTATAGTTCTGCCTGCACGAGCTGTGAACCAGAATAGTGACTACTTTCCTCTTCCAACTTTTCATGCAGTCTTCGTTTCATTTGAAACTAACCTCAGGTTCGTAATTCTCTTTTCACTATTACAGTTTCTCTTTCACGATATTTCCCACTAAAATTATGCAATAAATCAAAACCAACCATACTTCTTTTATTGTATTTCCAATAAATAAGTAAATTGTTAAGCTTAGTGAATTCATTCCGCTTCGTAAATTTTCACAAGACCATGACAATGTTTCTTTAAAATGATAACCGATTACTACGCTCTGATAAAAAATTATAAATATAACCTGCAACACTCAATTGAAAATGCCACAACTTCAAAGGTAAGTTATATAAAAAACTAAAATTACACATTAAATTTAATGTCCAACTAATAGAAATATGACTAACGTTCTGTGAGGTTCTATTTACATTTGCTCTTGCTGAGCACAGAAAATAACTTACAATTGAAGTACCTCCTTTCTTTTCTTCACAACCCACATAGCAAGTTTGATGTGACTCAACCTTGTTGTAAGCTGGCATGCTATGTGGATACGTGAAATATAACATGAAAAGATAGCCAGAATACACTACCAATTTATCACCTATTTTACTTGCCGCTACACAAAAAAGACAAATTGTCATAATCGTTGACAGCTCACAACAGCCTAATGGGCACATAGGGCACACATAGAAGATAAATCATTGTTCGCGCGCTGGTACGCCTTATTTCTACCTCATTAGCTAACACAGTAATTGTTCAACCATATTGATATAAACATCATTTTAAAGCTTATGAAACAGGCTACAACTTTTATCTCAAACTTGTTTTTGCTATTGTGAGTTTCAAGCATGCTACACCGAAAAATGTGTAAAAATTAAAAGCAAAATGGCGTTTTTTTTTTTTAATATTTCGTCTATTTTTTCTTTTAAACATAGACCAATATACGCATAGCAATATTATTCGCTAATTGTCGGTTATTTTCCAAATAAAACAAGGTATGTTTCATAATTCCATTGTTGTTAGTTTTTGTTCTAAAAAAAATAAGTAACATAAGTATGATTTAAAAAAAATGTATTTTGTGCTGGCGGCCATATTGAATTTTGACCCTTCGGATCACTTTTTGGTTGTGTTAACATTTTTTATCTGAATCAGGGAAGTTTGAAGCTTCTGAAAATATTAGTTTCATTTAGTTCGGGGGGGGGGGGCAGGGGGTGGAGTACCCTAACTCCCCTACTAAAGTATTTTGAACAGTAGCCTTGTATTCTATATTTTGTTTTTGGTGAATCAAAGGTCGTAAGGGCCTTAACTTCGCCATGTAAAACAAGACGTAAATAAATAAATAAATAAACAAATAATCAAAGAAAGTGGGGTTTATGAGACATACTGGGGAAGAAATTGTGATATATTAATCGCGATGGAAGAAGTGAAGTAGAGCACTGCAGCAATGTTATTTAATTGGGGGGGGGGGAGAAGGTAGAGAGCGAACTTGTTGGCAAGTGAAGATTGCAGAATGCTACTACCATTCCTACGACATGACGGAAAACAAATTTTACAGCCTACAATGAGAAATATAATATATTCAATATAAGTTGATAATTATTGTCAAACTGAAACACAACAATGAGATATAAAGTATTGTAGAGCACATTCTGGAACATGATTTAATCGTAGTATGAAACTTAGTTTAAAAAGGAAACGTACTAAGTTTATATAGGAAACTGTGATGTACAGTAACGACGAATAATAAACATATTCCTGATTGCTATGAAAATTTCACATAATTATTTGTCATTATAGTCTATCCTAGAACACTTGTTTGTACACATCTTTGAGTTATACTTGGATAATAAAGTTACTATGTGAGCAGCAACAATTATCTGCTTACTAGTTTTGATCTCCACACAGAAAATATTTCATATAATAGAAATTAAATAGCATAATTATATAGCAGCCAGTAAATTTTTACATTTAATGTAGATGCAATTCGACTTGCAAAAAATATAAAATGTTACTAATTTTATAATAAATAAAAACTTAGAAGAAAGTATACAATCATATACAGGAATTAAGGAATCTACAATTGATGTAATTTTATTACAGAAAAACAAATTTTGTATTTAAAAGTAGAGAATATTGTATTTTGCAAGTAATAAAAATGGAAAACCACAGTATGTTATCTACATAGTTAATTCAAGAATGTGTTATTTGAATCTTTAAAGAATCTTGAGCTGATTATTTACACAGAATCGTGGATAACGCTAAAAATTTATTTTTTCCTTTTTTCTATGTTCCTTTCTGGTTCTTTTCTGATTGTAACGTTTTGATTACGTACTTCTATACTGGATGTATGTTTCCACAATTGTACCTATTTCCTTACTAGGACTGACATAACTAATTTATATCCTTCGCGCAGTAGTCACTGACACAAATAGAAAATAAAAACAAGGAACTCATAAGAACAGAAGAAATAAAAAATGGTTGCAAGGATAGACGCAATCCTGTACAAACAATTAACCCGAGGATCTGTGAAAGTTGAAAGGAAATGCTAATTTTAGTAAATAATAATGTTCAGCGTTTCTTTTTGTTATTTACAATGTTTTTGTGCGTAACTTAAGAATATATTTACCCAAGTACTTTAATTTACTTTAGTTTATTGCTTTCTTTAGCATTTTGGAGTTAGAGGCTGTTAAGTAGACTTCTCTAACACCCAATCATTACAATGATATAAAAAGTATTAAACAAACTTTCGTATAAAAATGAAATACGAAAAGGAAAACGTATGTATAAAAGTCTCTTCCAATAACTTCTATAACTAAATGGTGCATACCAAGTAAAAGAAAAACATAAAAAAGCGCATTACAATACTCTGACATAGGACACTCCCCACATACAAACTATACGATAAACACAAATATGTAACACAACATATCTACCTTTGTTCAACCGCGTAGCTTCAGCATTGTCAATTCATAGGAGAGCAAGTAAAAGAGAATGGGGAACAGAAAGGACAGAGACGGAATCTTGCAACGTTCCTATGATTTCCTGTGATTAAATCACCTTCGAATTTCATTTTGACCAAACAAACTGCTTTACATCTTAATTGTAAGACCATGCTTGATGTCACTTTATTCTTTGGTATAAGCGCTACTAATTTAACACAACTGGGACGCATGCCAAATGTTTGTCTTCGATTTACTGAAGGACATTCTTAAACTCACAAATGCTCCGACCAACTTGGTGTCAGTTTAAGAATGCCTTCAAATACAGTCAGGAATGAAGTGCACATATTTAAAGAAAATGTTTCGAACTTTTTATCATCCCCGCTCCACTCTGAACTGGAATTTCTACTGTTCGAGACTTCTCTCTCTACTGGAGCAACTGCTCATAACGATGTGATTATTTCTGACAGAGATCGTCAATGAGATCATATCGAAATCTACTCTGCCAGGAGAATCTACGTCCTATAGGGAGATAATAATAATAATAATAATAATAATAATAATAATAATAATAATAAT
>JAGDQP010000170.1:55851-86253 GCA_022664845.1 Lepisma saccharinum
ATAATAATAATAATAATAATAATAATAATAATAATAATAATAATAATAATAATAATAATAATAATAATATACACGAGTGCATCAAACCAGTATTTTCAGTTATGTAATATACAGTAAATCAATTTATGTAAGCTGCTTGAATGCAACCCCAAAAAAATAATAATAAAATTCTTTTATACAACGTAATAGTCGCTACAGTACAATCATAACATACACGTTATACTCGGGAATATACGTGTGAAAGAAGGAAATTGTTGTTTTCCAAAAGGAAACTGTGGAAGAGGAATGTATTTCACGTAGGACTTAAGGCCAGGTGGAAGACATTAATATACACGTCTGCGAAGAAAGTGTTCATCCTTATGGTCTAGTGTTGTATATTACAGTGTCAACTGATATGAAGAGGTAACATGATTCAAACTATGTTCTCACCAACTTCCCTGTCAAATATTTTCAAAGATTTTTCCCAGAGATCTTAGATGCTACCTACAACAGAAGTCTTACCGTTCACCCTCTTTCTTGCGGAAGTAATGCTGGGCTAAGTATATCGTTCCCCTGGCTTACTATCAACATACTGTTCTCTAGTATCGGGTGTTTGACAACGAATGTCGTTTTGTCCCATTGAATGAACTGGAAGTGTTTTCGTTTATATTAATTACAGTCTAGCCACTTTATGGCATCTCAATTAAGGCAATTTTCAACAACAGAATGGATATCTATATCTTGAGGCAACGATTTGAAGCCGAGTAATAAAAATCTTTGGAGTAGATATTAAAACAATTACATACTTCTTCCTCAAAACATTATTACCAGTTCCACCTCCAAATTAAAAAAGTTACCATAATGTTTTGTTTTATGAAGAAAATCCTATTATTCTAACCATGCCGGAGATCGAAGAAATGCAGGAAAATTTATTTCATGTTCTTGCTAACTTGAATATTATTATTATCAACTACCAGAAACCAAACTGACAGTTTCAGTTTATGTTTCTCCTATCCGAACCAATACAAGGGAACATTTACTGCAGTTTCATTTACTCCACCTCTTTCTGATTCCTGCATGCCACAAATAGTAATTAAATCTTTGTAGCCAGTATCATACAGTTTCACTTAGTATGACGTATTTTATGGAATAAAGCATTTTACTTACATAGCGACAAAGAAATAATTTGTTTTCAACCAAATACGTTTGCTGCAAACGTCTGTAAACACCCTGATAAGTCGTAAACAGTGGAGGAAATAAAACCAAATATTGGAATTCGGTAACGTGGGTGGGGCTCTACCTGATAAGTACCATGAGGACCACCTTGCAAGCAACCATCTTCGATTTAAATCGGAAGGGAGTCATCTGATATACCATTTTAGGCTAACTCATTTCCAGAAATTCAACTCTATAATAATCATATTTACCTACATTTATTTGTTAAGGATAGGGACCATAAAATTAGAAATTTGGTGTCCTACATCATCTGTTCAATGTACCCAGCTATTTTGGAGGACACACAAAGCAAGTAGTTTTTCCCAATCCTCATGGGGCCAGGTTTAACAGCGATGCAGGCATTTTGGATCAATTTCTCGAGATGGTACCTGGTACAGCTTGTTGATTTTTTCACGATACCTCATGTCTTTCAGATAGACCCAGAAATAAGATGAACGAGCGTGCTTATCGATGGGCTCTCGGTGACCGATGAAAAATTTCAGAAAATTGTAGATCCAGCCACTCTCGCATCTCTGTAACGTCGTGCAGGAAGCATCTTACTGAAAAGAAAGCCGGAAAATCACAGTCAGGATTTAGCAGGGGGAAGAACACATTCTCGCAAAGGATGTCCAAGTATCGTTGAATCTGCGACGAAAGAAAATCATTATCTGTGGAGTTTCAACACTTCCCCCCCCCCCCCAATTTCAGGTATGATTTCTTATCTGAATCCTTATATTAGACTTCCTTTTAAATTGTTTTCCAGAAAATTTGAAATTATTACTACACACAGCACACACTATTTTAAGTTCATCCTCCTTCCCGGAAACAAACAGTCTATTTTCCTGTTTTCCTTCTTTCAAAATACAGAAAGTGTTGAATTAATATAACAGCGCGTGTGTTTCTTGCTTGAATATGATAAATCTTGTCAACATTCACTTGATTTTACCATTTTGTGTATTATACTTTAACTAAACAAATTGCAAATGTAGAAGAATCTATTTTCAGGTCCCTTGATACCGTAGCTAATAATAAGGGGTCTTATATCCCCGCTTTGTCCGTCTGTCAACCCGTTACAAAAAAACTCATGAGAAATGTGTTGAGAGGTTTCGTTGAAAATGTTTTGGCTAGACTAGCTCAGAATCACTAGAACCGTCTTGATTGGTGCAGTTGGTCAGTGTAACCAACTTATGTTCTATATTTAATTTTTCAAATTTCTTCCCATTAAAAGTATGCGCATTAAATCTGGCATAAACATTATTCTACACAATAGGAAAATACCCAAGCATCCCGTTTGTCACTGTTACCAATTTATTTAAAAAGATCAAATATTTAATTCGCTTCCATACTTTTATAACTATCCGCATCAAAGTTAGCATAAACACTATTCAACAAATAGAAAAATACAGTGGATGTGCCCAGTATAATGTATGAAATGAATACATTATACTTGCCGCAGCAGTGGTGTCTTTGCGATCTTCGTTGTTATCCTTTAGCAATAAGCTGCTGTCCTGATAGTATCATAATTTTACAATATGTTTTCAAAGTGGCTTCTATCAGAGCAAATGCAAGCTTGGGCGCGGCGAGTGAATGAACGCTGAATGTTGGCGAATATTTCAGGCGCATCTCGAGTTACTTGGAATCCGTCGTGGATACGTTGTTGCAGATCTTGTAGAGCACAAACCTCCGTTGAATACACAATGCCTTTCAAATGTCACCACAAATAAAAATCCATACGATTTAAATCTGGTGAACGAGCTGGCAAAGAAACTGGTCTTCTTACCCATCGTCCCTGAAATACGTCATTTAAATGTCTTCTAACTGGTCCATAGAAAATGGGCTCCTAAAACCACTTAGACGATAATAATAATAATAATAATATTTTCCACACCTAGTTTTTAGTTTTATTTGCACCTGCAGGATCCACATAATTACGTATGTACGATGATGTCCCTCGGGGAGCTTTCTCTAGTGGAATGGAATGGGAAAGGTAGCGGAAAGTATGCGCATTAAGGGAACACCCTGTATAGTGTACCTCTGGAAATAACATATCAACGTCTACAGGAGCATTTAGAACAATTCGGTTTTGTAAAATGACTCCAAAAATGTTTTCATCGCAACTACCGCAACAGGGTATACAACTAAAGGAGGATAGTATATTCTGAAAGTTTAAAACAAATAGTCCCTAGGTACTTAGGTTATTTTAATCTGTAGATACTTCCAAAAGATTATGAGACACCATACAGAGTAGCGGAACGAAATGAGAAAGAGAAAGAACCTCAAGCCACTAAAATTTCTTTTAGTGTAAATTTGGAAGAGTTTCCAACACTGCCAGTCAGGTTTAATCGAAGACGAGGAAGTGGAGCCGATGTAGCTACGTTATGAGCAGCACAGCAAATTGAAGTGTGTGAGAAATCGCCGGAGGGACAGGCAGAGAGTGTCCGAATCAGCCGTTTGTGTGGTTAAGGTAAATCAGGCAACAAAGATTACAATACAAGCAGAAGTTCATTCTGAGGAGACTCCGGGGAAAATTGAGCCTTTTTTTTTAGAAAAGTTAAGTTTAATTAGTGTAAGTAATGGTAGTGTAGTGTTGGGGGAGAGTGTGGAAGCCTCAAATCAACCTATTATAGAAGAAGAAATTAGGGTGATTTTGGAACGTGTACAGAAGGGGTGAGAGAAGTATCAAGTATCCGAATTTACACACAAGTTGACGAAAAAGAGGAGGATGACGTCCAGCGACAACCAACCTCTGGGGAGATGGAAAAGGACGAAGTCCGGTAGGCCCATTTAATTTTACCAGATGCTATTCCAGAAAGCCAGGTCCAGATGTGAGTGAGTCCTTTTCAAATCCTTTAAAAAAATCTCTGCTTAAACAAACAAACAAAAAGAAACTTGGCGTAAACACTTAGGAAAGTGATAGTCTTTTGGACTCAGGGAATGAACAAGACGGAAGTGAGACCCCCCTTTTTTGAAGTAAATGTGGCGACAATACTGAAAAATGTATTCTTGAGTGTTAATCTTGGTAGGTATTTTGTTTTCTCCACCCATGTACTGTGGGGGAAAAGAACAGTGGGAGGGGGAGAGGATAACAAGTTATTTTGTTGTCATTGCAGACAATAGAAACAATGATCATATGAAGGAAGCATCACTTAATATCAACATCACCACATTTAACATCTGTCACGAATATAGTGAGGGAAAATGTAAAATTCTTACACAAACTTGGCGAAATTCAAATCTGCATATTCTTCCAGTACAAGAAATCCCATATCAGGATTTTCACATTAGAAATTATAAATATGTAAAAAATTATAATGTGATTGACAAAGTGAGAGTGGTATTTTTGTCCGCCAGGATATGGAGTTTTCGGATGTGTATATGTCTTTGAATGGGAGAGTGTATGCCATCAAAACGGCGGGTCTAACTATTTTTGTTGTTTATATGGAAAGTGGAACAAAAACAACAATACAAAGAGAAAATTCATTTCAACAGCTCGCCCTAAATATATATTGCCCTCCCAGTCCCAACCTACTCGTTTTTAGAGATATGAATGCGGTTTTTGATCGTAATGCAACAACCGCTAAAGACAATTATAGTCCTGTTTTGAAAAAAAAAAATGAAAGACAGTTTAAAACTATTTGATGAATGGGACTACTTTCTTTTTTCAAATGTACCACTGTTTACCTACAGAACAACAAAGCGTAAAAGTAAATTGGACTACATTCTGTTTAACCCGGCTTTAGAAAATAAAATAAAAAGTGTAGCTATGGAAAAACTGGCAATGTCGGACCATAGTTTGGCAAATATCAATATGTTATGGAAGGTGCCACTGCACTTTTGCCCGTCTCTATGGTGGCGTTTGAACTCCGATTTATAACAGAACCGACCTTCCAAAATTTAACTTTAGATATAATCAAAGAAACAGATAGGTATAAAGGGATGTGGTGGGAAGATTTGAAATTGTGGACACTTACGAAAAATGAACTTAGAAAAGAATACAAATCATATACAAGGTGTTATTATGAGGACAAACGAAAATCTATTGACTTTTACCAAGCAGTGTTGCATTCATATAATCAACGGGCAGTGAAAAACCCCTTATAGACTCAGAATGTGAGAAAAATCCAAAGTAAAATGCGTTTGTTGATTTCCTATCGGTATACCGGCATAACAAAAAGAAATACCTTAACAAAGTTGGCATATACGAGACAGCAAATTTGGACACTGTGACCCGGGACATAAATATACGACAGGAAATTCAATAAATGAATTTCAAATTGAGGAGGACAAAATTTTTAAAGGTCCGAAGATATACGAGGGTATTCGAAATCAATATATTCGACATTTTGAAAATTATAAGGATCTAGAGGTGGATACAATTCAAGACTTAAAGGTGAAAAATTTGCCACAACTATCGGAAGAAAAAACAAAATGTCTTACTGAACCTTTTTCAAAACAAGATACTGAAAAAGCTTTGTTATCCCTAAATATGGACTCGAGTGGAGGGGAGGACGGCCTCCCTTATAAGTGGATGGTGGCAAATAAGGACTATATAGTGTACAAACTAGTGCCAGTGTTTATTTCTCTTTGGAACTTTCCGACAACAGGGGATTTTTTTTACATCAATTGCAATTTTGTTAAAAAAAATACACAGACAGCATCACAAAACGTTCAAAATAGAAATTCACTACAATCTCATTGCAATTTGGCACATGTTCAACGAACTATAGATACGCAGGCAGAAAGACGTATCCAGGTCCGACTAACATCGATTCAGTTCTATGTGCAGGCGATAAACTTAAAGTTACGCATGCAAAATAATTTGTGTAGACTCGTCTCACGTCATTATATACGGATTTTGCCGGTACCGCAATCATTTCCGTACTGAGATCCTAGAAGACAAAATGTCAGGCGAAGTCCAAGACCAAGCTACAAGCCAAATTCATGTTTACAACAACCGCGCAATGTGGACGCGAAGGAAAATAGACCGGTGAACAACAAACGTTCTGATGTCCTGAATGTGAAAACCCCAGTAAAACCTCAGCAAGCTTCAGAAACATGCACCGAAAATTGGGATTAGGTTCCTTCCTGCAATCCACAGATGCATGATAAATACCAAATATGACCTTTCTGGGATTAGACAAGTTTTTTTTACAAATGTAGACACATCATTTAACTGAGACTCCATGCCAATGAAACGTCAAACTAACTTCCGTTTTTTTATTTTTGCTCATGTTAGGAAACATAAAGTATTAATTTTGATTTTCATCGCTTTTTAAAAACACAACTGTTTTCAGTACATCTTTCCATATTTAGAGCTTTCACAATTCCCCAAAATCCGCCCGTTTACCCTGTTTTCTATTCAGTTTCACTAATATGACAGTGAAAATATATTCGAACAAGTTGGGTCCACTTTTACCAATATTTCTTACGTTTTTTTTAAGATTAGGTTTAGATAAATCCAAGCAGGTTAAACTTTGTGTGAAAATATATGTATTTTAGAAAATTCAAATAATTTTGATGAGTTAAACCGATAGCTATGATAAAGGATGCCGATGCAAAGCACGGAATGAGATACCTAACAACTACCGCTATGGCTCATTAATTAAATATGAGGATTTAAGATTATATATGTTTTCAGTTCAACGCAAATTTAAATTTCATAGTTTATGAATATTTTAACATTTAAATAAATTTAAAATTCTCGTATTCCCAGTATTTTCAAAATATTTTTTCAAAATTTCAATTTCAATTACCCAAAATTTTGCAACATTTCAAATAACCGATTTGATCATAATATTGAAAGTCGATTATAGGAATTTTGGAGAGCATATACTTTTTG
The DNA here is from genome assembly GCA_022664845.1 of Lepisma saccharinum. Taxonomy (NCBI): domain Eukaryota; kingdom Metazoa; phylum Arthropoda; class Insecta; order Zygentoma; family Lepismatidae; genus Lepisma; species Lepisma saccharinum. The sequence continues at coordinate 62,885 of JAGDQP010000170.1, forward strand.
CGTTGCGAGTATCTCGCTTAGTCGATTCCCAACCCATGTACCAGGTCTATGAATAAGTAGTTTCCGGTCAGCGTATTCATTTGACACATACGTCATTTTGTTCGTCTGATATTAAACTACAAACACACACAAGTTGAGTCCGCCAAACACTAGCGTCTTTGTTTTATCGTTCAGTGATCATGTTGAAGTTTGTGCCTGAAAAAGAACATTTGCGGCACGCATTGCTTTTCTTATTTAATCAAAAGAAAAAGGCTGTTGAAAGTCATCGTGTGATGGTAGAAACATATGGTGAACACGCTTCATCGATTAGAACATATGAGACATGGTTTCGACAATTTAAAAGTGGTGATTTCAATGTGAAAGGCAGTGCGCGCTCTGGTAGACCACAAAAGTGCGAAAACGAGCAATTGCAGGTGTTATTGGAGGATGACCCAACTCAAACTCAACAGCAATTGGCAAGAGCATTAAATGTGTCACAAGAAAGAATCAGCAAACGTTTACGAGCAATGGGGAAGATCAATAAACTGGGTAAATGGGTCCCACAGGATTTGAATGAACGTGAAATGGAAAATCGCCAAGTCACTTGTGAAATGCTGCTTCAACGCCACGAAAGAAAATCCTTTTTGTATCGAATTGTCACGGGTGGCGAAAAATGGATTTATTTTGAAAACCCGAAGCGGAAAAAATCGTGGCTTTCACCTGGCGAAGCCGGTCCTTCAACACCAAGGACAAATCGTTTCGGCAAGAAGACCATGCTTTGTGTCTGGTGGGACCAGAGTGGTATTGTGTTTTATGAACTCTTGAAGCCCGGCGAAACCGTTAATGCACAACGCTTTCGCCAACAAATGATTCATTTAAATCACGCATTGATCGAAAGACGACCGGAATGGGCCCGAAGACATGGCAAAGTGATTGTGTTACACGACAGTGCGCCGTCTCACGCAGCAAAACCAGTGAAAGACACCTTGAAATCGCTTGGATGGGACATCCTTCCGCACCTGCCGTAGTCCCCAGACCTGGCACCATCTGACTATCACCTCTTCGCATCAATGGGGCACGCGCTCGCAGAGCAGCACTTCAGCAATTTCGAAGACGTTGGGAGATGGCTCGACGAATGGTTTTCCGGAAAAGACAAGCAGTTTTTCTGGCATGGTATGCATCAATTACCTGAAAGATGGGCGAAATGTGTAGAAGCCAATTGCCAATATTTTGAATAAAACAAAATTAATTTCCCTTGAAAATGATGTGTTTTCTTTACCACAAAAACCGGCAAAAACTTATGCATACACCTGGTAGGTGCCGCATAAGTTACCAGGTCTCCGAAGTTCTAGTGAAAAATGTACAATATGTGTCGCTGTTTCATGGTTCTTCTATAGACGACTAATTAGGCTTTATATAAATATTGCAAACATCATCCTAAAAATAAGACCAAGACAAATTTCTTGACTAAAATTATATTGAAGTGTTGATTATATTTGGGAGCGCAAGATCGTTTTGTTGCGGAAATATTTGCATAGCAATTCATGAGAGAAACCGCAAACAGGGCATCTCTGCGATCTTGAGCATGTAATTCACTTTTCTATTTTTCTATTTCAAATGTATATATCCGCGATATTTCTATTCTATATTTTAGTTGTCATAATATAATATAAATTACCCTTTAAACAATACTACCGTGGACAAATATTTGGCAATAATTTAGTATTTTGGTACAAGAAACTGGTATCTTGAACGAAGTCGGGTACATTGCTTAGCAACAACTTAAAGTGACGTGTGAGTTACCAATTTTAAGCAATAATTTCAGTAAGGATTTCTATATATTTTCAGCCAACACCAGGTTTTGCGAGGTTTAGTTTCATTTCTCCATTTTTCTTTCTACTTTTAACGAGCGAATTTCATCTCGAGATAGATTTCAGTTAGGCAATTTTGAGTTTAAATGTCATAAATATTAAATAAAAAGAGTACTTTTAGACATTATGGGCATGTACCTTGACTTAAAAACACTTTGGATTAACTTTTGGAATGTATTAGCGATTCCGTGATCAATAAATACGATAAATAATAATATATAGGGCTCTTCGACGATTTCAATGGTTTCTACGATAATTTAGAACGACGATAGTGTGTAGAGACTATCCTAGACTGTGAACGAATAGTATATAAAGAAAATGTCTAGAGAGAATTAGACTAGCACTCTTAGTATGTAAGGCAAACATCTAGCTCCAGCTAGATGAAGAACTTCTAGTATGTAAGGGAAACTGTTACACGATATGCTGACTGAGAACATTTAGTTTTAAGTAAATTTCAAAGTATAGGAAGTTTAAATCAATTTGAATTATTTAGACAAAGATTTATAGATATGAATACTCATTTCTGATATATTATGATTAAGATCTCTATGTTTCTGTTTAACGCGTTATAATTAGGTTTAAGTGTCGACAAGTAGATTTAAGGGAATGCCCAAAAATTGAAACAATATTTTATTTTTATTTCGGCCGATATACATTTTTATAATAATAATAATGATGATGATTATGAGAGATTAACGATAATGTTGAATATAATAATAAAAAAATGATTATGAGCATTGGCGCCTGCCTCACTTTTTATTTCTTCGTTAAATGAATGCAATAATTATATAATAATGAAAATAAATGAAATAAGACATATGATATGCCAACTGCAAACAAAAAGCCCATCGCCCAATTCATTCATCCGATAATTATCTTAAAGTCCAGCTCTGTCGCATTCAATTATGAATGCCACTGTCAGATAACTACAGATTTTCCCCAGTCAGACAATTTTTCCGTTTAATTTCTTGATTTTAATAGGTTTCAGAATAGATTTCAAGTTTAAAATGTCCATTTTCAAGTTTCTTTTCTCATCATTCCCCAGTTTTATAGTCACAATGTCAGTCTCGAAAATACTATAGTAAAAAATTCAAGCCTGTAAATTCGTGTTCAGTTTCATACAATATGTAGGTAAAATAATTAAAATTTTCCTTTCGTTTCAATAAAACTTACAATTTGAGTGACATATACTGTTTATTAAGCGTATACGGAACATGACGAGATTTGTACTGGCCAGACAATTTTCTCATGATTTCGATTGTATGATCAGGCAGTATATGACACGAAAATACTATTTTCAGATTTACACATATGAAAAATTAAGTTCAAATTTATGAATAACAGTGAATTTATTTGGAAAAATTCATGAGCTTACGGACACGCATGAAGTACGTAAGTTTAGGTCTTTTCTTGCGTACCCAAGTATATAACGATCAAATCGTACTGTCTTGCAATATAGAAGCCAGAAGGATTTCGAATTTGTCCACTGTCAAGAACCAAAATTAAGTTTTTCTAAATGCTAAAATTATGAAAAAATCAAAGTCAATAGGTTTTATTTTTTCAAATTTTAGTAATTTCTTTCTTCCAAATATCAGATTCAAGTTGTGACAAATATCTTCTTTCTTTCTGTTTGCATTTTCATGAATTCAAGAAAATATTATTTTAATAGTTTTAACATTTCTGAATTTTTTTTTAGCAAATTGAACATTATTTTGTCCTTCATAATTTTGTTTAAGTTCCCCAAAGTTAATTTCTAGTAACATGATTCAAATGCATAAATATAAAATATATCGACTTCGATGAAAGCGATTTCAGATTCAAATTCGAACTATAGAAAATTTAAGCTTGTAAGTTCGTGTATTCCGTGTTTTGTTAATATAGAATTTTGGCAATATATTCTGTCAGATATCTGAAGGTATAGGTATTTTTAGCCCGATAATATCACAAGATCAATTATAAGGAGAAAATATTTGTTTTAATCTTTACGCGTGTTACTCTAATTAAAATAAAATAATTGCTAAGAGATATACATGGTTACGATCAATACTTATTGAATTTATGAACATATTAACCAAGACTTAGTTACAAATACTTTATACCAGTCCTACATCCATGATTAAGTAGGTAGTGACAATGGCGTTAGGTTAGGTTTATCCCGACAAGCATCCAGTGCATGGAATATTCTATTATGCATTACTTACAGTCAAACGAAGAGAGTAAAGCCTGCTAACCGCAGATATGTGTGATGATCAACGTATCATACATAACCAGCCCAGTAATTACGTCTATCATGTTTCTCTCTTTCACTTTCACTTACCTGTAATAAAAAGAAAGAAAATAATTTAATTAAAATTAAAATCACATTCAATTCAGTTGTTCACATTTCATAGCATACTTCTTTTATCAAATTAATACTTCAAATTTCGTCGTATGCGAAAATAGTTTAGTTTACGTTATTTTTAACTCGTTTTTTTCATTTCGAAGCTCTGAGTACTTAAATTCAGGTTTCAGAAATCCTCACCCCACTTATTTAAAGACACATCCGAACATATGGTATAGAATTGTTCTTTTGACATTCACTTCTAGAAAGAGATTAAGGTCAATTTATTGATTCCTGCCGCACCGTACCGAACCCTGCTCGAATCTTGGAAGTGTTGCTCGCATCTGTAACTCGTTTAATTACCTTTTCTTCTTCTTTAATTAGGTGATGCAACATTTCTGTCTTTCATTCAATTCTTTCCCTTTCCGCTCCGCATGCAAAGGCAAGAAGGCACATCGAAACAGTGTATCGTTCATTGACTGTCGTGTTGACGTTCCAAGACTCACTGATTGGCTTACCCAAGATCAGACTCCATCGTGTTCATGACGTCAGGTGTACCACGTGACCGGACATCTGAAGTTATGTTGTGATGTGTGCTCACTGGAGCCGTGATGCGAAATGCAAAGAAAATCCATCTAAAAATATTTTCTTTAATTTCGCTTCTTTACGATTCTGAATAAATTATTTCCACATAAGACAGTCTTTATTCAAAGCAAGTAATTCTTATTTACACTGACAATAAATAATGTATAATGAATTTACTACAAGACACTGAGAATATAATTATTATTAATATTTGTTCGTTCAAGACTAGTTTCAAGCGATTTTGAGTTCGCTTGTCTTACACGTACGAGTCGAATGGCGAGATGGGACATGGAAATAGATCATAGGTACCGTTACCTTTACCTTTCGATCATACGTTCAGGATATTGTGTACATATAATTTTAAGTTATAGTTTTCCTTGTTTTGTGAGGTTTAGGTAAGAAGCCACAACATATTCATTGCGCAAGTAGTATCTTGGTCAAGTAGAAGTGAGAATCATTGTTTTCAACTATTTTTAGGGCATTTTAGTTATGAATTTTAAAATAATATAATTTTGCTTCTCTTTCCCATTTCTCTTCTGTTTCCAAGCTATTTTTAAGATATTCAACCATAACAGCAGCAAAATACGAAATTTTCATTTAAATTATTTTTTTCATGAAGTATTTTAAAAAGCAATGCAATTCAATTATCAATGTTATTTTTGCAATTTATAGATAAAATAGACTAGGTTAATTACATATAATAAATTCTTTGCAAGCAATATAGATAAGAAAATGTAGGCTAGGTTAGTTACTGTTGAATTTTCTATTTTGAGTTAGTTACGTAAATAGAATAGTTACACTTACTGTTTTCTGAACACACACATACACGCCTTCCACAGGAAGATTTGAGAGGAAGTAATTTCCAAAGATGGTTGGCGTTGGTATGCGGTCAACAATGATATATCCCCACGATTACAGTATACCTGATTGCAGTATTCCAGTCTCAAGACCACCAGTAGCAGTTGCCACCCGAAATTAAGGACAAGATTACCCCGTGCCACTCCCATTTCATTTCGGTCCTGTGATGTTGTTAACAGAAATCCCAACATTGTAGCAGTAAATGAACAATACTCTTCCCAAAATTTGTAACAATTTCGGAGTGCAAAATTGACCAAAACCACACAATTTTTTACGCACTTTGAACATTCCTTCCCTGCTCACTCTATGCAAGAAATTCATGTACTTAGTGACACTAATCCCAAATTAATAACCACCAAGTGATTCGCCCGGCATCGAGTAACGTGCATGTGCATTGAACACAAATTACAACACGTCCCAAGCAAGTTGGACAATTTTTTTCACATGTGTGCTACAAGTGTATACTGGAAACATTTTCTAGGCAACAAACGTACACTTTGTCTACACAAAATATTCACTTTGATCCACATTTTGTGAGAAATGGACTCCCTCCTGTGTAATGTTCACCGACCGTTACGAGCCGGACTCAAAGGCTCGCTGAATAGCTGGTCACTCGTCCGTTCATCTCTTCTCTCCTGGCGTCTCATCTCTCTCATATCTTGGCATAGTTAATCGATGAACAGTATTTAAATCCCCATAACTACAACTATGTGTTACGTTTCAGCGGAACATTTAAAGTGGATTACTGACAGTTCAATTGTTTATGAACAGTGATATACGAAATGTCGTGTGTTACAATATATTAGTATTCAGAAAACAGACAACAATATTCAATATAATTTCATGTAATTCCTCTTTTTCAATAAGTTCTCTATATTTGAAATCATTGTGATTTCTTGATTATACTATAACAGACATAAAAACAAAAACATAATAAAAATACAATGACAATGAAAATGAACTAAAATCTAAAAAAAATATTAAATGGAAAATGACCTGTATATGGATAATTAAGTTTCTGTGTATGTTTTTCAATCTTTTCTTGCTTTTTCTTTGTATTCTGTTACATAGCAAAAGAAGATAGTATGTTATTTTTCTAGTGTTATTAAATGTATGTTTATTTCTTTGCACACATTTTCAGTGAAGAGGAGTATGTAAAAACTTTCACTTCGTTCAAGTGAATCGTCCACTGCGTCTATGATTCCGTCACGCATGGTAATGTCAACCCCTGTAAATTAATAACAAGTGTGCATGAGTATATAAAGTGTATAATAATTATGTTAGGTTAAGAAGGCACGAAACGAAAAAAGGAATATTTTAAATTTATTCATTTCTTAAAATATTCAGTTCAAAGTAAGATTGGGTCTCCAAGTCAGATGTTCTCTTAAAAGATTGATATTGCAATTTCTTTAGTTGCCTGTATCTGTCCAGACAGTGTTATATTTCCAAAGTCCAACTTACACGTGAATCCAAAAGAGCAATGTTAACATCCTCAAGATTCAAGTCACGTTGTTGTAACAAAGGTAATGCAAAGTTCACCTGAATAGGCAGACTATATTACGCTAAAACATCAAGAGCAAAGTTTCATCCTGTACAAAGTACACCTGAGATCATCATCTCAAATTGCGCTGAACATGAAGTACAAGGTGCAAGGAAGCTCATTAAGTGCAAAGTTTACTAGGCTGTGATTGGACTAGAAACGCTTAGCTAGACCCGAGAGGTGTGGCTAAGATGTCCCATGATTGGTTAAGATCAAGGACAGAAAAAAACTTTGTATGTAAACTTGATACACGACAGGGTGTTATGTTCGTTAGATGACCGTGGTAGTGTGATACGATTACGCTCCGTTCAGTCATAATCTACGCACTGGTTATCTCCGAAGATCTCGTCTGTATTACTTAACAAGACACTGATACCATCAACAATCTCTACATGTGACTCGACTCAGCTCAGGCAGCACTCATGAAAGCAAATACATCTAACATCTCTGTCTTCTTTACTCCTTCAGTAACCTTAGGTATGTTGGAGAACATCATTATTGTTCGCTTGACTAAATTACTATTATTTACTGTTTATGCTGTGTTATGTATTGTGGTTTCATAGATATACGCGTATTATCAAACGCATTCCCTTCGTTCTCGTGCCATTAGATATAGATATTTCAATATGTAAAGTCCGTGATTAAAGTATAAGCCATACACAATTGAATTCTTATGTTTAATTTAATGAAAAAACATTCGGTTTCCTACTCCCATTAAGTGAGATAGCTTGGTAGAATTTATGAGTTTTAGCTTCGCCCCTGTACAATTCTATTCATTACCGCTCTACCCGAACATACAGTTTTGCCAAGACAACACTACAATACAACTGTAATGAAGATGCTGTATGCCAGATTTTAACCAATTAAATTCACTTTGGTAAAAGCTATTATGCGTATTGCCTTTCAAGCTAATTATATACGTTATGCATAAGTGGCTTAGTACTTCTGCTAAATATTTGTCAATATGATCCCATTGAAATCCCATCATAAAATTTGACACATACATTCTAATCAGAAGTACGTTGAACATGGTTCTTTTTCAAAAATAAAAAAAGTGATTTTGAGTTTTTCAAGAAAACAAATTTCTTTTTGGTTTTCAAAGATATAAAGATTGGCCCAATAAAGTCAACTGAAATATAAAATTACAGCCCTTGAAATTTTAAAACGAATGGTGGATGTTTGAGCTGTCTAGGATAAATAGTTTGAGTTTCAGGTTTTTAAAAGTTTCAAGAGGCGTCAAAAATCACTTGATTTCCTGTTTAAAAATTTATAACTCAGAAACCAAAAGTGACAAAAACATGAAATTTGGTATTTTTGATTATACTAACGCATAAAACACAATAAAAAATCACGCATTCTGCAAAACCTCAAGTCTAAAATATTTTTATTGCTTCATTTGGTATGGAATGACCCTTAATTAACATTAGAAGTAGTGGAATATTCATTAGTGCTTATACAGTATTAGATATATTATTTATTCCTATTTTTGCCTTTGTACACACCAATAATCAATTTAGGTAATGGTGTAACGAAACAAGTAAAAAGCCGTTCAGAATCGAGGAATGCATGTTTCTATTCAGTCCAAAAATTTCTACTCTCGCTATTAATATCAAGAAAGTTGAAATGGAACAGTTATTCTGCTATAATATTTATAATATTTTAATATTTTATAATATAATATTTTACGATTGTGAAAGTCGGAGTACGACCAAAGCAGATGAACATAAATTAAGTGAGTTTGAAAATAAGGTTTTGAGAAACATGTAAAAACCGAAACGGGCGAGATGACTGGAGAATGGAGGAGACTAAATAATGAAGAACTCCACGGACTGTGCGATTCACCAGATAGATGTATTTAAGAACAATGAAACTGCGACGTCTAAGGTGGGCAGGCCATGGAGTTCAGATGGGGAAAAACTAATATTACATTCCATCGTTAATGGGAAGCTGGAAGGAAAAAGATCGTTAAGATCGGGACGAAGTTGGGAGGATAATATTAGAAGGGATCTTCGAGAAATAGGTGTTTGTATTGAAAATTGTCTTGATCGTGCTCAGGATAGAATCCTAAGGAAAGTGTTTGTTACTACGGCGATGAACTAGCGAGTTCCGTAAACCACAGAGTAAATAAGTAAGTAAGGTATATATAGGGCGTGGCAGTCATCTATAGCCCCGTGAATGGGCAAGAGCTACTTTGTGTTGAAGCACTGTGTATATATGAAGCTGTAATTTACGTTACAATTGTGTATATGGAGAAAATTGAATTTTCTTTTCCTAACCTGTCTTTTCGGGTCTGTCGGTTACCCTTCCATACCCTATCCGGTCTGATCCGAAAATGGCTAAAGGCCTTAAAAATTTCAAAAATATCCTAACCTGTTTTTGATGACGAACCTTATTTTTCTCCCTAACTTGACCTTGTATCTTCAGAACCTAAATGTTCTCGAGATGGTATTTAACATTCAAAAGGGTGCCCGCGTATTCAACGTAGCGAATGATTTTGTGGTGTCGCTTTTGTTCACTCCTAGCGATTTTGTAACCTTTTTTTAACTAGTTTTTAGGGGCAACGTATTTCTGTGTGAGTAAAAATTGCTTGTATTGCCTTCTTGTTCAGTTACTTTAACACGTTTTCTACAAGTAGCCTACAGTAACTTAATTAAAATTATTCGTTGTAGGACTATGCATTTTATGCTATTATATTATTATTATTATTAATAATAATAATATTGAAAAGTATTTTTAAAATAACCAGATTAACAGAGTTAAATAATTGTTATACGTTTATTACTGTTATTATTAAATGGGAGAGACCGAAGGAGAGTTATTGTCATAATGTGAAAGTGGAAGGGGAAAATGGACGGAAAGGGAGCGACATGAAGAAAAGGACAAGGCAGGGACGCTGGAACTCATGGGCCTATACTCTTAAATCCGGTCTGACCGTGTGTTGTGTTGATTTAACACACAACACGCTGGGACACCGCATTGTGTTGAATTAACACAGCTATTTTTTTACTGTGTATTGAAAGTGCTGACCCAATATGAGAAATCTGTTAATGTTGTGTAAGGAAATCATCTCGTAATGTGATGATCGAAATCTTGCAAGAATGCTATCACTTGAATATAATCAGTTACAAATTTTTGTTGATTAGTAGCAACCTTACGAATAGATAATGAACATTAGGAGCCAGACGCTTTAACCTCATTATTTGTTAGACCTCGAAATTCATAACATCAATATTATCACAGCTTGTGTCGCTAATAACCCTTTCTACGAAACGTAAAATAACATCTGGCGACCGAAATAGGTGCGGAAGAGAGATACAGTGATAGCAATCATTCGGTACTAATTGCTACGCATTAATTAACAGACTTGAACATGTGGTTGAGGGAAATAATGTGGTACTCGACTGTGAAAATAACGAAAATACTTAACACAGCCAGAGGCTGTATAAGACGGCAGGCGTTAAAATTTTAAGACTGGGAAGCAAGAGGAAACACAGTGATCTTCCGAAATATTCTATGTTTACTAATGCAGTTAAAAGAGAAAATGATTTTTTAAGATTACGTTACAATAAACATTGAAAATTTTGTACGCCTTTTATTCTGTCATGTGTAAATATTGTTTTATTACCCTGTTACGTTAAAATAATCATACACGACGGAAGTGTCAAGGTTTATATGATAACACACGAAGCGAAAAAGGGTCGTTACATCTGAACGAACTATTTTTGTAACTCTTTTTAATATTATGTCATCGGATTTCGAGTAACATTTTGTTCATTTTAGAGTAAAGTATTCTCTAAAATCTTCGGACAGATTAGTAAACCAATCAACGAAAAACATCATCAAATTTTAAAAAGAGGTTTAATCCACCGTAGATGATAAGTTGTTAAGTCAAGAAAAATGCTAACACGTATAAAATAATTGGAATTGGGGAGCATGGGAATATACGGTATGCTACAACAAACCAAATCGTAACTTCGTTCCGAATAATTTATCATTTGTTTTGGGATCCTTTTCCTAAAAAGGTAAACGTCAGTCTCATCTTTTCTTCCAATTTACTAAATTTTATTATATATAACTATTTACTATGCTACCGTTTGTACATTAGAGAGTAAAATTGTTCCTTTCTAAATTTCGTGAAGGCGTTGCTGAAAGTGCAAATTTGTGACTTCATACTCGAATGATTTTCGGCGACAGAAGGGTTGAGATGGTTTGGCCCCCCTTATGTTTTTCTCAAGTATTTACTTTGGACATATGTTTAGAAATGACGGGGCAATGGTCGGATTGTTAAGGAATTAAACATGAGAAAGTACTGCTAAGAAATGCATATCGACTAGATTGATTCATAACTCACAATGTTTGATTCATGCGGGATACACAGAATGGAAATTGTAGCAACTATCTAGTTGGTTTTCGCAACTACTGCGTTTAATTTTATCTTGGTTAATATTTTGATTATTATGCGTCCTTACTGGTAATGAATAATGATCATGACATCTTTTTTACTTACTTACAAAACAATAGTACAACTTCAGATACCAATACTCTAAATGTCTGTCCTTGGAAGTTTTATACTGGTTATTGAAAGATAATAGCCCAGCTTATGATAGTAGTTTCTATTTAAATTTCATACAAAACGTAAAAAAAAAAAAATAACAACTACATTTGAATTTTCTAACTTCTCTTGAAATTAACAGGATACAGGAAGCCTGTCTTTACTATGACATTTACGGTCTTTTTATATGAACTACATTATGTAACAATGCAGGAAATTAGATTTCTGACATTTTAAGATGCTGTATTTAGTATTACAATATTTAACATAAAGCAATGTTAACCAATTAATGGCAGTTTATTGGATTAAAAAAAACTAATTCCATATTGCAATGATACACTATTTTGCTGCTAAAATAACATATATTATACCACTAGATATTTTATTTGAGCTATTTCAAGGTTCTAACTTCAAGAAAGAAGGTCAATACTTCAAATGTAGATTACAAATGTTTAACTTTTCATAATCGAGATGAAAACAATTTTAAAATACACTAATTACCAAAGGTTAACAAGTACAGCTTATCATTTTCTGAGTGTTACTAGTTTTACTAAAGTTTACCTGAGTATCTCTTTTTCTATTAACTGCCAGCAAGTTGTGAATCAACAAATAGCAAAGAGATTAGCAAAATAAAGGATGATATTTTTACTCTTACAAAAAAAAAATATTTTCAACTATTATACTATCAAATTGTGTAAGTAATAATGAAATTCTTGAACAATTTACCGTAGCAGTGTATTAATCAATGTAATTTACACACGTTTCTTGTATTTCATATTTGTTACAAAGATATGATATTTCACATGGTTTTGCACTTTTCAAGTATTATATTTGCGATATGGGTTTTAAAATCCTAGTTGAAACTAATGTTATCAAACTGCGTTTTCCTGCTTTAATTAATTCGGCTGAAACTAAGGAAAATAAACGCTACGCGTCTACAAGGTAGCACTCACTTTGTAACATGGAACAATGTCCATAGCTTACTCTTAACGAAGCAACCAGATAAGAAAAGACAAAAGGGCGAACAATAATATACCTTTCCTTCTTTTGACCTTAACTCAGATACTGCAATTCTTCCACGTTTTATTGGAATTAGACTCACATATACATTAATACGCGTAAAACATTTACGTAAGAAATGCAAGAAATTTCAAACATGTAAACAACTCAACTTGTCTTTCTACTCTATCGTAATTAATCCAATTTGTAAAGTGATCTTCGCTTTTCTCCACATATTATAACTTACAGTAAAATCGGTCTGATCTAATTTAACGAAGAATGTAATAAACTTTGATTGCAAATAACTGTATTTTAAATAAATTATTCATTATTATTCATTATCCATTTTATTGAGACGAACCAAGTTAAAATAAAATCTTTCACTTTCATGTAATCTTGTTGAAAAACATTGATTTTATTTGCCACTGTAAGGAGCGACTTCGAGGCTAAAAGTTGGATTCCATGTAACTCGAAATCGAAACGATTTCTGGTGAAGGCTCAAGAACTAATTTTGTTATTTAAGTCCCAAATGATCGTCCGCCAAACTGTTAACACAAATTACCTAAAATTAACAAGACATAGGAAAATATGTTTCACAGCCGAACATTATCACAAGTAAGACACGTTGATTATAAATTTTAAGCTTTAGACACTTTGGTAGCTTACTTTTTAAAATGAAGCAGATAATATATAAATAAAATTCTTCCAAACGAACTTCACGGCCTTTTACATCTATTAATTTCGTCAGTCAACATTGCATTTGATGTCTTCAGCTGGCCCAGGTAAACATACTCATCAACTATGCCTATTGTCTCTCCGTTAATCTTTACTTCCTCCCGTGCAGTATGTTGATTGTACATTGCTTTCGTTTCACTTAAATTCATTTTAAGGCCTATTTGCAAACTCTCATTACTCAGTTCTTCCATTCTGGTCTGTAGTTCTGCACTTGATGCAAACAGGACTACATCATCAGCGAATCGTAGGTGATGAAGATATTCGCCATTAATTTTTATTCCAATTTCATCCTAGTTTAAATTTTAGAACACAATCTCCAGGACAGCAGAAAACAGTTTTGGAGAAATTGAATCTCCTTGCCATGTAGTCTAATGACAGATGTGGCAATCGAGTAAATATTTCGCACTAACTTGATGTATGCACTATCGATACTTTGATGTTCAAGTGATTTACGTACTGCTACGAAGGAGACCAAATCGAAAGCTTTTTCAAAATCTATGAATCCCAAACAAAGTGGATGTTCATATTTATTGGTTCTTTCCATAACTTCATTAAATTTATCTGTAGTTTTCGACGCGTTCTTTGTCCCCTTTCTTGTACAACAAAATAATAACAGCATTATTCCAACTTGTATTTCTCTCTTCCATAGGCTCATCGAGAATAATTTAGCAAGTTCCGCTTTCATCTTTTCACCTCCCCATTTAAACATTTCTTTTGTGAATCCAGTTTTCTTCAGGCTCTTGTTTTCCTCGATTGTATTTAGTACAATATTTTTTGTTATATTTTCGTACATCATCTCTTATTTTTTCCCTAATGGTTTTATTTAGCTCTATGTACTCAATCTTCTTGCTGTAATTTCCCCCCTTTTTTCTCTTTTCTCTCTCTCTCTCTCTCTGTCTGGTACCTTGTATTTATTTCTTTTCTCTCTCTTTCTGATGCCTCCTATTTCCTTGTCTGTCTCTCTTATTATCACAGTCAGTATTTTATTTCTGCTATTGATGTCTTCTTCATCCTCTAACTCTTCCAAGACACTGAATCTGTTGCTTAGTTCTATCTCGAATGTCTATCTGTGTTGCCCTAGATTATCCAGATCTAAAAGTGACGGTTTTCCTCTGATAAGCTTCTTTCTTTCAAGTCTAGTATTGAGTTTCAGCTTACATCTCACCATTCTATGATCACTTGAGACTTTGAAACTATTCAGAAGAGTGTAGCGACACATTTTCGCTTGGTCGCAACATATCTTACTATCTCCGCTTTTCTTATGTGTTTTCTTTTCTTTTTTGTTCGTGTTTTGTCGGCGATATTTTTCGTCCTCGGCTTTCTTCAAAAAATTTTATTTGTCCAGACTACAATGAGGAGTAGCCATACAGAACATCCCTTTCACTGTTGTTTGACGGAATTTTATCTTTATTGTTTCTTCATTTTATTATTGAATATTTCTTTGCATATTTTATTACATTATTTTCTTCAACAATTTTTCTTTCGTTGAAAATTTTCAAAAAACAAACAAAAAGACCTGAATGTTTTATTTTGCGCTGAAATTCGGGTGGTAAGCCACGCCTCCTTCCTCCCCCGGTTGTCTGATTTAATTCTCTTCTCTGATTGTTTGAGTCCAGTCAGTAGTTAAAAGATGATCGTCGAGTAGGAAAGGATGCTCAAAATTTACGCTGCCTCTGAAAGTTACATAAAAGCAATATTATAATGCAGCCATTGCCTGGAAAGTTAATTAATATACAGAGCAGCATCGACTGGTAAATAACAACAGGGAAGCTGTTTCTCCACGTCTTTTATAAAAGGAGATGTGAATCGAGTGCTGCAGTTTTGCGTCTTACGCCCTCTATATTTAGCTTGACTAGGAGTGGACTAGACGAAGCATCTTTATGGCAGCTCCTTTGTGTGAAGTAGTGTTCATCAGTGTGCGAGGTACACTGTTGTGGTATATGTATTGTGCAGTGAATTCTTCTAGTCTTTTTAAATAAATAAAAATATAATTTCGGTTTGGTTTAGTACCCACTTTTCTGTGTGTGTGCAAGTAATTAAGTGTTTTCTTCAATATGAAATGGGTGTGGTCCTTTTGTGAAGAGACGTGCACCGTAAGAATGTCTGCTTAATTTGAGGTCAGTTATCGGTATCGGAGGTCAGTTATCTAAATTCAGGTATGCATGTGTAATGTCTTGAAATTCCTCTTCCTCTCCCAGAAACCCAAGTCTGTTTCACCTACATTTAGATAGCTAAATTTTAACGCATTAAAATTTTGGTTCTTATGTTAAAATATTTTTACCTTGCACTATAGTTGATACGACCTTTCAAATGCACGTTATTTTTCCGTTAAACATTTTTGGTTGCTCTTTCGGTACAGGTATGTTTGAATTGCACGAAATCTTTACAACAAGTCCGTTTTTGATAAGCGTGAGATTCAACGTTTTCCCTATGTTTAATTTTGGTATAGTGCAAAGTTCACAGCTTCTTCATTATTTAAGCAAACCGTAAGTCGGTGAGATCATGGAAACTCGTACTGCAAATTAATACCTAACCCAACCATAGTATGGCAAGATTGTATTATCAGAACGGAGGTTAGGTTGTGATATTTGGATAACGTTTTGGAATATCAGATTAAATTTTTGCCCAGTAGCTATATTGTAAAATATACATCTTTTCGCAGAAAGAAACGTTATTCATCAGTAAATGTGGAAATTTCGATTCAACTGGGCTAAAGTTTAGAATGTCTAGTACGTTTTGAAAAGTAAAGTAACTTATTTCTGCTGAAACATAAGTTTGTGAATTATATTCTCTGTACTTGGACAGAAGTTTTCTGTATATAAATAAATTGCCCTTTAATTATGTGAAATTGACAGCATCTTCAATGCTCATTTTGATGTTGAAGAGATTCTCTTCGGAAACCTTTTTTCTCAAGAAAATTCAGCAATCAGTTTTTTTCCTTGCGTTTGTAATTTTTAAGTAAAAATAAATTACATTTTACCAGATATTTTTTGTATCAAGGGTTTCATTATGATATATGTTGATTATCATCACTGTAGTATTGCAGGAAAGGTTCACAACCTTTCGCTGTTTCAGTCCGCGAAGTGTTAATTTATTTATATGTGAGAAAGTAATTGCAGATGAAGTTAAAGTTTGATTTTTGATCCAATGCTTCAGCAATCTTTAGAGAGTGAAATTAGTTCAATTCATCCAAATTTTCGTGTTTAATATTAAGAAGTGCGTAGCAGTGTTGAGCCTTGTACTATTTTAGGGGCCTAGTTGCGTTAGCTCATTAAATAGCGTTTTGCGTTCTGCTTTCCTGCGGGATGTTCTCGCCTGCGTCTCGTCCTCCTTTTGGGAATATTTTACTTCGTGTTTTAGCCTTCTACTTTTTGAAAACTTTCTGCGTTTTGATACTTCTTTGGACTTCTTACATTCATGCTTTGTGTACTAGATTAGTGTATGTTCTGTCTTCGATGTGGTTGAAGCAGGGTGTTGATGGGTAGATACCATCCCTGCCTTCAGGTCCGATAGCGGTTTTCTTTTGTTTTGTGCCCTCTCCTGTGGCGTAATGTCGGCTTGTTTCCAGGGTAGGTTTGATCACGTAGAGTTTGGGTAAGCCTTTTTTGCAACATTGTGCCGCGGGCCACTGGTTTGCTGATGAGTGTACGTACTTTCGTTGGAACAGACTGTGGGAAATAACAACAGGCACATCTTGCAGAATTTTCGTGTTATTCGATGCAACGTTGTCTTTTTCGTTTTTGGTCCCATTTGGGTCCACTTCCTCTGGGCGGTTTCTTGAAAAATGTATTGGAAATGAACAGTCTGTTGGCTTCTGAGAATTCCACTAACTTTTGTCCAATCTTGTTTCTTTTGCCAAATCCAAAGTTTCCAATTTTCGTGACACTGCTCTGCTTAGTTCATACTTTCGCATTGAAGTCTCCCATTACAATTTTGTAATGCGATTTGCTACTATCCAAAATCTTCTGTATTTCCTCGTATAGTTCTTCGACTTCTTCGTCCGGGTGTGAAGTTGTTGGAGCATACACTTGTATAATTTCCATACTGTATCTCTTGTTTATCTTTATGTTGTACTACCCGTGCGATTCTATCTGAAATTCCTTCAATTTTTGTGATCCCTGTCTTCAGAACCTTATTAATTATAAAGCCAACGCATGTCTGTTTTCCATCTTCTGTTCCTTTGAAGTAGAACGTGTGCCCTGACGGTAGTTCCAACTGTTTTTTATTCTTCCTCCACACTTTTGATAGTTCTATGATCCACTTAATCTTGTCAGTTCTTTCTGGAAATCTTCTAATTTGTCCTCTCCTGTAACTGACTGACAGTTGAGAGTCGCCACGTATAGGTCCGTTCGAGTTGCCGTGTCGGTGTCGTGAGAGTCTACATACAGTACAAACACGGGCATTTTGACCCTCTGACTTGCTGCAGGACTGACCACTGACGTAGCCAACTGCATTCCGTCCTCCGGCAATGAGCTACTCCGAGGCTGTTTCCTTACTTGTACCATCATGTGTAAAGAAAGGAGGGGTGCTGACATTTGACACACTACGCTGCCTGCTAATGCGGGTTGGTGAGCAGCCCATCCATGTTCGTTCGCCAAGCAGTTGCTTGGGTACTAACAGGCCCCACGACGTGAACGTATGGATTAAACATTAGACGTCTACCCCGGTCGGTTCCCTTAAGCCTTAGCAAGAGGAATTAAGGAGTCTCCTATCAGTTAGTGTCAGAAGCCTTTTGGGGTGACAGTCCGCGTTTGCCGGTCCTGTCCCGGTTTCCCGGCCAGGATTTTAATTGTAATTTCTATAAATTATTATGAATGTATATTGTTTTGTTTATCATTTCTCTATATTTAGAAGAATATTTCGTAAGTTATAAATTAAATTTTTTATGTGAATATAATAATAGTGATTACCAGTTACGAATTCAGGTAAGTGCATCAATAAGGAGGACATTGAAAACAAATTTCACAATTTACAATTTAATTCAAACTTATATTACTTCTACTATTTTCAAACAAGAAATATTGACTTTGCACTACAGTAACGGTAAAACTGTAAAAGCTGAAAATCAATATAAAATACGACAAAATAGTTTCTAAATCAAGTTTCCATTGTTGTGTAAGAAATGCAAGAAGTTCCAGTAAATACGAACATTGGTTTGCTAATATTTCAATGTGCTTTATAATTTCAGACTTATGTCCAATTATATACATACGCAGGAAATTTTCAAAATCTTAATTTCTATTATGATGAAATAAAATCGAAGTGACTGTGAAAGCTTAACTAACTAACAATAAAAAAAGACAAAGAAGACGCTAATGAATCAAATATCGGACTGGATTGAATCGAACACAATAATTATTAATTAGTCAACAACGGAATTCTTTAACCTTTGTGTTGCGGTTTCTCTTTCTAACTGATCTACTATTTAATAGAAAATTACAAAAGGAAAAAGAATTAATTTGTTTGATTGGATAAATCCTTTCTACATACACGAGAAGATAGAATTAAAAAAAAAAAAAGATTTTCTGTCTGTCCTTTCACCCCTTGAAAACAATGCAAGTGTCGTTCGAGTGAACAAATCACTATTGATTGTTCAGTTAACGAATGCTGAAGTGGTTATTGACGTTTCCTGTCTTTCTGACGCGGCCTCATTTCGAGGAAGAAATTGCACTGTGGTACTCTTTATTAAACACAAGCGATATCTTCTGTAAGTCATCCCGTTCTCGCCTCGTTGTCATTTCTCAACTTGCTTTTAAAACTTAATTGAGTTGATCCTCCATTTCGATGCTGCGAGGAAAAAGAGCACGAAAAATAAACGAAAACAGGAAAAAAATCTCTCTGTACCTGCTTTTCTTTTCTTCTTGGATGTAGACTGTGCATTATGCTTTAAATAAAGGAACTTGTAATTAGTGGCTATTACATCCGTGTTTTGTGATTCTCTTGGGAAATATTCTTCCCAGCTTCAAACAATTTTTATTACAAAGCATAGCAATTATCGTACGTGCCTGTTAATTTGGTGGTGTCCCTACGGGAATTATTTTTGCTCTTATAGGAAATGCTTTTTCTCTTTCTCATCATCCTCCTGATTCTCTCCCAACCAGTTTCTCAAGCGCATGCACTTCCCTCCTAACCCCTACACACACATACTCACACACAATGACTTCAAAGCAAGCTAGTTTCAAATTCTGAATGCCGCAGTAGCAAGTACATACACTTTCCAGTTATTATCATTAGATATTGCGTGAAAATTGAAGAGTGCCTAGTTTCATAATACACGTTTCATAATACGTATTGATTATTCCTTACATTATGCAAGGCAAATGAGGAAGATTCCGAGCAAGTACAAATCACAATACTGAACACGCGTGGAGCTCGGATGAAGACTGTCTTGCTGCAATGTTTCCATTAATGCTCTTTGCTCACTTGTTTGTGGTAAGCTCTTAAAATGTTCTCGTGCTAAATCATAATTTCTAGCAGGAGGCGCCACATACTCCAGTAGCACACATACGTTGAAAATACGTATGTTAAACGTCAGTATCGAAACGTAATTCTAAAGTTGTAGATGTACCGACATGTCCGCCTGTTCAATGGTTTATTCGGTGTTGAATAATGGTTGAGAAGAAACAGGTTAAATCAAGAAGCGCTCGGATGATGAAGAAACGGATTCAGTTGGCTAAAACAGAGAATGGCTGCTGTCTATTGGTATACACGTTTAGCTGCATTTTCCGTTGCTTTCATCAAAATATATAATACTAATTTTCTAACAGTAAATTATCCAACCGTCTGCTATGGGATTCGAAACAGGAACGTTCCGCACTTGTCATTGGTAGCTTGACACATTACCCCTGATCCATGGAATCACCTTGAGATTTACTACTCTTTTACGGTATGTATAGTAAAAGTCAGTCTTGAAAGTAGTCGCCATAAATCCTGACGTATCGTTACACCATCACGTAAGAATAAGAACAAAGGATACTTTCCTTCTTTCTTTGTTATGAGCATTTTTCCTTCTTTAAGATTTTCACCATCGCTGCACTATTAAATTCGCATTTCTCAATAAGTGTAATATAACGCCTTAGAAAGACGCATATAAAGGGATAAATCTATGTCATAGTTAAAAACACTTCACATTAACGCCCTATTAATGAAACTAAACGTTCGTTGAAATATAGTTTAAAATTAAATTTGTTTTAAACATGCAAATGAGAACATGAGAAACTTAGTTAATTTTATTCTATTAGCTTTTAAGCCCAATTTTGATGCAGTTAGCTTGAAAAGATAGTCTAGGGTACAGTTCAGTATAATAGTTAAAAACACGTCACATTAACGTCCTATCAATCAAACAAAATTTTCGTTGGAATACCGATTGAAATTCAACGTTAAAAAAAAACAGTTGAAACCACGTTGAACTAACATCTTATTAACAATATCAGGTCTTTGTTGAAATATGATTTAAAATTAAACGTACTTTTTCAATCGATAACGGTTAATCAACGAAATTAACCAAAAATCAACGTTCAAAACACGTTTTTGTGCTACTGGGGTATTCTCAATATTCTTATTATATCTAATTGAGGTCAATACTTACTAATATGTTCATTATTCATAGCATAACGGGAAGACAAAATGAGTGTAAGAAACTTGTTATGCATAAAATACTTTTACGAAAACTTGTGTAGTCCTGTTACTGTATCAGCGGTGAGGTGTACTTTGAAAACCTGAGAAAGTCTATTAGATAAGGATATCGGATTACAAGATATGTAAGTCCAGTGGCGGTTCTAGAGGGGAAAAAACTGAGGGGGGGGCAGCTCTCAACGTTGCATATTATATATAAGAATTCACAGCAATATTCAATCCACTACTGGATGAGGCCTCTCCCGGAGGGATGAGGTGGTCTACTGCTCCCACGCTGACCAGATGTGTTGGAAGAGGAGAGCCGAAGTTCTCAACTGTGATCGCTACCTCTTTATTCAGATAGCTCCCCAATTGGCCTCACGACGCTGGGTGGACGCCGCACAGGCAACACAATCTGAAGTACTGAAACGGTCACCCGCCCAAGCACTGACCAGACTCAGAGTTTCTATTTTGATGCTGTCCTGCTGTCCATAATCTACATTTTCTTTCTTTCCTCTTTTGCCTTCCCATCATTCGTTCCAATGCGATTTTCAGTACAAACTCTTCTCAGACAATGACCCAACAAATGTTTGTTTGTGTGGGTGGTGGGTGGGCGTGATACACATTAATTATTTTTTTTAAATTGCATATTAATTCTCCTTAGGTATATCTATGAAGGAAATATGTACGTTTAAAACCTTTTTCAGTGTAAGAAAACAATAATTAATTGAAGCAAAAAAGTGAACATTTTAATATTTTTCATCAGTGCATGGAATTTATGGAATTTACAGAGGAAAACTTATAGTTAACTGCCAAATTTACACTGGGTAAAATGACTTGATTGGATTTTACACTACATAAAACTGCATTAAGAGTCCCTCCCTTTACACACACACACTTAAAAATCTATAAATACCACACAGGATATATTGTATAATTCTACCTTAATAAAATGTTGTATAATCCAACATTTTATTTATCGTTGGATCGGATCAATATTTTTGTTCCAAGTTGGAACATCTGTATCTCGAACCGAGGCGGAATATCACATACGCTACTGAACTGAAGAAATAAACGAGAAATTGCATATATATTTCAAGAAAGAATAACACATTTTTATGTTTTCCCAATATTAACGCAATTGGCTTTAGAATATTTAGATAGCACAAAAGCGTATTTGTATACATGATTCTTTGCAAACGAAATCGTAGATGGCAGAAGGGGTGAAAATTTGGCATTAATCGAAAACATTTCCATCTTAGTTACCAATGAGTTACAGCTGATTTCCCACGCTTGCCTGCGCAATGGATTATGATAGCAAAAATCACCGACAAGGTAGATCAGTAGGTAGAGTGCTCGGTTTGTAATCGAGAGAACTCGGGTTAGTTTCCCAGTGCCCACCAAACTGATTGAGGTTTGCTTTGGTCTCCATCAGTCACGCCAGAAAAATGATGGGATGGTACCTAGAATAAGGCCAGGGTTCAATTCTTTAAAAAAATCATTATCCTTGTTAATAATGTTAACATCCAGTGAAAATGACCAAATTGGGCCGTATCTGGAGATTGTTACGTCACTCAGTCAGTAGAGAATCTAGATTAAAGGTTTAAATATCCAAATGTGGAGAGCATCTTCCAAGTACTCATTACCTCAGGATATTTTGTATCTTTCGGCTGCCAAACTAGCTCACATATGGTGTGGGACTTTTGGCTGGTGATTCCATATATGAACGATGTATACCATATTGTAAAGCTGGGATTTCTGTCTATAGCTAGCATGCAATGTCGCCTCCTGCCTTAAGGAAACAAGGGAACTAACTTCTATTCTAAGCATTCATAATGACCAGGGTAGGTAAAGAACATACAAATATTTCCACATGGTTAACTTCATTGACTGATTCATTCCAAGAAAGAAAGATGTTACTTGGGCCGAAGCCCAAAGAATGCTCAAATATTTACAAGCAATTCGGCTTTTTATACATAATATGATCAAAGAGGTTACATACAAACTACGCTATTCTCCAAAGAGGTTTTATATATTTTGTTCAAGTCTTTTCTATATTATTTAAAAGTCTTTGGTATATATTTCTTGGTGCTTAGAATGTCCTTGGTTGATATAGCACGATTCAAAAGTTATGATTCAAAAGAATATTCAGTAATTGCATAGGTATTTTAAAGATTTCTATGTAGCATAAGCTTCATCAGTTAAATTTATAGGTACATAAAATAATATTGACTCAAAAAATGAATTTATATAAACAGTTGGGGAGGTCATATATGTATCGTACTGCCATCTCGCAGAATGCGAATGACCTTACAA
>JAGDQP010000170.1:86653-101248 GCA_022664845.1 Lepisma saccharinum
TTGTAAGGTCATTCGCATTCTGCGAGATGGCAGTACGATACATATATTACCTCCCCAACCGTTTATATAAATTCATTTTTTGAGTCAATATTATTTTATGTAAATATAAATTTAACTGATGAAGCTTATGCTACATACAAATCTTTAAAATACCTATGCAATTACAGAATATTCTTTTGAATCATTACTTTTGAATCGTGCTATATCAACCAACTAACCGGATATAGTACAGGCCGGAAGGCTGTACCTACAATAATGAACTCTCGACAAAAGCGAACACTGCTGGCAACGCTGCTCGGGTCCTCTCACTGTTTGCTTATCCATTCCTACTATGCTAGGATGGATACTGCTACAAGCAAGATCTCGTGTATTCTTCTTATCTTACAAAAATATGGCTTTCTTGGACACAGTTTGGTAACACCATGTTACTTATACCGTTTGTGTAAGTTATTCGTCTACTATTTGTTAACAAAAATATTTTAACAATAATGTAGTAGCTGTGCAACGCTGGAACCTTATTATACACAGGCTTCTACTTTCACGAATAAAAGGTGCCAAAAGTTAATTTTTGACTTTGTTTCATAAATTAGATTGTACAGATCAGTTAATTTTACAATTTTATTCAAAACGGTAAATTACGAAAGGTACACATGTTGTTTATGCCTAATATTGTTCATAAATTGTGAAAGCTTGATTTCGATATCATTTACAAAATATTACGTAAGTCTGATGTTAAATTACTGCAGAACTGTGAAACAAAAGAAGAGTAATATTGTTAGAGCAATCACCTTGCTATGTTGTAAATTTTGTTAGTATTAGTTTATAAAGGTGAGGATTATATTATCCAAATTTAAAATGAGAGAAGAGAAAGAATAATTAATAAATGTAAAATTATAACCTGATTTTATTCAGGTATTGTTGGAGAAGTTATGTGGATAGAATTCGAGCTGCTGAAGAAGAAAACTCGCAATCTTTAGTGCCATCGTAATAATTGTTTTCTTATCCTATCTTTCACATTTCTGTTTTATATTATCTAAGTCTTCATGTAAGTTAGAATTTAAGCTGAATTAATTTAACGATGTCCAGTAACCGATCAGTTTATTTCTTTGAAAAATATAAGTTTACTTGTAAAATAACTGCTGTTTGCTAATAGAGTGATATTTCCATTAAAGTAGCCGAGACAAAATCAGTAGCTTCTAATGAGGCACTGTGGAAGGTAGTAATTTACGTCTAATATCGAATAACTATTAACCTAATATTACTCTAATTACATGTAGTATACCACGCATTTTGCCGTGTACTGTAGACAATACGATTACTTAATCACTTCTACTATTAATATTTGTTTTGCAGTGCCATAAACGTAAATTAAAACGTGTTCAGGGTTTGTGTGATTTCTCGTAGAAGGAAACAGGCCACGCCATCAATAGTCCCCAGACATTGCGTGCGCGAGGTCATTTATTTACAGATAGCATTGTGTGGCTACGAACAGAAAATAGCTACCCACTACAATTGTTTCCCATTTATTACAGGGGGGTGAGAAGAAACAGATGCTTATGTTGAAATATGAATTTATGCGTTGGGGAATTTAAGCTCATGACACAAATTCGAATGCAGATTTCAAATAATTTATCATTATTGGATGTCTCTATATCTCAACTGTAATTTTTTATATTATTTTAATTTAGAACTGAAAATAATTTCCTTTTAATCATTAACCGACAAGCAGAATAGAAAATCTAAAAGAAGGACGATCAAATATTATTTACCAGATATTGTAACTAACGCTTGATTGAATAGAAATTTGTACACCACCGAACAGTATTAATCAATTTAAAAGAATTTGAAATATGATCGCATTATTCCTGTCCTTTGTTATCGAGTTCCAGTTGTTGAGTGAACTTGCCGATATGATTTCTGAATATTTGTAAACATTATTCTGTAATAATAATAATTTCAAATTCTAAATAATTCTGTAATAAATTCTTACAGTAAACTCTTTATTTGCGAAGGTTTAAAAATGTAATTTGTCTCTCTCTTCTCTCTCTCTCTCTCTCTCTCTCTCTCTCTCTCTCTCTCATACACACTCGCGTGTGTGTTTGTATGTGTGTTAGGAATGCAGAACACAGAGTGCCTTTATATGTCAGAGCTAGTATTTTCATTTAGCAACGTACTTTAAATTATGTTGTATTATCATGATAGACCTAATTAGTGAATTCATCCTCAGTAATACACTTTTAATTAAGAGTATCATATACTGAATTATTCTGGGTTTGAATTCAGACTGGAGAATAGATATTTGTGGATTTCTCACAGAATCGAGACATCCTGAGGGCATTACTTAATAATAAGGTTCCAAAATATAAAGTCTAGCCAACATTTTATACAACGAATGGGTGTTATTTATTCTCTATGTGAGGAATTACAAGGCGTTGTGACTTCTTATTTCGCGTCCTGACATTACTAACGTTCTTCATGGAAAAGTAAAGAGAAGAACAATTAGTTTCAAGAACAGGAAATATCCACCAGAAAACACACTGGTTAGTAAAGAATGCATAGAGTTTACTTCTTTTTGTGCATGTCTGTGTAATCATTACAATAATAATTATCTACATAGAGACAAAAACTTTAGTTGGCTAAAACTAATTCTACTCTCAAGAATGAATGAATTTGCGAATCACAGAAAATGCATAACAAGGAAGTACTGAGGAGAGCTTACTAGAGACGAATGACACTGGAGACAATAGAGAAGAGGAAAACGAACCGGTTGGCTCATTGGCTGCCCAGAGTGCATACTAAAGGAAACATTCGAATGTATGATTGAGGGGGAAAGGAGATGGGGAAGAAGAAGAATCTAACTCCTTGATACTATTAAGAAAAATGAACGACATGCTAAGATAAAAAGGAAAGAGCAAGATCGGGATGGATGGAGAGGATTTAACATACCTTGAAGGACCTGGCGCTCTTGGAAAAGCACTAAGATGATCATGTAATTAAAATTATCGCTTTTATTTTATCTCCTTTGCATTTATGTTTATTTGTTCATAATCATTAAAGAATGGGATTCCCTTAATTCTTTTTGCCATTGTT
This sequence comes from Lepisma saccharinum, assembly GCA_022664845.1. Classification (NCBI taxonomy): domain Eukaryota; kingdom Metazoa; phylum Arthropoda; class Insecta; order Zygentoma; family Lepismatidae; genus Lepisma; species Lepisma saccharinum. The sequence goes on from JAGDQP010000170.1 coordinate 89,744, forward strand.
CATAGAATTATGATCTTTATCTATCTGAATTTTAAAATATTACCTATGACAATTATCACACTTTTATTTTGCATACCTATTTAACTTTAGCACTGAATAAACCACTGGTTCTTTACGTGCAGCGGAGCTTAAACAAATTATATTACGAATAGGGGACATTAATAGATAAAACACTGATAGTGAGCTATTTGATAGAGATATCACACTTTTATGCGTGTGTTAAAGTAATCAAATATTCATTGTAAACTGTACAATGCACGCTATACAGTATACAGTATATACCTTAATGACATGGAGAATATTGTCGCTTTTCTTCGGACCTTCGAACTTTGTTCATTCCCCAAAAGATTTGGGAACAGAAATTTTGGGAAACTATACATGGGTATGAGACAACATTGCCAATCAACTACCAGTAGAAATAGTGAATATGAAATTAACGGAAGCTCAGACAACCTAGTATCGGGTCTTTCCAAACATTTGCGAACAGTATCCTTTTTAGAGTACTTAATAATTCCATTAATACTATCGAACAGTCTGCTATAGAAGCATGTTCCATCATTCTTAAAAAGCTTGAATTAAAGATAGACAGGAAAAATTTACTTAAAGCCTGGGATTTCTTCATAAAAGAATACTTAGAAAACTCACACCATAATATCCATCATCTTTTAGACAGTTACCCTTGTCACACTACTTATTTTAAGTAATGTTAAAAACAATTAAACACTAATTCGAAATTTCGACATCTTTATTGACATACATTTATTGACCGGGATGGGCGTAAGCCATAGTGCTGTTACCGCCCATAAAATTCATTTTATCTTTTTACATTTATTGATTTGTGCATGAAAATTTGGACAAACATGAAATAAAGTAAACATACCTAATAATATCCCCGCCTATGTTAACATGTTTTGCTAACATGTTAATAGCACTTTTAGTAATATTCCACGTGCATTTCAATACCTATGACCTGGCAAGAGTCAAAATTCAAGTTTCCAAAACATGTGACGTAGAGGTTCAACATCTTACACAATCTTTCTTTTTTCTTTAATAAATGTGCTATTTGTCACTCTTTATTTACATTTTCAAATACACGTATACATAAAACACATTTTCATAGTATAAATCATTTTTTCGCTTGAAGAAAGCTTCGGGAGGAAGGTGAAAAGTACTTAGTGAAAGGACCTTTTCCGTTACCAAGAGGAAAATGAAGATAATTATTTACGTATTGAGGTAGTATTACTTTTTAAAATGTATTACAGAAATCAATTAATTTGAGAGACACTTACTGATGTATAATCAAGTAACATGGTGCAAATATGGAATTTTAATAACAGAAGGATATAGACAGTGAACATCGCGTAGCTTCTAATTTAACTTCTTTGCTAATAATAACATTGATATAACTAATTAGTATAACCACAAAAATGAAGAAAGGTATAAGGGTTTAAATTGCGTAGTTAAGTTGAATAGTAGTGCTGACGTGAGTTTTAGTGGTAATAAAGAATTGATATAATGATGAAGTGTAGTATACGTCGTTCTTGATTTCGAATCTTAGGGACGCTAAAAGGTAATAGTGAGGACTGAGCCTGATTCTTTGATAGTAATTCGTAGATGATCTCAATAAAAAGAATTATCGTTAGCCAGAAATAGAAATTGTTGTTACATATATCGACCAACTTCAATAATTCCTATTCACCAATGTACAGTATTGAGAAGGAAGTTAAGAGACAATTCGAAGACATGATTATTTAAAGATCTAATTCCCCTATATGATGTCGGCGACTAGATAAAAGTACTTGTTTTCATGAATAAGTGTTTCTTCTGATTCATAAATAAACACTGTCTTGATAGTTTGCCATTAGCAAACCGAATCGCATGTGATCGCCAAAGGTTCCACGTAGTCTTGGTAATTGAAAGATTTATACAACTTTCTTAAGAAAAAGCAAAATATAAATTTTGCTACGACATTCTTCAGTAGTCAGTACAACCTGCAAATATAAGATTTTTCAAGTTACATGTTTTGCGTGGATTCAAATTAAAATGACCAAACTTAATGTTTTGAATCCTTAATGTAAGTCGTGAGTTAACGGAGAAACTGAGCATATGAAGGTAGGCATACTAAATTACTTTATTTTACAAGTAAAACTTAAATTTAAGAAATATAACGGTCTCAGCAACAGATAAAGTTAAGTAAAGCATTTGCAGGCGTGTTTCCCATTAACATCACTCCTTCTACCGTCCGCCCATAATAGATAGCCTGCTTTGTCAAGACCACCCATTTCTGTAGGTCGCAGTATCGACCTTACGTTCAAGTCGAGTAATTAGCCAGCATGTAGTTGGTGTTGTGGTGCTTTTCGTGGTAAATGTGTTTCAGAAATGTTCATCCAAAGACTGAGGCCGGGATTTTACTCTCCATGATAAATGAATGGTAATTATGTGTTTATTAGTGTGTTATCCGAGGAAGATACACTGTAATAGTGTAATTTTCGTTCCCTACTACTTGTTTCTTAAGATTTGCATTCATTCTTTGTTGATATTTTCTTTACAAGCACTTGCAATTAGAACATTCGTGCCATTGTTGCCTTTTAGCTTTTTCATTATTATTTATAGTAATTTACATTTATAAAAGTCTTTCGATCTGCGATCTGGGGATATTGATATTTACTTATCTAACAATGGCTGCATGAGCTTGATTTGTTATTTGATACAGTTGCGTTAACGCAAGTTGAATCATCTCATAAGTACTGTCGTTTATAGCATGACCATGGAAACTACGGCATGCGTACGAACTAAACCTAAACTGCGAGACTAGTGCTGTATATGACGGTTCGTTGTGCACTATCACTCTGCGCCAAATTCTGTGGAAGTGCTATGCGTTTGAACTGGAAGTGTCTGAATGGTATGAACGCCAATGTTTTATATAGATACGGGGCTCTTGATGTTCACAAATATCAGAGATGATTCACAAAATTTCGGATCGGAAACACCAGTCTCACTGGAATGCCACAACAATGGTGACTCGTCGAACTGGACAACGACATTCTGCGAACAACTTGAGGAGAATTCACCTGAAACAGTTGAAAAATTGGCCAAAGTACTCCATTCGATCTATTCAACCTATAAGTGTCATCTTCAAATGTCATTTTGTGTTCAACCTAAAAAAAAGATATCCCATGAGTTGACACTACAGCAAAAGTATTAACGTGTGGACGTTTGCAGCGTCCTATATATTGACTCATTGGAAAACCGATGCATTTTTGAACAGATTGCTGACATGAGACGAAAATATAATTTACAACAACATTAAACGCAAACATCAGTGGGTGCTAAGAAAGTGTGGCGAAACCAGTAGGAAAATAAAACGCCAGGCACACAAAATGACGTGTGTTTGATATGATAGGCGCGGTATAATCTATTTTGTACTGATGCCTTTAGAAAAACAAATCGCAGCGGAGGTTTACTGTCAGCACCTGGTGCGGCTACGGGCTGCATTGTTGGACAAATGCCCCATACTCATCATGCTGATTTACGAAGATTATTCTTGGCAACACATGGCAAGGATAACCTTTGGGAAATTACAGGAATGTTGATAGTAAAAAAAAAAAAAAAAAAAAAAAATCTCCACCTTATTTGCTGGATCTTGCGCCTAGATATTGCAGTCTGTTTCGCGGTCATGAAAACTATCTTGACGGAAAAAAAGACTACAGAAGAGGTGCGGTTAACAGCCACTCGAGGTTTTATTCGTTCAAATCCAGAACTTCCTTCAAGTGCGGCATTCAAATATTGGTTTACAAATGACAAAGAGTTCTAGAATCAGGAGGCAATTGTTGTGATCACTGACCTTAGGAGCACAGAATATCGGACCAATACTGGGCCAGTACTGGGCAATATCGAAAAAGGTTATTATGTATATCACAATATCTTCGTTCTTTTCCTCTTTATTTTGTAATAAAAAAGGAAAATTCTTATAGAATGACCCATCAGCTCACATATTCATTTTTCATTTTTATAATATATTCTGAATAACAATTCGCTGGGAAACATTACATTTTCAGTAGATGCACAATAGGATGGTCATTATTTTAAGGGTTAAAACAAAAGTTATAGTTTGCAATAGGGCACCCGCTCGACTTGTTCCATTATTGAAGAAAGTAAAATTCCCAAAATTTGGCAAATTTAGTTGAAATTTAGAGCTCGCTACCAACGTTTGAAATATTAAGCATAATACAACATATGCTGCATATAGCAACTACAATTTATAGTTGGTATTTTCCTTTCTACAAAGTCACAAGATGAATATAACAATGCTCACTTAGTATAATATTACTTGCTATTTGCAAGTTCTTAAGTCTGTGTATATCTTCCATTCGTCACTGACAACCTACAGATTTTTTTTATTTTTTTTTTGGCGTTTACTCTTGATGTGCAACTGATATGTGTTTCTCGATCAGTGTAGCTTGAAGTTTCTCCGTATTGTTAATACAATTTGATGGATATGAGGCACCTTTTTTGTGGCAATGTAGCCCAGTTAAAGGTCCACCGTGTGAACTTCAAGTAAAGAATAAGTATTGGCGAAAAGTGAGTAACGAGCGGCCGTGGCTCTGATACAGCGATAGTTCAGGAGCTCCTAGTAACCGACCACCCTGACTGAGGTTTTTGCAGGGGTTTTCCATAGTTGCAGCAGGACAATGCCAGGGTGGTACCTTAAACCCAAGCCTACGCCAACAACTTCCCGCATCATTTCTCCTACTCTGTCTCGGCCTGAGCTTTATATGCCTAAAGGCCATAAAGTTCAACTCGGGAAACGAGTTAGTTAGTACAAAATAATCAGTTTTTCCCCATAGATTCTATCCTGATCAACTATTACTCGCTTTTCCATTTTTCTTCAACGAGCAATCGCAGATATTTTCAACAGTTGTAATTACGGTGCATGTTCCGGAGAAAGAGTAAAGGTCCTTTTACTCTTAAATTTTCTATTTTAAGCTGTTTTAGTAATTAATGACTTCGGTCCATTCGGATTAGTTTTTAAGTTTCTAAAATCCACAAACATCGATGCCCTAGTCGGGATTCAAACCCAGAACTTTGGACACGCTGACTTGACGCCGCGGTCCTTAGAAACTCGTGATTTATTCCAAATTCCAAATTAGAAGTATATCTTTCCGAGCAGTTTCATTTTCAAATGTTAACAGAAATATGACATCCGTTTCCCTTATTTCCGAGTATTTCACGTGATTTTACCACAATTATAGGGGTTACATACATTCATCGTTCTAGGAGTGGCAGGCCTAACAGCAGTCATCTTTTTCATAAAAGAGAACCTAGAACTAGTCGATTCCCGATCGATAGAGTAAAGAAGTTTACGGGAAACGAACCGACGACCTCTGTCTGGCGCTAGAAGTGATGGGGTAGCACCACAAGTCCTTAATTCCAGAAATCCTAAAAGGCAAGAAGCCAATTCTCTGGATTTTGCAGAAGTCTTAAATTGCACAAGTCCTAAATTTCACAAGTCCTAAATTGCAGAAATCCTAAATTGCACGAGTCCTAAATTGCAGAAGTCCTAAATTGCACAAGTCCTAAACTTGTTTTGTGGCGCTGCTATCGCGTTGCAAGCCTGTCTTAAGCTTACATTGCTGTATAATATGTATTAACGTGAAGATGTCTCAATATTCAGGAGCCTAAGTACCTTTTTTTTGTTAACTTACGTGTGTGTTTGATTATTATCCACTGTTATTAGACTAAGCTTTTGTTTAGGTCTTACAGACATTCTTTATTACTAGATCATTATATCATTAAATGCCGTTGGTCAGGGAAAATTGTTGGTTTGGAACCTTGAAGTCAGGGAAAAAAGATGAAAGTCATTTTGTAAGAACTCTGTAAAAAACCTATTTGCAGCAGGTATGAGGCACAAGAATCTCACTAACATTTTATCTATTTATCTTGAACTAAGCTCAAATTGTGTTTTTCAATTTTTTCTATCTCTTGTTTTAATATTAATGAACAGTTTTCAATTACTAAGTGTAATTTAATTGATCAAACTCTGTTGTCAGTTATCAATCATTTTAATTGATCAAAATTTCATAGGTTGAATATTGTCAAAAGTAGTAGCCGTAGACCGAATGCGGCATATTACCATCAAAGACTCTTACACTCCTCTATTCAAATTGTATGTACGTGTAATCCGTTCATACGCTTTTCTCAGAGAAACAAACTTACTTCATATAATGGCGGAATATACAATCCGTCTTAAGAACAAATCCTTGCGCCGCCACTGGATAATCCTGACAAGTACATATTTGAATAAAGGATGGTAAGAGTCTTTGACAGTAATATGCTGCATATTGTCTACGGCTACTAGTTTGGACTCTGTTCAATTCCAAAAATTCAAAAATCTCCAGTTTCGGTTGCCTGTAACTAAAAGATTACGAATTTCTGGACACGGGTTGATAGAGACTTTTTTCCTTCTGTTGTCATATAGAATCACCTCCAGAGGTTTGGTGATGTTATTCATTAACAAATTATATATATATATATATATAGTCGGGAAACCGGACAGGACCGTCAAACCGGGACTGTCGCCCAAAAGGATTCTGCCACTAACTGGGAGGAGAACCCTTAATTCCTCTTGCTAAGGCTTAAGGGAACCGACCGGGGTAGACGCCTAATATCCAATCCATACGTTCACGTCGTGGGGCCTGTTAGTACCCAATCAACTGCTTGGCGAACGAACATGGATGGGCCGCTCACCAACCCGCATTAGATGGCAGCATGGTGAGTCAAATGTCTGCACCCCTCCTTTCTTTACACATGATGGTACAAGTAAGGAAACAACCTCGGAGGAGCTCGTTGCCCCGATGAGAGAATGCAGCTCGCAACGTCAATGGTCAGTCCTCCAGAAGGTCAGAGGGTCAAAATGCCCGTGTTTGGACTGTAGACTGACACGGCAACTCGAACGGACCTATACGTGGCGTCAGTCACTTACAGGAGAGGACAAATTAGAAGAATTTCAGAATGAACTCAAGAAGGTTAAGTGCGACATCATAGGACTATCACAAGTGTGGAGGAAGAATGAAGACCAGTTGGAACTACCGTCAGGGCACACGTTCTACTTCAAAGGAACGGAAAATGGAAAGCCGACAGGTGTTGGTTTTATAATTAATAAGGACCTGAAGACACGGATCACAGAAATTGAAGGAATTTCAGATAGAATCGCACGGGTAGTAATAAAGATAAACAAGAGATACAGTATGGAAATTATACAACTGTATGCTCCAACAACCTCACACCCGGAGGAGGAAGTCGAAGATCTATACGAGGAAATACAGAAGATTTTGGATAGTAGCAAATCGCATTACAAAATTGTATTGGGAGACCTCAATGCGAAGGTAGGAACCAAGCAGAGCAGTGACACGAAAGTGGGAAACTTTGGATTTGGCAAAAGAAACAATAGAGGAGAGAAGTTAGTGGAATTCTCAGAAGTCACCAGACTGTTCACTTCCAATACATTTTTCAAGAAACCGCCCCGGAGGAAGTGGACATGGAAAGGCCTAAATGAGACCAAAAACGAAATAGACTACGTTCTATCGAATAACAGGACAATTCTGCAAGACGCGTCTGTTCTGAACAGTTTCAATGTGTCGAGTGATCATAGGATGGTAAGATGTAAGCTGAAACTAAATACTAGACTTGAGAGAAGAAACTTATCAGAGGAAAAACGCCAGTTTTAGATCTGAAAAATCTAGGAAAACAAAGACAGACATTCGAGGTAGAACTAAGCAACAGATTCAACGCCTTGGAAGAGTTAGAGGATGAAGAAGACATCAATAGTAGAAATAAAATACTTACTGAGATAATAAGAGAGAGAGCTAAGGAAATATCAGGCACCAGAAAAAAAAGAGAAAGCGAAATCTCAGAAGGAACTAAACACTTTATGAAGAAAAGAAGGGAAATGAAAGAAGAGGAAAATTTCATAAAGAGGATTGAGTAGATAGAACTAAATAAAACCGCAAGGAAGAAAATAAGAAAGAATGTACGAAGATAGAACGAAAATCTTGTTAGAAATACCATCGAGGAAAACAAGAGCCTGGAGAAAACCAAACAGCGGCTTATGATAGGGAAAAAGCAAATAATTGCAGTTAAGAGACCAAACGGGACCGTAACACGAAATAAGGAAGAAATTATAAACATACTTGAAATTTTCTACAGAGAATTGTACTACTCCGAAGAAGAGCTGGGAATGAAGAGTGAGAAGAAAATGATGTAGATGTTCGAGATGTAATGAAAGACGAAGTGGATAAAGTACCTCGAGTGATAAAGAACGGAAAACCGCCAGGAGAAGATGGACTCACAGCAGAGATGTTTAAATGGGGAGGTGAAAAAATGGAAGAGGAACTTGCGAAACTATTCTCGATGTGCCTGAGGAAGAGAGAAATACCCTCAAGTTGGGATAACGCAGTTATCATTTTGTTATACAAGAAAGGGGACAAAGAATGCGTGGAAAACTAGAGACCAATTAGTTTACTGTAAGTTGTATACAAAATGTTTATCAAAGTTATTTTGAATCGTATTGAACGGGACTTGGATTTTAACCAGGGAAAGGAGCAAGCCGGATTTCGTCGTGGATTTAGCACAATGGACCACATACAAACATTGAATGAAATTATGGAAAGGACTAATGAATATGAACTTCCACTATGTTTGGGATTCATAGATTTTGAAAAAGCTTTCGATTTGGTCTCCTTGTCAGCAGTACTTAAATCACTTGAACATCAAAGTATCGAAAGTGCATATATCAAGTTACTGTGAAACATTTACTCTACTGCCACATCTGTCATTAGACTACACCAAGAAAGTGAAAAATTTTAAGTTGGAAAGGGGGTAAGGCAAGGAGATTCAATTTCTCCAAAACTGTTTTGTGCGGTCCTGGAGAGAGTGTTCCAAAATTTAAACTGGGGTGAAATTGTAATTAAAATTCATGGCGAATATCCTCATCACCTACGGTTCGCTGATGATATAGTCCTGTTTGCTTCAAGTGCAGAAGAATTACAAACCAGAATGGAAGAACTGAGTAACGAGAGTTCGAAAATAGGCCTTAAAATGAACTTAAGTAAAACAAAAGTAATGTACAATAAACATGCTGCAAAGAAGGAAGTAAAGATTAACGGAGAGACAATAGGCATTGTTGATGAGTAGTGGTTAAAATGTAATGGTTTTGAACGTTGCGAATCAGAATTCCAATATATATTAATTATTAATTCTATTCAGTGTTTTTACAGTTCGTAACATTTTAAAGCTTTATCTAGATAAGCGTACTCGATACTAAAACTGAGCTCATTCACATAAATTATAGTAAACACGTACGGAACCTAAATAATTTTACAACCAATACATAGGATTAATTTAAAACAATTAGGTGAATAAATTTATTCTTATAATGATGGAGGGGCACGGTGGCTGAATGGTAAAGTGCTCACGTCTGGTGCAGGAGTTTGTCGGTTGGATCCCTGCTCATACCATGTGGGTTTTCTATTGTACAAACACCGCGTGCGTGAGTTTTCTCGGGGTTCTCCCGTTTCCTCCCAATTTCTTTATTCCACCAATTCATCTCATCTTCACCCCTCCGGCCTGAGCCAACGTTGCCTAAAGGTCTTAAAAATTCAATTCAATTATAATTATGGATACAGAGATTTAAAAATTAAGGAATAGTACAATATTTGTACAACTTAGCCTACACGTTTTCCTTTCATTAGCACGATACGTGCGAAGAGAAAATGTATCTCTGCGTCTGTTTCAGAAACAAAAGACATAAAATACTTAGAAGCAAATTCTCTCATTATTCTCCTACAATTTAATTACTAAATTTACGTTTCCGCTCACAATCCCTTGCACATCCATGTGTCCACTCCTCTCTTTACTGCATACATTACCATTGAAGCGTTATGGAATATTTGGTTTTCCTTTGATATTCCTGCCCGAAGCATTATTGTGGCTGCGCTTGTTCAGCCTTTCACCACACCACGGAGGTTTCCGCCCAATGAAACTGGTTACAATCTGTGGAGAGACCGGGTTGTGAATGCGAAAGAGGAGGGGCATTGGACGTGCTCCAGAGCCAGCTTCAACCCAGGATCAAATGTTTCGCTATTGTCCCACTCTTAAACATAGCTAAAGTAACCTTCATTACGGTTGATGCACAAAACGAAAGGGCTCTGTAACCTTCCGTTCCTCCCAAGTAATCCCATGTACTGAACTCCAAAGCCACCACGGCGTTGCCAACTCAATTCATTTCTACATTTACTCATAAAGGTCACGTTTTGGAACTATAGTACTATTCATAAATATATTTCCAAGAAGAAAATAAAACATACAAACTGAGTGGTAAATAGAAAAGCTGTAACAACACGACAAAAAAGTTAGGACTAAACAAGTAAGCATGTGTTATCATACATATTCAGATTGAATTCAATCAGAAAAAAAATCAAAATTCTTTAGAATACCTACGATTTTTTCCTCCCCTCGCTGGCCCGTTCCGAAAATAATACAAACTATCAGCATCTTAGGTTTGTATCAGTGTCATAGGTAATATATTTCACGAAGCAAAGTCACACATAACTATCATTCAGAGAAACTCTACAGTAAAATCTGTGACTATTACAATCTTCATAATATCAAACTTCTCATCGAAAGAGTTAGACTGAAGTATTATAAAACACCAGCACGAATAATGCACTCGAAACTTAAAACTCATAATACCTAGATTTGTTTGTACTCCGTTTAAGATTCAAACATCAAAGTCACGATCTATTATGTTCAACATTCAAGTCAAATTTACATTTACAAAATATCGAGAGAATTTGTTTTTTGTACGGTAAAATGTCTATTTTTATTATTTATTTATGAAGAAGTATAGTAGTATTCAGTTCATTTACGTACATACCTGGAAGGCTATAATATATTGTAACATTAAAAGGGATTTCTTAAAAAGCAACCAAACAAAATACAGAGTTTTGCTTTCCTTTAGAGTTACTAAATAACCGGAGAAATTGAAAAAAAAATGCTCTGCAAAATTTATTGCGGGCGTGTGTAAAGTTTACAAAATTGCATTTACTTTTCCTAGAATTAAGTTATGTTGCTTCCTTTTTTCAAATTATCTGCTAAATCTCTTGTAATTTATTGGGCAATCTTTTATCTCACAAATAGTTCTAAATTTGAATTAAATTATCATTCTTTAGGCAACTTTGCTTCAGGTCGAAAAATATTTCCCTGTTGGAAGATCTGAGCTCCACTTTAATGTTTTTATTACTGAACCTTCGGATATATCTTTATATATGGTGTAGTAAAAAGTAATCCATTATTTTGCCAATAGATGGCTTCAGTGATCTGTAGCTCGCGTTGTATAAGTCCGATCGGATTCAAGAGATGGCGTTCAAACGATGAGATTGTGTACTACAAACACTGTTCAGATAGTTGTGATGAGTTGACCCAGTGTTGTGTGAGCGCGCGTCAAAA
>JAGDQP010000170.1:101648-135322 GCA_022664845.1 Lepisma saccharinum
AAACGGTGCCCAAGCCAGGATTGACGGCCAGGAAGGTTTTGCTGTGTGTTTGGTGGGATTGGCAGGGAATTATCTACTATGAGCTGCTCCCCTACGGCCAAACCCTTAACTCGGAACTATACTGTCAACAATTGGACCGTCTGAAGGCAGCAATCGAACAGAAGCGCCCAGCTTTGGCCAATAGGAGAGGCATTGTGTTCCACCAGGACAACGCCAGGCCACATATATCGATAGTGACTCGCCAGAAGCTCCAGGAGCTTGGTTGGGAGGTTCTTATGCATCCACCTTATAGTCCGGACCTGGCACCGAGTGATTACCATCTGTTCCTGTCCATGGTGAACACGTTTGCTGGTGAAAAATTCGCTTCAAGAGAGGTTTGTGAAAATCGACTGTCTCAATTTTTTGTCAATAGGGACAAGGGCTTCTATGAGAGAGGCATCATGATATTACCTTCCAAATGGCAACACGTTATCGAGTAAAACGGCGCATATGTGACCTAAATCGGATCATTCTAACTATGGTAAGTCAAGCCTTCAATGTCATGCAAAAATAATGGATTACTTTTTACTACACCATATATAATAGTTAAATCGTGCGAGTGCTAGACAAGATCAAGACAACATCTGTTAGATATACTAGGTGGTGTCCCATAGCAAAACCATCGTATTCATAGTTATCATCATTGTCATGCATAACTAGTTTTCACAAATATTGCTGCAGGATCTTGAAAATTTTCATTGAAATGCACTTTATTAAGTACTTTAATCCACAAGGTCTAAAAATTTTGAACTGAGTTGGCAACACAATTAAAAAATACAGATTATTATCTTTACTGAACAACAATGCTACTAACAACATAGACATAAAATTAAATACATTATGTGAAAGTTCCTTAGTAAGGCCGAGGATGAAATATATGAAACTGTTTCCAAAATGATAGTTACACTGATTTCATTACAAGATGTTCCATTTTATGCGAATTATATTACAGTATATTTATTAAGTGTACATTCATATCATTCAGCAATTTGAGTTAGGAAGCAGTTTTTATTTGTAACATCACCTGGTTTCATATCTGAAAGTGTATACGAAAAGTGATCGAAAATTCTACGTTATCCTCTTTCTAAAATAACATGAAATATTCCAATACACTGAGAGTGAAAAATAACTTTCTCCTGCAACATTGCCTATCATCTTATTTATTCCAGCAAAAAATCTACATATGTATCTACCCTCGTCATGTTTCCCTTTCCCTTGCAGACGCAGACACACACACATTATATCTATCAGCATTTGGGAATCCCATTCCTTGGAACTTCCATCTTCCGATTTCATTTGGAAGCCAATTTCCTCTTCTTTGCATCTCACGTTGGAAGTTTTGCTGTGGAGAGGAATTTAGCTATTCTACAGTGGTGCAGCAAGGGCGTCTGTAGTTGAGAAGAAAATATTCTCTCTGTGCGTTTCAGATGATTTTCGAATTTAAATGTAAAAAGGAAAGGTATGTGACGTAGAGTTTTCAGACGTCAAATCAAACAGTTGTGCCGTTGTTCTCTATAATTTTAGATTATTTGAAATTTTAGCATTTGATTACCAGGATCTTTCATTTAGTTTTTATGAGCCACCTCACCACTAGAATGAAGATTATGAGAGTCAATAATAGATGAATTGGTACCACATAGATTAGAACTTATACCAAATATTGAACTGTCTTCTTATATACTCATAAATATCCTAATGCGATGCACAGAGGAATAAAAATGAAATATAGCTAGAAAAATATTATGCGTATATACAATTGCATACTTATAAGGAGGGCTGTTAGTATATATCAACTGATCTAAAATACAAAATTAACACCTACATTTTAAAATCACTAAATTTAATTCTCATATACTACCAAATACTAATTATAATATATACTATTTAAACGTAAAATTTGAAACTAACAGCTCGCCGATTCACCGCACTCTCTTGCGCTGCATTCACATGGTCCCCTTTTCTTTGTCTTCGTTAAATACTTTATTGTCTTCCATTCTTCTCTTTCTATTCTTCACTTGCATCTTCTTCATTGCAAATTTTGTTTTCCATGCTTGTGATTCTTGAAGTAGCTCTTAAACCTGATGGAATAGTATTTATCATTTTTAAATGTGTGTCTGGAAATTAAGATCGATAACTGGATCAGTAGTAGTCAATCTGCGATAAGCACCATCATAATAATATAGTCATTTTGGGGGAAGATTTCCTGGATATATTTTTCGATATTTCGCAATAATGATGATGTTCTGTATTCTGGGTTTCCTTCGAGAGCATAACATCAAATCTATTCATAAATTTGCAGTATCAGCAAGTTTCCAGCACGATTAAAAGCATACATTAAGTACAGATCGGACAGTACCGAGGAACGCAGAAGGTACAGATCGAAAAGATTTGGGAAACTATGTAAACCAATTTCTCAATTCAGTGAACAAAGATGACAATTCCTGGCAATGCTGCAGCAAGGAGGTGCACTTCTCTCTCCAGAGATGCACAATAGTATCTTCGTATCAAGAGCAAGGTCTTCCTATGAGAATCCTTGAGTTTCATAATGATGGTTTTTTAATCCATCTTCCATAAATGATTTGTAGTGTCCGGCGACTCTCGAAGCAATTAAGTAGAAATCCTTCCACTATTAGTTAAGAAGCAATATTCAGCGAAATATTTACTTTCTTTCAATCTTTTGGCATCACTTTTAATGGTACCTTTTCTTTGCTTAATACCTAAGTTTGGTGAATGTCTTATTTTAATATACAATTTAAATATGTTATATCCTGCGCTACCTAATTTGCAGAAAACATGGCTGTTAGATAATTTCTATGAACTTTGAAATGTGTTAAAAATAACACCATATCAAACAAACATTCTTTTTTAGTCGACTCTGTAACGTTTGTTTTATGCAAAGATAATTGTTTTAGTATTTCTCTTATTTCGTTGAATTTCTAGAAAGATGTTATATTCTGTATCGATGGAAAATAACAATCGTATGTTTGGGACGTAATTAAATGATATGAATTGTCCATTTGAATTCAGGAAATAGGATGTTTGACAAATATTGCTTTGATACATATTCTTAGGTAAATATGTGTGAATATATCTTGTGTGTTAGTTATGACAAAACATCCAGTTTGGGATACAGCTGCCGTATGAATATTATTAACTTTGGTGGTCCTATGTGTTATGATATGTCAGGCAGTTACGTAATATGCAGTAATCTTTGTGAGCAAAGTTACGATAATAAATCAGGATGAATTTTATATACTCCCCCGGCCTATGATTTTGCTTAAGCTATTTTGGATTAGACAACTTGAGTGTTATCTCAATACTTTTGCGGGCATAGCCTTAGAAGTAGTAATACATATACTCTGGGATATTATTACTCACTTCTACTTCTACCACTTTTACTATTTTTTCAAAAAGCTAACAATAGCCACATAACGTAATTTGTTGCAAGTTGTTTCGTTCGTTCATAAAATTCACTACACATTTTCTTGTGCGTGCAGAAAACAGCGATTTCATAATACTAACTACAATACAAGCCTTACACTTCCAGTCATAAAAAATCTCGTTATTGCATAATGCAATTGCTGTGAACGTCGTTGTCATTACTCCAGAACTATAACAAAATTACTTTTACACGGTCATTATCAGTGCCGTCATTTTCCGTTAGTACCAAAGGAAGTAAAGTACATCGAATGGAAAATTCGAGTAGACAAAGTACGTATCCCGACCTTGTTTTCATCGGGGAATAGATCTAAAAAAACCGGCTTATTTGCCTATGATTTTAAATTTAGGAACTTCGGGTAGCTTGTCACAGTACTTAGAAAAAACTTGAAAACGCAAATTATCTTACAAACATTACAATACACCCATTTACCATAACTGAGCAAGTCTACGGCGTTCATTACATGTGCGATGTCTTGCTTGTTATTCTTTAAGTAATGTATCTGACTTTAGTCCAGTTCTGGTCAATCGTTCATTTTTTTGAGAGTTTTTACAATGTAAGATATTTAATCATTTGAGATCTACCATGTTTATGACATCAGCATGCCGACTACGACCACAAAGAACGCGATCATATTGGCAAAGAAAAACTAATGTTGATATATCCAGCAAGTTAGGGAAGCACAAATTAGGGTAACCTTAATCAAGTGTCTTACATGCTCCAACGTCTCATTTTGAATGCGATTGCAGTCGATGTCATTCCCTGAGGGAAGTTTATGACTTAAATATTCCTGGGGAAGGTCAACAGATGTGTGTGTGTGTGTCTGGGGGGGGGGGGGAGCTATCTTCCATCAGATGGAAATGACCCCTAAGGAGTGGGCTTATCATGGATTCCGGTCCACTAAATTCAGTGTGTCCTCATAGGGTATCTAACATGAAATCTCTCGATAACAAACAAGCCTACGAGCGAAAACCACTCACCCACCCAGGAAAATCACTGTTCGTTATTAATCTTTAAATACCTAACTAACTAACTCTGTGGCTTATGGAACTCGCAAGTTCATCGCCGGAGTAACAAACGTTCGCCATTGGATTTTATCCTGGGCAATATCAAGCCAGTTTTCATCCGAACACCTACTTCTCGAAAATCTCATATCGAAAAGATGTATACTTTGCATTACGAGAGCTCTGTCTCGTCTCATTTTCTATAGACATTTTATTTTCTCTGTCTCCTCTCGTCTTGTGGAAATACTGCTGATTACAGCTAATGATATAATAATAATTGGGATTTACGGTGACTCAATGTTAGTGCCTTAGGTACTTCCTAGTGCTTGTATACATGTAGAGCTACACACAAAATCAAAAAAAGGGGAATGTTCATTCTTCTGAGAGTGGAAAGAGGGACAACACTTTTTAGAGCGGAAGTTTTCAGTCGAAAAGAGTTGTTTTCAACGAAACGCTCTCGCTTTGGATGAAAAACGTGCTCTTTCTAGATGGAATTCCGATGCTTTTGGAAGTAATTTATTCTTCAAACTTACAAGCAGATGAGATTTCTAATCTATTTCGAGTGATTTATTTATCATCTTTGTAGAATGGTTTATAACGCATCATTGCTACTAATCAAGTTTGTTCTCTGCCATTTGTAACTTGGAAAGTTATCGAAAGACGAAGCTCTACTGTGAAATTTATCGCGTTGCGTTTACTTAAAAATGACAACAGAAATCGTGAAAACTTTTCTCAGTATCTAAAATATATCAGAAGACGTCAGGAGTAAGATATGCACAAGAAATTCATCGAATGTTGTTCTCAAATACCTGATGAGACGAAAGAAGCTTTCGAAGGCGTATTCTCGCAGTTGGACGGCTAGCCGAGGAGTTAAGGCGTTGGATAGCTGGCCGCAAGGTACCGGGTTCAAATTTTCCCGAGGTTAAGTTTCTTTTATTATTTTTCATTTGTAATGTACATTACTTTTCTTTCTTACTGCTTATGGACAAATGCACCCTTATACATCGTTTTACATTTTCAACATGTTATTGCATCTATTTGTGTTCAAAAGATGACAACTTTATCTGAATAGATGGAAATCCACTTAAAAGAATGTCTACATAGCATGTCTACATTCCCATCGAAATGGACAACCTAGATCCCATCTTTTTTCGAGCGGAAATTTCTCATATTTTCTCCTATGAAAATTCACTCTAAAAGGGTGATTTCTCTTTCCGCTCTCAAAAGTTGAAATATTCTACTCAAATCGAGTGGAATTCCAGTCTTTGAATTTAGTGTGTAATATGGAAAAATGTGTATCCTATATTATCTTGCTACATATTTGAAGATAGTGTTGCTCCAGATTCAACACACTAGCTGGTATCTGAACTACATTGCCTCACAAATGCTCAATAGTAAACAAGTCTGAAAAACAATCAGGTCAAGATTATGAACGATTTTCAACGAAACTAGTTGTGTTTGTGCTTGGCTTATCCTATCGAAAAAATAAATTCTTGTAGACTCAACTTCTTGTACATTACAAGCGCAAATTCACTATCATAGGACAAGCTTCACATGTAGCATATTCGGAAGTAGAAAGTCAATTCCGGAATTCGGGATTATTTCGATTACGGAATTCCAAAATTATGCCATTCTTGAACACAGCCACGGAGTTTGGATTCGATAGCTCCGAAGTTTTTCGCCTACATTCTTATGCCATTGTTGTTTGTCCGTGCTCAAATAAATTCTGGTTCGTCGTTAGGTTGCGTCCGTCGTCATCATAGCAAACAACCCCGCCTATGTGGTGTACTTGTTAATGGTAGACGGGATAAGGGACACCGAGACTACAAGTCGCTGTGCATTCCTGAGGTGTGATACTAAAATCTGTAGAAATGTTCCTCATATTTCTGTTGAGCAGCCCATGGAGCTGCTAATCATCTGCCTGTGTTGATCAGCCTGTCCGTCGTGTAAGTACTCTTAATATAAGTAAGTACTCCCAACACTTAGTCGGATCCAAATTACGGTTACTTCGAGGGAATGAACCCAATCACGCTTTCTGTTGCAACCCAATCGTTCACTTAATTTTTGACAGTTGTTCGTAGTAGTGTCGCAGAGACAGCTGAATTATTACTCAGGGATCTTCATCCAACAAATACAAGTCAATGAACCAAATGCATATAATAAGAGTAAATTTCTTTAGTTGGTTATGGCGATATCCTCTAGCACATCGTTTCTCAACCTGCGGTCCGCGGACCTATGGTGGTCCGCAACAGTATGACAGGTGGTCCGCTGGCGAACTTTAAAATAAATCAGTTAAAATGATCTATATGAAATATCTGCTAAATTAGCACTTCACTCATCAGTCAAGAAGACAGTCATTTTCAGACTATCATCGAATGAGTTAGATAAGTGGTTAGGGCAGTAGATTTGTGTTCGGAGGTAGCGGATACAAACCACTGGGCCAGCCATCCTGACAGCGTTTTCCGTAGTTTATTCTCAGTCACTCCTAGCAAATGCTGGGATGATGCCTGTATGATAGGCCAGGGACGCTTCGTTCAGATTCCTAGGTTGTTCATTCATCCTTCCATACTCATCTGTGCACGTTTGCAGTTGCGACCACGAACTCCTCGAAGCAGAGAACCGACGAGGCAATTGGAAGCATAGAAAGACGAGTAATAAAAGATGGGTGAAGGGATCAGGAATATGATTGTACTTCCTACCTGCCCATTTTAACAAACTTCAGAGCAGAGAACCGCCAAGGCTTGTAATAAAAGAGAGCTCAAATGAACAATATGGTGATTGTTTCCCTTGCTGTCCGCGAATAACCCAAGAGGTTGAAATGCAACGTTTCCTTCGCTGTGTTGTCTGACTCGAAGCAAACATGTGTTGTCCATATTTCAGCTAACTGGTTGATTGGTATTTACTGTTATCATTTGCGTGGAAGTGTTCAGTATCCCTTGAAATGCTGAGTGATAGTTGGGAAAAGTCAGTTGTGCGTTAACTTCAGTTTTCGTATATTATGTGAGGTTTCTTTTAAAAAATGGAAAAGTTGCTTAAAACGGATACTTTGAAAAGAAGAGTGAGTGAAACGTGTAGTGTTAACATACATTCCGACTCCAAGGCACGTGTTGTAGCGGCAAGTGAATTTGGCTATATTAAAGAAGAAGCAAGCAGTTTAAAGAAAAAATTAGTAGAAAATGTGACAGCTCATCTGGAATTCGGTTTTACCTGGTGTGGTGATGAAAGTGAGCAGAATTTGTTGTGTGTTATGAAGTGTTGTTGAATGAATGCATGAAACCTGCTAAACTCCGACGGCATTTGGAAACTAAGCATTGTGATGTGAAAAATAAGCTTTTGAATATTTTCAGCAACGTTTAGGAACATTAAATCATGGGGAAAAAAATAGCTTCGAGCGTGGGTTCGGTTAATAACAAGGCACTGGAAGCATCCTATCTCTTAAATTTGCGCATAGCAAACACGGGGTAACCTCATTATATCCGGGAAAATATAACTTCCGGCTATAAAAGATGTGGTAAATACTATGTTCGGTAACAAATTCCTAAAAGAAATTGACTTGATTCCGCTTTCAAATGACACTGTCGGTCACAGAATTAACAATATGGCAGGTGAAGTAGAATCTCAGTTAATCGAGAGAGTTAAGAAAAGCCCATATTATGTGTTACAGATAGACGGGACTACTGATGTTGCACACGATGCGCAGTTAATGTGTTACATAAGATATGCGCACGATAACATTATTCATGATGGTATTTATTCGTAAGACTTTGCCAACGCGAACAACGAGGGAAGAAATATTTGGCACTCTCAATAATTACATGAGGGACAAGGGTATAGATTGGGGAAAATGTGTAGTCTACTGTTCAAATGGAGCTCGTGCTCTTACTGGTAGACATAGTGTCGTAGTTTCTAAGGTCAAGGAAGTGGCTGTTTGGGTATATTGTTTCATACACATAGAAGCGTTAACATACAAAGGAATGCCACCTAAATTTAAAACTGTGCTAGAAAGTGCTCTAAAGCTAGTAAGTTTTATTAAGGCCTGGCCGTTAATCACAGGTTATTTTCAGTGCTCTGCGAAGAAACGGGCAGTGAATTTATGAGTATTTTACTTCATTCTGAAATTCGCTGGCTTTCCAGGGGAAAAGTGCTAACAAGGTTATTTCAATTAAGACATGAAGTTTTATTCTTTATAAATGAACGCAATTCTGCATCACTTCTTGTGGACGAAGTTTGGTTAACAATATTATCCTACCTTTCGGACATTTTTACAAAATTAAATGAGCTAAATCTCTCCATGTAGGAAGGATCTGAAACTGTTCCTGAGGTCTACGACAGAATCAAAGCGTTCGAGAAAAAACTGCTGTTACGGATTAGTTATGTAAAGGACAGAGTATCTGCACCTTTTCCAACACTGGAATCTTTTTTGATGGAAAATGACAGTATTGTTGATTGTAAATTTTTGAAAGAGGTTTGTGACCATCTTGAAACTCTGAAACAGAAATTTGAAACCTATTTTCCAAATAACTTTTATGACAAGTTTCTCTGGGTTCGCAATCCATTTCATTCTGGCAGTTACGAGAACAATCTTTCATTAAAAAAAAAGTTAATTGAGCTTTCTAATGATAGTGGACTCAAAATGCAATTCAGAGTTCGATTTTGGATATACCCTTCAGTGCAAAATGAGTACCCCTAACTATCCGAAGATGCATTGAAAATTGTGATGCAATTTTCCACAACATATCTTTGTGAGAAAGGATTTTCATCGCTCATTGAAATAAAAACAAAATACAGAAATCGTCTTAGTGTGAGGGCCGATCTTCGTCTAAAGTTTACCAATATTGAGCCAAACATCCAGCAGTTGTGCAAGGACCGACAGGCTCAACTATCTCATTAAATGTAAGTACAATATACAGCTTGTAATTAACTTTTATTTTGGAAAAATTAAAACTTGCTCAATTTTGATAAACGTTTAGTTGTTTACTTATAATATAATAATATTGTTTGTCTATATTCTAAACAGTTTTTTTTACGTTTATTAAGTAGTAAATGACACAGTACACATCAACGGTTGCTATTCTGTAAATACCTAACAAATAATTTAGCGGTCCGCAGAATTTTTGAAGACTCCTAACTGGTCCTTGGACTGAAAAAGGTTGAGAAACGCTGCTCTAGCACACCCTTTGGTGGATACTTTATAGTTATTCCCAAACTATAGAATGCATTTATTAGACATATTATATAGAATGCCCACAAGCTGTAATTAATTGATTTTGATAGTAATTTGATTTGCTTTATGTTTCTGAGACGAAATGAAAGAAATGGAAAAAGTAACGGCAATTTAGAAAAATAAAATTAATTTTGTAATCATACACAGAGAATTGAATTTTTATTTCCATAACGACGAAGATTCTTCTGTGTTAAGTAAATGTGACCACAATACAGATTCAAGCTGTATATTAGTATAGGAATGTCATTCCCTCTGAGCTTATATTTAAAATGACTTTTTAGAAAACTTTTGACAATAGGTTAGAATCACCGCCGAAGATTATTGGAAGTCTGCACAGAAATTGGAAGTAGAACGGAATTTATCTGGGGGAGAACGAAGAATTTTGGGGGGTATTTTCCCCAAATTCCCGAAGCTATTTGTGAATAAGCGTTATACTAAAAGCACAGTGAGATAACACTTGGCAACCAAGCAATCAACTTTTCTGCACATTTTACAAATTTATTTCTACACATTTTGTTTCGTTACTAGTATAACTTCCCCGCTTCGTCACCACAAACAAGGATGCTATCTTATCGGTAACCGGACACCCACCCGAATGGTACTAGTACAAGGCGTTTACCAGACGAGAAATAAGCTATATTGGAATATGTTTTAAAAGTAGCTCTCCGTGAACAATAGATGACAGGGTGTCTTTGAATAATTGTGTCATGACCATTAAATAACAAAATCTATTCAGTGGTGACATGCCAACAAAACTTGTATCCATTCAATGAGATAGGGAAGGCTGTGTGAATACAAT
Source organism: Lepisma saccharinum (assembly GCA_022664845.1). Taxonomy (NCBI): domain Eukaryota; kingdom Metazoa; phylum Arthropoda; class Insecta; order Zygentoma; family Lepismatidae; genus Lepisma; species Lepisma saccharinum. The sequence goes on from JAGDQP010000170.1 coordinate 112,154, forward strand.
GATCCAAAACACACTAGATTCAATGTTTCTTAGTTTGATGGTCTACAAATGTGTTACTTTATTCACGATTCAGTTTCCGTTGATGATTACAGAAAGAATTTTGGGGAGCAAGAAAAGTGAAATCAGTCCGCCCCCCCCCCTTAGAAAATTAGAATGGAATTCTATACTTATTAAATTAAACGATTAAAGCAAATATACATAAATTCAAGTGTCAAATAGCAAAAACCTTCTCTATCTGCAAATGTTTGGTATAAAAGATTTTCTATTTGTTTAATACATTGACATTAGATTATGGGACAAACAATTGATCCACATATTCAACGTAGACATAAAATAAGATCAACACAACACGCTTTAGTTAAACATTTTTGTTCATATATGCTGCATCATTCACGAGCAAGTACCTGAAAGACTGATATAGAGAAAGTTCCAAATTAAGTGTAATAATAATAATTTATGTATGCACCAAATAACTAAAACACTACGATACTTTTTCTATTTAATAAAGCCAACATATTAGAAAATTGGCCTAAACAGCAATGTGATGCTTTCTACTATGTCATAAAAGCGTCTCAGTTCACATCTTCCAATACTATGCGTGCTTCTCTCGCGCAAGTGTGAATACCATAAGGACTATTTGACCGACGAAGAATTGTTAAATTTTTCAGAAGTGCACACTGCTGCATGTCAGACGGTCACGCACTATTGCTTTCTTCGAAGCTGCTAGATGGTTAACAGAGGACACGCAAGAAGCTTATTAAAAATAGAGGAACGAAAACACACGAAGTCGAGCTATTTCTCGAGTCTCTTTCAGTGGTAGAAATATTTTTAGTGAAACATAATATCTTTACACATGAAAAGTTCGAAGAGACATAAGAGATGAAATTTCAGCATGGTGACTATTTAAACTCTATAATTTACTTCAGGATGACTCTTATGTCGAAAAATTTCTTTAAAGCTACCAGAGAAAATAACTTATTTGGATTTCAGGAATTAATTTTTAATCTCGAACTGTACACGGATAATTTTCTTCTTCAAAGAAGTAATGATTTTGATAGTTATTTTTAATATGACCTTGCAATTAGTTGATAATTTCGCTCAATTAACACACTTTGCCTGTGGGACAAGATTATGTGCCCTGAGCTAAGGATGCCTTACCGTAACTTTGGCTATAGAAAATCAAACACGGATATGTATATGTTGTTAAAGACTACTGACACAGATAATACTCCATAAATAGAGATAGCTAAAATACAGCAAAAATCAACGATTAAATTCAACGTAGGAAGAACTGCTCGTATTGCAGCAATCTTCTCGTTGAAGTCGGGTAAGCTAAAACATCAGCTTAGCGTCTATCACATTGCGGGATAGAACTGCAGGCAGTGCTTCCGCCAGAACCCCCTGTGGGGGTGTCACTCTCAAATTCTAAATACCTTCCCCAACTTGAAAATTTTCCATGAAAAATCGATAGAAACCGCTCAAAACTCTACTTACATCCTCCCAATTTTGACTGTACATCTCCCAAACTGAAAATCCCAGCAGAAACTCTGACCCCAGATGGAGTATGAAGATGTTTATGCATGTTTATAAAATCAATACAAACCATAGTCATTAGTTACCAAAGGACAAAAAATAAGCATTTTATTGGATTCCTACTACAATTTCAATATAGCTATTCATTTGCCTCATATTTCGACTTTCCCATTATGTAAATTTTAACATTAAAAATACTATTTGTAATACGAGTTATACACCTCATGAATTTTAGCAAATTCATTAGGAATCGCCTGAATTCATATTTCATTGCGTTTAATTAGTTTGTAGCCTTACCATGCAACAATTATATATCTAAAAGTTTATCATTGTCCCATCAGCAATATCTTCTCTTTCGTAGCCTTATTGTGTCTTTTAGTTTCTAACAATTTGGAACACTGTAAACCACTTGTACGTCCGTCTGATCCAGAAACCATTATAATATTATCCTTTTATAAATTCTGATACGCAATCTTTCAGTGCCGGAGGAAGAACTTACGAATTCAGTTAGGGTAAAACGGGGTAATTAGCACCAATTCTGGGAGGAATCGGCATAAAATTACAAATAAAATTTAATTGGTTAGGTGTAAATGCAACGTGCATGTTAATCACATGAAAACATGCATCATACAAAACCTCAGAGTGAAAAGGATTTTTGTCTTTGTATGCTAACATAAAAAAATAATCAAAACGTAACAGGTGTTCCAGATGTGCTTATTACCCCGGCTCTAGGGTATTAAGCATACAATGATAAATCTTCGGAGTATGAAAAACACACTTGAAGCGTGCATGTCTTAACAAGCACAAATCAATGCAATTCCTTTATAATCCTGCACTAGTACACAGTTTCGTATTTAGGATGTTGGATACTACAACGAAATATGCGTAAAATACAAACATACATAAGAACAAAAACTTCACATTAAAGCCCGTAAAGTGGCACAGACTCAGGCAAGAATAGGATGTAGAAGAAGATGTTGGAAGGTAGCAGACCAGAGCCTAGTTTGTAGGTACAATTCCGATATTTGCCTGACGTGACTGAGGAAAATCCGTGGAGTAATCGGTGAGGATGAGGATCACTGGCACTTCATCAATTCCATTCTCTGGCATCTACAAGTCCTACTGGCCTTATTTTTCTCACAGTGGTTTGTCTGATGTTAAATAAAGGGTTCATCGTGCCTTAATATCGTATTGCGCATCACATTCCTTTTAAGTGGCCAGTGGCACGGAACAGACTGAAAAAGAAAGAAAACCCATGCTACCCCTATTAGGAGAAAAATGTTGCATCATCTGCATTAGTATGTTTCTACGTAAACCTAATTTACTGGAATATATTCCATATTCATACTGCAATCACTACTTAAATAATTAGAGAAGCATGGTGCTTAATACCCCAGATATGTAAGTAGTAATTACCCCAGCACGTACATATGCGATATTTTTAATCCTGTCTTATTATTACCAAAGTTTAGGTCTTATACAGATCACGAAATTGAAAGTAGGCTTTGTAGTTCACATTAATATATATATTACTCTTATCTCCTTTTAATATTAAGGTTGTCAGCTTATTTCAGTTTTTCCAAGTTGTACTTTAGCTGAAAAAAAAATGATGTGCCCAGTTTTTGTAACAACACACACATCACGTATTGCTTTTCCATCCAAACAGGCAACACTTTTCTTCTCCCCTGCTCTATTGAAAGCACATATAAATCATGAAATGAACGTTCAATTGCATCAGCTAGCTAAGAAAAGATAATTCTACTGCTTATTACCCTTGGTGCTTATTGCCCGGATTTGCCCTATAGTTTTGAAAACAAAAGAGTTCGAATAGTGATTTACTGTATATGCAATTCATTAGTGTATTAAAAGATGTATCGTATTGCAGTTTACTTGCGTCTACCGATTGGTGATTTTAAAGAGTGACTTGTAACATAGTCAGGTGAAGTAATAGCTGGCGTGAGTGTTTTTAAACTGAAAGATCTATGTTCAAATCCCTGTCAATTTGTCCCTAATAATTCACCCTGACTTTCTACAACTTCTCCGATGCGGTTGTTTGTATTAAAATTTGCAATGTTCCAAAGGAGAAAGCGCTACATTCAAAGAGTTAAACACACCGCCTTCACTATGTTTACATTACGCCCACACAAAGAAACAAAATACTAATTACTGTTCACTTTGAAGACCTTTATGGCAAAACAAAATTTATGGACTAATGCCTTGTATTGAATTACATTCTAGAAGTCACAAGTCTACGAGGAAGAAATGAATATAATTTTCAAACTACACTTAACACACTTAAACTAACTCTCGATTTAACTGCACCAATACGACTGATCATATTTAACAACAAATAAACTTGTTAGAAGTTCAAACATGCAACCAATACTAAACAAGTTTGTGCCAAATGTTGGAATAGCGAAACAAGGGAAAAAACAAACAAAGAATATAGAACCATATTTACGGAAAAAGATGGAGATTTGAACTCTGGACCATTGGATTCCAAAGCCCACGAGCTAATCAATATTCAAAAGTACAAAGCCACAAACGGAAACTTAATAAATTCAGTTAAAGAGGCGGAGGGATACAACACGTACGTTTCTTAATTTCAGAAAAGTAAAACTGATGCGAATATTAGTGATTGTATCCCTTTCTAGAATATAAGTTAATTTGTAATTTGTTTGACCCCTTACTTAAAGATTACTTATGAGACAAATGAAACTGCAGCAGTTTTCCGTCATTCAGTCTCATTTTATATTTTGCACTAAAATACAATATTTTTTACTGCATTTGCTCCAGTTTCATGAATATTTTTTCATGCTTGATTTATTATTTTTTTTAATTTTTTGTGTTGGCTATTTTTATGATGAATTTGATTTGCAATTAATGTTTTGTATACATATAAATAATTAGTTTCAACTATAATATAACGCAACTACTAATACATAACCCTTTAAGCTACTGTTTAATCTGCTTCTACGGTATGTGATCAATATTTAATATTTCGATTGAAAAACACAATTTATAATATCGATTTAATCGAGTCTATGCACTCGTTTTGAAGCATATTTATAATTTATTTTTCTACTATTAATTTTTGTTCTAAAATATATTATAAAACAAGCTACCTCCTCGTTACTTTAAAACAAAAAACTCATTGTCAGCATTTTATGCTAGAAATTGAAAGCCCAGGAAGATTCTAGATCATGTCATCCAATCAAGACATCAAATATGTATGAAATTAGCTAAGCTATTCAACAAATAGTTATTTAACCTTCACTCCATGTTTTAATTTATATATGTGTAATATTGTTACTACATATTTTTGTTGCTTGTTATATTATTATTTTGAAGCTCATATGGAACAAATTAGCTCTGAAGTCCACGCTTTCACAAAATTTTATTTAATTCATAGTTATTTCAACACATAATTCAGACAGGAACAACATAGATGTTAGTCGTTGCATCTGTTATTGTAATTTGTTAACAAAACTGAGCGCATAGCCTAAAACTTACAAATATTTCAAAATTAGATAGATCCTACTGAAACGAAAGAGGGATTTCATAGTACACATAAGCTAACAATGATAAATATCAGTTATGTTCTAGCCAAGATATTAAGTGCTGGGATTTTACTTTAGTGGAAACTCTTATAGTTATTTATAGTATGCAATGTGAGCTCTGTGATAACACAAATTTGTCTGCACAAGCCTAAGGAATGCCTTCCTAGACAACTTCAGACAGGATATGTCAAAAGTTGTACAAGAAGTGTTTTCTCAAAGTAGACAACTGGCTGAACAACTAGAAATGATTCAGAGCGGCCATGCCCAAACTGACAGTACATACAATCGTGTAACAGCAGACTCTTTATTTTCATAATCGAAAACTCTAAGGTTTAAACCAGTGTATCTTCATTCAGTATATATCGCTCACTTATTAGAGCCAGGACACTCGCACTCTCGATACGTAATTCAAATTATAAAGAAACAAACCAAATAACTTGGATATACTGTCGGATTTATCCCCGTATTCAATTAATCCACGTGTCCGAAATCTGAATGATCTATTTACCAATTATCAGATTTATTCGCATATAGGTCATTCTGATTACAGCCTAGCTGAATAAAAGAAGTAAATAATATTTTTAAAAATGAGGTGTCGACAATTTACTATTCCCATTAGTGGTATGTCCGACACTTGAAACCACTTTGTGAGAAATTGCACGATTTTTCCATACCTGGCTGATAGCAAGGAGTCGATTTTCCAGGGCTGTACTATATGCGGTGTCGCAGTTTTTATTTACCAGGTATAAAAGGCTACGGCCCCTTTTTCCATCTCCTTCGTGAAAGGTTACGGGACGTTTTTTCAACCCTATTTAACATAGCAGAGATTGCATACATATTTTCCCAACCCCTAGAAGAGAGGGTTCGTAGCTCCTTTTCATCCTCTATTTAACTTCATATAGTACACCACTGCATAAAAGGCTACGGCACCTATTTCCAACCCCTATTTAACATAGCAGAGTCTACAAAGCTCTTTTTCAACCCCTGCACAGCACCATAGCAGAAATTACCTAACCCACATAGGAGTGTGAGATGCCATAAAAGTTTACGAAGCTCTTTTCACCCTTAAAAAAACACTATTTAGCCCTTATACTAACGCACGATAGCAGAGCTTACTCCCCTAGTGCACAACCACTATCTAACATAGCAGAGATTACACAGACAACGGGTTTACAGAGACTACAGTCTACACATTTTCCCAACCCCAATTAGACAGGAATTACAACTATGGCTACGAAAACATTTTACACAGGAATATATGCCGGCTAGGCTAGAGATTTCATAAAAGGGTACGAAACTCTTTTTCCATCCCCGCTCAAACCCAAAGACCTACAAGCCGCCGGGTCGCATATGTTGTGGTTAGATTTCATAAAAGGCTACGAACGATTTTTCGGCCCTATTTAGCATAGCAAAGGGTACGAAGCTCTTTTTCAACCACTACTTAAGATAGCAGAAATCTGAAGTCAGTTTCTATACCACACCCTACAACCTAGTCAAAGGTCATATATTTAAGTGTATATATATCGCAAACGGGAAACATATTGAGATTCTGTTTTCACAATTGGTATGAGGACATCGAAAATTATTTGTGAAAAAAGTGGAGACCTCGAAGTCAAAGGTGAAATTTTTAACCCTGTATATTTCGTAAACGGCTAGACATATTGACATACTGTTTTCACATTTAGTATGAGGGCATTGAATGCAAAAAAACTGGTGACCTCGTGGTCATAGGTCAAATTTGAAGTCAGTTTGCTAACTTCGCCCCGCCGTGGTCGTAGAATAATGAAACTTACGTATAATGCAGTGTATTCTAGTCACGGGAATGTTAAATATGAAGACTGCATGCTTCTATCTGTTGCTGTTTCCGAGATGTGGCGGTTTGATTTTTTCGAATTTTGCTCCTTTGGGCCATTAACTATGAAAACCTCAAATTATCTTATTTTGTTCACGGTAATGCTGAAATTTAAAACAACTTCTTTCTACCTATTATTGCTTCCAAGATATGGAGGTTCGAATTTTCTCGAATTTTAACAATTTAGACGCAGAACTGAGAAACTCGCAGATTAAATGTTATTTGGGTCGGTGATGCAAAAAGTGAACTTTGTTTCGCTCTATTTATTGTCGCTTCCAAGATATGACGGTTCAAATTTTGTCGAATTTTGAGTTTTTAGACGCAGAATTGAGAAACTCGCAGATTATATGTTATTCGGGATGGTAATATCGAATGTGAAATTTGCTTTTGTCTACCTATTATGGCTTCCAAGATATGGAGGTTAGAATTATGTCGAATTTTGACATTTTAGATGCAGAATTGAGAAACTCGCAGATTATATGTTATTTGAGTCGGTGATGCAGAATATTAAATTTGCTTCTCTCTACCCATTGTCACCTCCATGATATGGCGGTTTGAATTTGTCGAATTATCGACACATAATTGAGAAACTAGCAAATTGTATGTTATTCGGGTCGGTGATGTCGAATGTGACAATTTTTTATCTATACCACCTACCCTTTCCAAAATATAGCGTTTCGAATTTAGCTCTTTTGGTCCCAAAACTATGAAACTCGCAAATTATATGTTATTCCGGTCGGTAATGCTTCCATAATATGAATGTTTGCTTCCACCTTAGTCTACACTCGTCTCTAACAAAATTCACAAAAGCTTGAATGTGTCTAACTGTCCATATATTCGATATGCGGCAGGAAAGCATGGTAATTGTAATAATTACTATATTTACAAGACTCGCAGAACACATATAAGCAAATACACACAAGAAATAATATTTGTTTTTGTTCTTTGACGACATGCTAAACGATCGGTATAGATTACAGACCCGATGTGGTGCTGGGGGAGAAATAAAATGTGAAATTCCAAGAAATTCCCAGCTCTTACAATTCAGTGGTTATCAATGTATTACATTTTTTCTTTTGTATGCTGGGAGTATGTCCCAGTGTTGGTTGTATACGAGTCGGTCGAATATTAAAATTACATTTGAAGAACATTGAACTATGGTGGTAAAGATTTTGTCGTTTTGGTCTCAGAATTGAGAAACTCGCAAAACTTCTCTCGCTTCCGTGATATAGCTATTCGGGTCGGCGAAGCAGAGATTAAAGAAGGTTTCCACTGGAAGTAAACTCGTCTGGCACCAGGACATGAAGTGAATGCGTCTATTATATATAATTCGGTCCCTGTAGTGTTTGTACAAAATATGGGATTTGTTACCTTCGGATTGTATTTCGCTGCATGGGTAAATAAGACATACAAAATACAGTTTTAAGCAGAATTTACCCTAATATTAAATGTTTGCTGCTTTGAATGGCTAAATAAAACATACGAAACATGTGTGAGACGTCTTTCGTACCATGTTTTGAGGATAGTCCATGCTTTTGTTATGAAAGATATATTTTAGCATGTAATCCAGGTAGAAAAGAATTAACTGGAGAATTTATAGGGTAAAAAAGTGAATACGCCACCTGGTAATTTGGTGTTTGTTTTAAGTAACCTGTAAACACCTGTAATTACGAAAATAGTCCTATTGGAGAGAGTTTTCTCGGGAAGAAACTTACACAGGTTAATTAATTAAAAAAATGTCTGTATTCCACGCTTTGCGACAACATGGACTACTTGTAGCATGTATTTTAAGGAGAAAAGGCCAAAAGAACATTGCTTGCTTTCCTGTGCGTGGTTTTGATTGCACTATGGCGGTTTCAATTTTGCCCTTTTGGTCTCAAAATTGAGAAACTCGCAAATTTTCATTCTAATGCAGAACTTCTCTCGCCTTCATGATATGACTGTTCTGGTTGGTTAAGCAGAGAATATACAGTGACTCCACTGTGACGGAACTCGTCTGGCGCCAGGGACTAGCCAAGTGCACAAGACCATGAATATGCCTATTGCTTACCGGGGCTGCAGCATATTTTGAACCCTGTAGTGTTGTACAACATATGGGATTTTGTTACAACCAACAAAAAGCAAAATAATGGTGTGTGAGATGTTTTTCAGGTGCATGGGTAAATAAGACGTACAAAATACTGTTTTAAATAGCATTCAAGCTAATATTAAATGTCTGCTGCTTTGAATGGCTAAATAAAACATACTAAACGTGTGTGAGACGTCTTTCGAACCATGTTTTGAGGGTAGTTCATGCTTTTGTTATGAAATATATATTTTAGCATGGAATTCAGGCAGAAAAGAATTAACTGGAGAATTTATAGGGTAAAAAGTTACAAATATGAACACACTGCCTCGTAAGTCGGTGTTTGTTATTGAGAAAAGTGACATTGTTTAAGCCCGTATTTGGCGAAGGAGACATTTGAACATTATTTTTTAGGTGTAATTGAAATTCGAAAATAGTCGTATTTTAGAGAGCTTGCTCGGGAAGGAGCTTGCACAAGTGTATATTAAGGTTAATTGCTTAAAGATGTCGGTATTTCACGCTTTGCGACCACATGGAGTACTTGTCGCATGTATTTCCATACTCACGACTACTTCGAAATACCTTTTAGCCTCTGAAATGTAATTCGGTAGAAAGACAAGCAGTGTTTAAAGTACTTTTGAATAAAACGAAAGCTAAAACGGACTGAAGGCTACTTGAAAAGCAAACTGGCAAAAAATATATAGGAACACTTGAACTGTTTTGCACCCCGAAATTTCATTTATACAGCATGTGAAATATTCATGACTAAATTAGTTGCAACTTGCTTTTATGGTTTTATTGTTAGAATACTCTGCAACTGCTTGTCGGCTAATAGTATCGCCTAGTTTCTATAGACGTGCTTACGCGCTTTCAAAACCATCTTGGTCACTCGTAGGGATAGGATACGAACTGTTTAAGGAGTATAGCCAAAAGGCATATTTGGGTTAACATGTTGGGGGTCCATAAAAAGGGTTCCCTCGCTCACAAGACCACAGACACTGATGAAGCCAATAAATTGCAGAGAGAACTAAATTGTAACAAGGGAAGAATGACTATTTGCGAGCAAAGGTGGCCGTCAAGTGCGGCTTGAGCACCTTCTTTTAGTATGATTTGTGATGAGTGCTTTTTACAATATTCCTTTGACTCTAGCCATGAATGTGTAGACTTAAGCAAGGAAATTACTTTAAAGAAAAATATTTAATTTTATTTTGTACAATATTTTTGTAATATAAAAAGGTTTCTAAGAAAAATTTTAGTTTCGTTTTTAAAAAGACTTTGGTAAAGAATCACAAAAATAATTTTCTAAGAAAAAAGTATTTAGTTTTTGTTTTACAAGAAATATTTTCGTAACACACCTTCTTCTGTGAAATAAAACTAAGGAACTTATTTTGTGGACCTAAAACGATTTCTGTAATTATTTATTTAATAATTATGTAAAATATTATTTTGTAAAGTTAAATTGTGAATAGGTCTTGAAATAAAATATGAATTAGAATACTCGTTAATTTTTATTATAATTCCCATTTTATTGTACAGGCAAAAATATTTAATATAATTGGTCTTTATGTATTATTGTTTTATTACAACACTGTTTGCATTATTTGTGTGGAAAAGTATTATTGTTTAACAGTTTGTATTAGATCTGTTATTATAATATTTTTGTATTATTTGGAAATATTTTATTCTATATATTTTGCTTTAGTATATATATTTCGTATAGAAATAAAACACTACAAATTACGTGTTTTATTCCTATACGAATACTAGGCCTGATGTATATTCAAATTTAGAAGTGAAATTTTTTGGTAGTTCAAGTTTATGAATACAACGTATTTTTCACCAGCAAAATAACCAAATTTTGTCCTTATATTCAGAGTCAGTTATTATTTTTTATATATAGTAAGAAACTTATGCAGTACATTAATAGAAGCAGAGTTGAATTTACTAAATTTTCTAATATGTTTGTTCACAAACCAAGGAAATTAATACGACTACCACGCAAAATAAAGTAATTTCCTTGCTTAAGTCTACACACTCATGGCTAGAGTCAAAAAGAATATTGTAAAAAGCACTCGTCACAAATTGTACTAAAACAAGGTGATCATGCCGCACTTGACGGCCACCTTTGCTCGCAAATAGTAATTCTTCCCTTGTTACAATTTAGTTCTCTCTGCAATTTATTGGCTTCGTCAGTGTCTGTGGTCTTGTGAGCGAGGGAATGCTTTTTATGGACCCCCAACATGTTAACTCAAATATGCCTTTTGACTATACTCCTTAAACAGTTCGTATCCTATCCCTACGAGTGACCAAGTTGGTTTTGAAAACGCGTAAGCAGCTCTATAAGAACTAGGCAATACTATCAGCCGACAAGCAGTTGCAGAGTATTCTAACAATAAAACCATAAAAGCAAGTTGCTTGTCTTTCTACCGAATTACATTTCAGAGGCTAAAAGGTATTTCGAAGTAGTCGTGAGTATGGAAATACATGCGACAAGTACTCCATGTGCTCGCAAAGCGTGAAATACCGACATCTTTAAGCAATTAACTTTAATATACACTTGTGCAAGCTCCTTCCCGAGCAAGCTCTCTAGAATACGACTATTTTCGAATTTCAATTACACCTAAAAAAATTATGTTCAAATGTCTCCTTCGCCAAATACGGGCTTAAACAATGCCTCTTTTCTCAATAGCAAACATCGACTTACGAGGCAGTGTGTTCATATTCGTCATTTTTTTACCCTATAAATTCTCCAGTTAATTCTTTTCTACTTGAATTACATGCTAATTATCTTTCATTACAAAAGCATGAACTACCCTCAAAACATGGTTCGAAAGACGTGTCACACACGTTTCGTTTGTTTCATTTAGCCCTTCAAAGCAGCAAACATTTAATATTAGGGTGAATTCTACTGAAAATCGTATTTTGTGTCTTATTTACCCATGCACCTGAAAAACATCTCACACACCATTATTTTGCTTTTTGTTGGTTGTAACAAAATCTCATATGTTGTACAACACTACAGGGTTCGAATATGTTGCAGCCCCGGTAAGTAATAGGCATATTCATGGTCTTGTGCATTTGGCTAGTCCCTGGCGCCAGACGAGTTCCGTTACAGTGGAGTCACTGTATATTCTCTGCTTAACCGACCCGAGCAGCCGTATCATGAAAGTTAGAGAAGTTCTGCATTAGAATGAAAATTTGCGAGTTTCTGAATTTTGAGACCAAAAGGGCAAAATTCAAATCGCCATAGTGCAATCAGAACCACGCACAGGAAAGCAAGCAATGTCCTTTGTCCTTTTCTCCTTAAAATACATACTACAAGTAGTCTATGTTGTCGCAAAGCGTGAAATACAGACATTTTTTAAATTAATTAACCTGTGTAAGTTTCTTCCCGAGAAAACTCTCCAATACGACTATTGTCTTACTTACAGGTGCTTTTACTTAAACAAACACCAACTTAAGAGGTGGCGTATTCACTTTTTTACCCTATAAATTCCCCAATTAATTCTTTTCTACCTGAATTACATGCTAAAATGTCTCTTTCATAACTAAAGCACAAACTACCATCAAAACATGGTTCGAAAGACGTCTCACACATGTTTCGCATGTTTTATTTAGCAAATCATTGCAGCAAACATCTAATATTAAGGCGAATTCTACTTAAACCGATTGAGGGGCAGGCTAAAGGTGAAGAAAATACCCCAAGTGGGTCAAAACCTGCAAATTGCTTTACTTTTGAACATTTTTGTATTTTCGTATTATTTAACATACAAATATCACAAAAAATGTGAATTCACATTTCGAATCCGCGGAAAGAATGCAGGTGGTGCACTTTGTAACCACCACCCCTGAATGTGTTTGAGTCAAGGATAAAACACGTGAAAGTTGTATAATTCTCATAAATTTTGAAAAGACAAATACATTACTAAGTGTGCTTAAATGAAATAAAAGTTTGAATTTGATGTTCTGCAAGTTGTTATAATAACCGAAACGAAAAAAAAAAATATCATATCTGTTTCTAGAAAGAACATAGTTTTGGATTAGAAATGAAAAAAAACTCAAGTCCTTCTTATAGCTACCATTCTTCTGGTTTACGAATGGTAATCCTGAAAGCAGTTTTTATCTTCCCTCAAACACAATGGAACATTGCAAATGGAGCACAACCATCTAGTGCGAACTGGAATTTTCTTAGTGCTGCAGACAGCACATCGTCGTGGCAAGTCTACGCGAGAAGGTTGGTGTTTACTTCCCTGGAGTCGAACAGTTTTGTCAACGCTGGGTTTCCCTTTTTTTATTGCAACGTTTGGTGTGACGCCAGACAGTCTTTTACGCAATGATGTCACTGACACAATCCTCTGAGACAGAAGATCATTGTAAACACTGCGTCTAAAATCTTTATTTGTAAGTTTTTCCATGCCCAGTTCCTTGTGCACAATGAATACATTTGTCACACAACACTCTACAAAATGAAAGAATAACCTACACCACCATCGCTTACTCTTCCTGTCTGTCTCATAGTCGGACTTCAGTCTATCGAAGTTGTCAACAAAATGCATGTTGTCGTTGTAATCTTTCACTACTTGGCGGACAACTAACTTCAACTCGACTTCCATCCTTCTTTTTCCGCTGAACGGATGTGGTTTCTCCAGGGTCATGAAATGAAGACATGAAGTTAACGCCTTTGTTATCTTTCCATCTGTATACCGAAATTCCATCACCACTAACCAGAAAATCGAACTTGCCTCTTTTCAAAACCTTGTCACTTTCCAGTTTAGGAAAGTCCTTCCTCGTTGCGTTCACTGTTCCACATGCAAAAATTTGTTTTCCTTTGAGTTATGCGTATGAAGAAAAATAATTATCTATATAAACAACATGATTTTTCCCTTGAATTTCATTCGTCAAGTCAAGCACCTCTCGTGCTGCAAGTCCTTTTTCAGGTCTCTTTTCTCGAACTTTACCCGTGTAAACTTGAAATTTCAAGTTATAATCGGACTTATCACAAAGCATGCAAAATTTATAACCCCTTTTTGTGGGTTTATCTCGCATGTATTGTTTCAACGAGGATCTTCCTTGAAACTTTACCATGGATTCATCGACAGCTACTTCCGCATGAGCACTATAGCATTTGAAAAATGAATTACACAAACTATCGATTAGCGGACGGAGTTTGTACAGTTTATCGAAATGCTGTGAATCGTGACGTGGCTGCATTGAATTATCGTTTAGATGCAGATTACTCAACAGAAAGCTAAATCGCTTCACCGTCATAAGACGTGAGATGAACTCGTTATGAAGGTCTGGGTCACTTGCCCAATAATCACGATAACTAGGTTTCGTTGTTATTCCCATATAAAGATGTATTCCCCAAAAATAGTCTAATCCCCTCTGCATTTGTTGGGATAAATAGTTTGCCCATTTGAGTGCTGTACAAATTAGTTTGAAATACGAACATGTCTACTAATTCGTCACTGAAAAACAAACTAAATAGTTTATATGGTGTCGGAGAACTAATGTTTTTTTACATAATCTGCAACCCCTGACTGTCCTGTAAATGGTCGAATGGTCGAAGCAGCGTTCCTTTTAGTCCATGATACTGTACCTTGATCGCGTGTTCTCGTTGGCGCATCGTCTTCTGTGTCATCAATTTCAATGTCTTCGTCAACGACGGGTGGCACACTATCACAAATTGCATCACTTTGATCAGATTCAATCAAACCTATTTCGTCACTACATAATTCTTCTTCACTAACAATGCTTTCGTCACCTGACGGAATGTCTTCTTCAATAATATTGGAAATTTCCTTATCTGTCAAGCCACGTGACATTTCGTAGTAGACACAAAGAACAGGAACGTAAAGTACACTACAACTTGCAGTTATAAAGCTATGTGCAACTTGCCACCACACTTGTATACAATAGAAACCAAACTAATGGAAACAAAAGAAACCCAACTCAGCGCTACGAGTCTCACTACTTTATGGGGCAGTGGTTACATACTGAAACCACTTTTTATCTCTGATTACTATCTACGTCGATGAAATTGTCTGACGGTCGCTGTTCTGTTATCAACACTTGGCGTTGCAATGTAAAAAAGCCTATTATATGCAGTAAGGAGAATTACATAGAAATGTAGAAGGAAGAATTAAAAGTATAGCAAACGTCAGTAACCTAATTGCAAAATTTTGAATGAGACTTCCAATTCTGTGTCGTTAAACTCTGCAAGAAACTTCTGACCTCTACAGAGCATAAAGTGAACGAAATATAGTGGTTACAGCGGGTAGCTGCTGCCACGGAACAGCTTAATCAGTGAAAAATAAGTGGTTTCACATCGTAACCACCGGCCTTACGAGACCCATTTGGGGTGGTTACAGTGTGGATGTGCTATCTCAATCGGTTAGTCAGCATTTGTAAGTCTTATATATCCATTCACCGAAATACCATCCGAAGGTAACAAATCCCATATTTTGTACAAACACTACAGGGGCCAAATAATATATAATAGACGCATTCACTACATGTCCTGGTGCCAGAAGTGTTCAGTTACAGTGGAAACTCTGTGTTAACTCTGCTTCACCGACACGAACAGCCATATCACGGAAGCGAGTTTCTCAATTCTGAGACCAAAAGGGCAAAATCTGAACCACTATAGTTCAATGTTCTTCAAATGTAGTTTTATTATTCGACCGACTCGTATACAATCAAGATTGGGGCATACAAACGAAAAAAAATATAGTACATTCATAAAAACTGAATTATAAGAGCTGGTTATTAATGTACAATTGGAGGAAAGAGCGTGGATTTTCACATTTTATTGCTCCTCCAACACCACACCGGGTCTGTAATCTATAAGATAGCGCTAAGAGGCTGTACCAAACTTGTACTCGTCGTCAAATAACAAAAAATATTATTTCTTGTGTCTAATTGCTTACATGAGTTCTGCTTGTCTTCCTTGCTTTCCTGCAGCATGGCGAATATATGGGCATTTAGACGCATTCAAGGTTTTGTAAATTTGAGATGAGACGAGTGTAGACTAAGGTGGAAGCAAACATATCTCAATTCAAACCGCCATATATTGGAAGCATCACCGACCCAAATAACATATAATTTGCGAGTTTCATAGCTCTGGGTCCAAAAGAGCAAAATTAAAGGCTATATTTTGGAAACGGTAGGTTGTAGAGAAATAAAATGTCACATTTTGCATCAGCGACCCAAATAACAAATAATTTGTAAGTTTATCAATTCTGCGTTTGAAATAGTCAAAATTCGACAAATTCAAACCGCCATATCTTGGAAGCGACAATGGGTAGACAGAAAAAATTCACATTCTGCATCACCGACTCAAATAACACATAAACTCCGAGTTTCTCAATTCTGCGTCTAAAATGTAAAAATTCGACAAATACAAACCATCATATCTTGGAACCGACAATGGGTAGAGAGAAAAAAATTAACGTTCGATATCACCGACCGAAATAATATATAATTTGTGAGTTTCTTGATTCTGCATCTAAAACGTTAAAATTCGACAAATTCAAACCGCCATATCTGGGAAGCGACAATAGGTAGAGAGAAGAAAAGCTCACATTCTGCATCACCGACGCAAATAAGATACAATCTGCGAGTTTCTCAATTCTGCGTCTAAAATTTTAAAATTCGACAAATTCAAACCTCCATATTTTGGAAGCGACAATAGGTAGATAGAAGTTGTTTTCAAATTTAGCACTATCGTGAAAAATAACACCGTTTAAGGTTTTCATAATTCTGGCGTCAAAAGAGAAAAATTCGAAAATTTCGAACCATCATATCTCATAAACGACAACAGGTGGAAACATGCAGTTTTCATATTTAATATTCCCACGATTAAAATAAATTGCATTATAAGTTTTATAATTCTACGGCCACAAGAGACGAAGTTAGCAAACAAACTTTAAATTCGATCCTAGACCTCGAAGTCACCACATTTTTCACAAATAGTGTTCAATGCCCTCATACCAAATGTGAAAACAGAATCTCAATATGTTTGACCTTTTACGAGATGTACAGGCACAAATATTTGAATTTTGACCTCGAAGTCACCACTTTTTTTCACAAATAGTGTTCAATGCCCTCATACCAAATGGGAAAACAGAATCTCAATATGTCTCACCGTTTACGAGATACACAGGGTTAAATATTAGACCTTAGACCTCGAGGTCACCACTTTTTTTTACAAATAGTGTTCTATGGCCTCTTACCAAATGTGGAAACAGAATCTCAATATGTCTAGCCGTTTACGAGATATATAGGTTTAAATATAGGGTCTGGGAAAAATGTTTGTGGCGTTTTTTAGTAAATTTCAACTGGTTTTCTTATAGGATGCAAATGAATTTATTTAAACCAAATCTGATCCATTATTATCGACAATGTTTCGAAATTCTGCGGTTGCGGAACTTCTGTGGTTTCTGGTGGAAAAACCGAATCAAATGGTTTTCACAAGCTTCTTGTGAAACCAGCTTGATTCCATTGAAAGAGTTCTGCAGAGATCAGAACAAGTGATAATCCGAGGGTGCTATGTCTGAACTATACGTTGGATACATCAAAATTTCCCAACCAAGCTCGGGCATTTTTTGACGGGTCATCAACAAAGTATGTGGTCGGGGTTGTCATGATGGTAGATAACACCTTTCCTATTATTCAATTCGGGCCGTTTTATTTCAATTGCCTGGCGTAATCTCTCTAGTTGTTCACAGTAGATTTGAGAATTAATTGTCTGTCCAACTGGAAGTAGCTCATGGTGGACGATTCTCTTCCAGTCCCACCACACACACAGCAGCACCTTTTTCGGCGTCAATCCGGGCTTAGCGAACGCTTGTGACGGCTCACCATCCCTTCTCCATGATCTTTTATGTTTCTGACTGTCGTACGTGATCCATTTTTCATCACTGTTTATGACACGTTTCAGAAATGGCTCGTTTTCATAGTGTTTCAGCAGCGCATCGCAGATGTTCATTCGGTCTATCATGTTTTTCGCGCTCAACTCATGCGGAACCCATACATCGTGCTTCTTTTTGTAGCCAGCTTTGTGTAAATGGTTCTACACAGTTTTGTGGTCAATGCCTAGCTCCATACCAATATCGACACTGCTGATATGCTTATCTTGTTGGACCTTTTCTATAATTTCATCAGTTTTTTCAGTGATTAGACGACCAGAGCGTGGCTCATCTTTCACATCAAAATTACCAGAACGAAGGCAGGCGAGCCATTTCCGTACAGTAGATTTTGATAAAGTACCTTCTCCGTACACAGAAACAATTTTTTTACACTTTGCGCAGCTTTCTTCCCTTTGTCGAAATAATATTGCAAAATATAGCACAATTTGATATTACTGTTCTCCATTTTCACACGCAAACAACTTTCCAACCACTGCACCAATTTCGTTGCTTAGGTATACACTCACAGTAATGCTCCAAGTGTCAGCTTTCCAACGAGCGTTTAGTGGTGGAGCTGCGATCTGTGTTTCCTGAGGTATTTGCAGTTCACGCCATCGGGAAAACGCCACGAACTTTTTCCCAGACTCAATATTTGACCTCGAGGTTACCACTTTTTTCACAAATAGTGTTTAATGCCCTCATACCAAATGCGAAAACATAATCTCAATATGTCTCACCGTTTACGGGATATACACGGTTAAACTTTTGAATTTTGATCTCGAGGTCACCATTTTTTTCGCAAATAATTTTCGATGCTCTCATACCAAATGTGAAAACAGAATCTCAATTTGTCTAGAGGTTTACGAGTATATACACTTAAGTATTTGACCTTTGACTATGTTGTAGGGTGTGGTATAGAAACTGACTTCAGGTTTCTGTTGTAATCTCTGCTATGTTAAGTAGTGGTTGAAAAAGAGCTTCACACGCTTTTATGAAATCTCTGCTATGCTAAATAGGGCTGAAAAAATGGTTCGTAGCCTTTTATGAAATCTAACCAGAACAAATGCGACACGGCGCACAGTGGTGAATCTAGCGCAAAAGATGGCAAAAGCTCATTGCGTCTAAGTAACCACTTTGAAATTCGTTTTAATTGTTACCATCAATCGTCTTGCATGAAAAAGTAGTAAGACAAGTAGTTACGTTGTGTATAATGTTTGTTACGTGATAGTACCAAAGTACTTTGTTAACAAGACAGAGAACACGAAGATCAACATTCGTGATGATTATTGAGATGGGAACAATGAACAAAATCGTTGTTCTTACTTTACATAAAGTGTAGTCGTGTACAATATATACACACTATATATACACATACCCTATAGGTATACACTATATATACATATACACTAATATATACACACGATAACAGTTCAACATATTGGCAGTTGCTTAATCTTAGAAATGGAAACTACTTCAAATCAATATTGCTTTATGTATGTGCAATATATGCATAGATATAGAAGATAGCAAAGTGTGGAGTTAATGAAAACCACAATGTTGAGGCACAAGCCGCAGCTGGAAACGATCTTCAGGGAATGGATGAAATGCAAGAGGAAACATTCCATCGGAACTTACTGATTTCTGGAAAACGAACTACACTGCCCGACAATAGTAGGAGTTTTCAAGGATAAAATTATTGCAGAGTAGTGTAGCTTAGCCTCAAAACAGTTTTGCCTACAATATCCCACAAGTTCAGATGGAAATCCTTTTGCATCCCATCCATGCATTAAGAACTTGGGTTAAGTTTATACCAATTCAATGTCTTCAGTGGTTGGTAAATCTGACATAGAGCATCCACCAACATCCGATGGTTCTGACTCTGAAAGAAGTTGTAACAGTGCTGGTGAAAACTCTCCCTTTGATTTTTTGGTAGATTCCGTAAACTGGAAATATAAGGATCTGAAGAAATCAGAAGCTGATTAATAACCTCTTCCATCGTCCCACATCTGCTGAACTTCCTTGAAAACCTTTCCCGGAATTTCTTGATGACCTTATTCCGTGCTTCCTGGGCCTCTTCGGAGAGTTGCCCAATAGGAAGAAGGGCTGAGTGTATAACTTTGGGCCCATGAACAAGTATTTTATGCGCTGTAGAGGGCATATAAAACTATGGATATTTCTCAACAAACAGCCTTGCTGTAGTAACAGCGTACTCTTCAATGCCGCCAGATTTATGACATAACCGCTGGAAATAGCTTTAAGCAATGTACGAAATCTCGTAATTATCTCATCACCTACTCCCGTGATAGACGATGAAGTGGCCGAATCGTCGAAGAACCTACGAGCTGTATTTCCATCATTTGTACTGCTGAATCCTTGTTTCGGTTTATCAACCAGTAAACCTGTTTACACTCTAAACCATGTGAAACCACTGCCTTTATAATCAGAGGAAGCAGAAGTTAGGCAGGTTGGTACTAAATTGTCAATTCTAGATTGCATATACTTGACGTGTTCGTTTGTTATATCTGAAGTTTCTTGTAGAAATTCCAACTTGATGGGTCGGCAAAATCTTCGTGATGAAGGTCAGTGACGGATTGAGGGTATTTGCAGCCACATTTTGGGCAGCTGTCAGATCCAGCACCATTACACGACCTGCCCTGAATCTATAACATGAACTGGCAAGTAGTCTTCACACGCTGTGTCGTCTGGTGTGTTTACCGTTCAATCCTTCCGTCAAATGCGTCTTAACTATTATCTCACTGGAGCCTATCAGAGAGCAGATAGGTTCTGCTTCGTTAGCAGAGATGGATATACATAATCCAGAATGTGGGATAGTAAAGGTTTGCTGGAAAACTGCGTCCGTCATCAACATACTGGACAGGCCCCAGGCACAATTGTGTAGGATAACAATTAGAATGCCCTCGTTATTATCCCCAAAATCATGACACAGAGCGAACCTTTACATCAGAATAGTGACCAAACTAGTTTTGCATAAACTGTGTTTATGTGGGCTGTTTCAACACAACAACACGCGTCCCCATACCGAAATTACCACTCAACACACTATTCGAGATGTTACCTATTCGGGCAAGACCATATCTTTAGCGCATCAAGTATGCGTGAGATATAGCTGGACACCGAGTCCGGGATGATAAGCAACCATTAACGACCATTGCTTATCTTAAGTTCAGGTTCAGCAGGCATGGAACACCATCAAATAACATAACACCCGATACCTCTACGATGAGATGTAGTTGCGTGCTTGCTTGCATCAATATGGCGGGGACTACAGTGGTTACTGAAGAGGAGGGTTTAATATTGACGTGGCGCTGCACGTGCATTTTTGTAATTTTTCGCGTTGTAAATTGTATCAATGTAATATATCATGTAGATGTAGAATGTATCATAATCTGCTGTCTTAGTTTCATTCGCTAAGCACAGATCCCTGGAGCTGGGATTTCATTTTCAGTCCGTATATTTAACTCAGAGCTAAACATGTGGAAAAAAAATAAAAAGACAAAAATTGGAGTAATTTCAAAGGACCATAAAAGTCAAACCAGGACGAATATACAGAAAGTACAAAATAGACCAGCGGCAAAATTGAGTAATGTGGAGCTTAGGGGATACAACATGTTACAGAGTGACAACTTATATATTTTGTTTAAGGGTTCCTAGAGACCATGAAATGGCTTGTTGCCAATCTTGAATTTCTAAAATTACGTCAGGAGCCGCCATTTTGTAAAATGCCGGTCGTTTTCATAGGCGCACTATTTGTACGTGAAAATATAGATGCAAGTCGTCCAATATATGTATATTTGGTACATTTTTGTATGTTCTGATGTTGATCAAGTTAGAGCAAATTATTTAAAAGTTGATGCTAGGCTGACGCATGATCATATATATTCAATACGGTGGCTGATAACTTTCAAAATGGCGGCCATATATTTGTTTTATAACCTAGCCAAGTTTGGTATCAAATAATGCATTTGAAAGGATGCCAAATTTGATAAAGATTGTCTAAAATGCATTCAAAATAATCTAAAGGAAGACATCAGTATTTGTTCAACAATTTACAATCAGACAGTCAGTAGAAACCTTCACATGTTGTCCTACTGATTCCATTTCAAAGCCTTTTCCCAGAAATCGCTGCTACATTGGCCTCGGTATGACTAGATCAAAGGCACTTCTTGATCTAATGAATAAAGCCAGAAATACTATCAGTTACGATCAGCTCCGGTGTATCGACACAACATTAGCACAAAATGAATGTGAAAACTTTGCTCTGAACCGAATTATACTGTTTCCTTCTAATCTTGAAGCAGGCAAATTTATTCACTTCGCAGCAGATAATATTGGCATTATTGTTGAGACTTTTGGTGGTGCGGGAACCTTCCATGCAACGCAGATGGTGGCATATCGAGTCTTCATTTGTTACAAAAAGTTAAGAACAGGAGGAGCTTAAGGTAGTTAGAAATAAACTTTCCATATTCCTAATGAAATAACAGAAGCACCTTACCGGGAGGCAAGTCCAACGAATTCACCTAGAGTGCTGAAGTCAGAAATTGGTTCACAAATAGTGAAGATGGGGAAGCTAAAAGTACTTGCACAAGACATTGCCTAAGTACCTTGTAGAATGAGTGACAAAAAAGTTTAAGAAGTTCCTTGATAGACAGATTTCCTTGATTTGTCTTCTACATAGGTCAAAAACAGTCTAACAACTTCAAGATGTATGACAATTATCAATGCTGCTGCTCATGAGAAAAACACACTGTGGACCGTAATACAACAATACCTGAAAATATCCAACAAACTCAACCTAGACAAACTATTTCGCGCAACAACTTACGAACTTTTTAGAGGCTTTGAATGTGTAATCAGTGTTCAGATAGTTTGACGCTCGAAATTCACGAACTTCAAAATTCTGGTGACAGTACACGAGTGTGGTAGTGATATTACTTCAGTTCATTAGAGCAGAAAGAGAAGGGAACTGGGGAAGTCGCATCTCATCATTTACAAAGATGTTTCCTTGATTTGCTGCCTATAACCATTACAATGATGTGCACTGGGGTACTATCTATTTAGCTTATATGAAATTGTTACATAAGACTCATCCATATGTATTTTAACAATTTCGTGCTAGTAAATTTACAGTTAAAATAACACAATATGCCTTCAACAATATATGTACTAACCAGGCTTAAGAACATATCATACAAGTAAAGTTGCAGATGAGTTGACTGAAAAGAAAAAAAA
>JAGDQP010000170.1:146579-198969 GCA_022664845.1 Lepisma saccharinum
TATGTGCGCGAATCCATTCATTTGTCTTCCTGTCCTTCCTGGTTATTCCTAGCATGCATCTCTCCATTGCTCTTTGTGTGACTCTTAATATCTGAGTCGTTTGCGCATTCAATGTCCAAGTATCACAGCCGTACATCTTCACAGCTAAGACACATTGATTATAAACTTTACGCTTCAGACACATTGGTAGTTTGCTTTTAGAATAAAGTGTAGTCTTCCAAACGAACTCCACGCCATTTTGCATCTTCTATTTATTTCATCAGTCAACTTGGAATTCGATGTTTTGAGCTGGCCTAGGTAAAAATATTCATCAACTATGCCTATTGTCTCTCCGCTAATCTTTATTTCCCTTTTTGCAGCATGTTTATATTACATTACTTTTGTTTTACTTAAATTCATTTTTAAGGCCTATTTTCGAACGCTCATTACACAGCTCTTCCATTCTGGTTTGTAGTTCTTCTGCACTTGAAGCAAACACGATTATATTATCAGCGAACAGTAGGTGATGAAGATATTCGCCATTAATTTTAATTCCAACTTCATCCCATTTTAAATTTTAGAACACTCTCTCCAGGACAGCTGAAAACAGTTTTGGGGAAATTGAATCTCCTTGCCTTACCCCCGTTAAAACTTAAAATTTATCACTTTCTTGGTGTAGTATGACAGATGTGGTAGTCGAATAAATGTTTCACAGTAGGTTGATGTATGCATTTTCGATACCTTGATGTTCAAGTGATTTAAGTACTGCTGACAAGGAGTCCTTTCCATAACTTTATTCAATGTTTGTATGTGGTCCATTGTGCTAAATCCACGACGAAATCCGACTTGTTCCTTTCCCTGGTCAAAATCCAAATCCCGTTCAATACGATTCAAAATAACTTTGGTGAACATATTGTATAGACCTGACAGTAAACTAATTGGTCTGTAGTTTTCGACGCGTTCTCTGTCCCCTTTCTTGTACAACAAAATTATAACATAATTATTCCAACTTCTGGGTATTTCTGTTTTCCTCAGGCGCATTGAGAATAATTTCGCAAGTTCCTCTTTCATCTTTTCACCTCCCCATTTAAACATCTCTGCTGTGAGTCCATCTTCTCCTGGCGATTTTCCGTTTTTCATCCCTCGAAGTGCTTTATCCACTTCGTCTTTTATTACATCTTGGAAATCTACATCATTTTCTTCTGAGTCTTTATTCCCAGCTCTTCTTCGGAGTAGTACAATTCTCTGTAGAAATTTTCAAATATGTCTATAATTTCTTCCTTATTTCGTGTTACGGTCCCGTTTGGTCTCTTAACTGCAATTATTTGCTTTTTCCGTATCATAAGCTGCTGTTTGGTTTTCTCCAGGCTCTTGTTTTCCTCGATTGGATTTCTAACAAGATTTTCGTTCTATCTTCGTACATCCTCTCTTATTTTCTTCCTTACGGTTTTATTTATTTCAATGTATTCAATCCTTTTTTTGTTATTTTCCTCTTCTTTCATTTCCCTTCTTTTCTTCATAATTGTTTAGTTTCTTCTGAGATTTTGCTCTCTCTTTTCTTTCTGGTGGCTTCACTTTCCTTGGCTGTCTCTCTTATTATCTTGGTCAGTATTTTATTTCTGCTACTGATGTCTTCTTCATCCTCTAACTCTTCCAAGGCGCTAAATCTGTTGCATAGTTCTATCTCGGATGTCTATCTGTTTTTCCAGATCTAAAAGTGGCGGTTTTCCTCTGATAAGCTTCTTTCCCTCAAGTCTAGTATTTAGTTCAGCTTACATCTCACCATCCTATGATCATTCGAGACTTTGAACTGTTCAGAACAGATACGTCTTGCAGAATTTCCCTGTTATTCGATAGAATGTACTCTATTTCGGTTTTGGTCCCATTTGGGTCTTTTCTTTCTTGAAAAATGTATTGGAAATGAACAGTCTGTTGGCTTCTGAGAATTCCACTAACTTCTCTCCTCTCTTGTTTCTTTTGCCAAATCCAAAGTTATCACTTTCGTGTCACTGATCTGTTTGGCTCCTACTTTCGCATTGAAGTCTCCCAATATAATTTTGTAATGCGATTTGCTACTATCCAAAATCTTCTGTATCTCCTCGTATAGGTCTTCGACTTTCTCCTCCGGATGTGAGGTTGTTGGAGCATACACCTGTATAATTTTCATACTGTATATCTTGTTTATCTTTATTACTACCCGTTGGATTCTATCTGAAATTCCTTCAATTTCTGTGATCCGTGACTTCAGGTCTTTATTAATTACAATGCCAACGCCTGTCGGTTTTCCATTTTCTGTTCCTTTAAAGTAGAACGTACTTTCTCTATGTTCGAGCTTCATAGCTACCGAAGTTGGCAACAATGACAAATCAACTTTCGCTGAATTTCATTCACTACTTATACCACAGCTTTTCATGCGATAAAAGGTATCTGTTCGAGTTAACAAACTATGCGTTTCTGTTGGAGTGGCAACATTGCGTGTGCGACACTGTGTGCTTGGTCACGTGTCCCCCTCCCGTAGGTATCAGGTTACCAGCGTACATTTGTCATTTACCGTCTTTTTCATAAATTATTTTGGGGTGACACTCGATAATGCCTCACACAGTTGGCAACCCTGTATTTCTTACACGCACAGGAATTCGAGCACAATGCAAGAAGACTTTCTTGCTTGTTCTGATCTCAAGAGATCACCTACTGAAGGTTTCCACGTCTTTCTCGTCAATTCCAATCGTCAGACGTCCATTGTGGATTCCACGTTGGCAACTCTGTAAGTCTTATACCCACCGGAATTCGACAACCTCAAGAGGACTTTATTGCTTGTTTTGGTGTGAGGAATAAAATCCCGACGTTTGTCCACATCTTTGTCTTCAATTCCACTGGTCAGCAGGCGATTTTGGATTCTAAGTTGGCAACCCTGTATCTCGAAAAGGAGGCGGCGTAGGCCCCATGTTTATTGGAACGTTATTTCATCTTTTGTTGTCCGAAACGCACCTGTGATGTTTGGCCCACATTTACAACTTTCAACTTTTAACGCGTTACGAATTTCATCACCCCTACCCCTAGCCGCCCCTGAACCCCACTATGGTAATGATTGCAACCGAGATGTATAGTATTCTTGTTCCTTCCCTCCGTCATACTTCTTCCTTGCTTTCCGTTTCATTACTACATGACATTTTGCGCCTATGATTATCACAGTACGACTGGCAACGTTGCATTTTTCGTTTCCATTGGGCGCTCCACCAGTGTGGTTCCCAAACGGCTAGTCCGATTTGGAAAATTCAACTACTTTAGATTGAAAACCGATCATTTCCAGCCACTTTTCCCTCTGACATGTTTTCGTATCTGCACTCATAACCAAGTTGGCCTATGACAAGGGACTTTTGTTACACCCTGTATAACTCCCGGAGAAAAAATGTAAGTACAAGGTTCATATGAGATGCTCTGGTTTTTAACATTTTTTCTTCCATTAAATATATCATCGAGCGACTGTAGCTCAGAGTTAGAGCGTTGGCTTGGACTTCAATAAACCAAACAATGACCGACTTGCCATTTCTATCTGTCTATCTTTTTAGAAATTCTACCAGAGAAATTATTGGCAAGATGTGGCAAATTTAGTATACTGAAAGTAATATAATAACAAATATGTCCTATTCTCTCACATAGGTGCTTTATATCCACATATATTTGAATCCTTTCTGTTTTCGTGGAACTACATAGATAACGAAAGGGCACCAGAAAGTTATTTTATTGTTCTATAAGAGTTAATGACTTAAGTGAAAACAGTTTTAATATACAAAGAATACACGCTGCAAAAAATAGCTGTGTTAATTCAACACAATACGGTGTCCCAGCGTGACTACCACTTTTGTGTGTTAAATCAACACAACACACAGTGTTGATTTCGGTACTGTGAAAAAAAAAATGCTGGAAAGAGATTTGAACACGGGTTGCTTAGTCAAAAGTCGAACGTCTTACCGACATGGCTAAATCGTCAGACAGGAAAGTCACTGGATGCGAACGATATTTAGTGAACAACATTTGAATTAAACGACTACACTGTGGATTTAAACAGTGTATGAGATCAAACATATGTTGCTGAACCCCCAAAACAAACTAAGCTACTTGCACGACTTATCCAATGGTTTAATTACTTCCTATTTGTCAATTGAGAACCAGAATTCCCATTCATTGAGAACATTCTTTTTCTATGAAAGCAAGCAAGATGGCGACAGCCAAACACTTGAGCAACATTACTGCTTTCCTTGTCGTAACAATATGTCAAATGCTGCGGTTGCTTTCATAGAAATGGAACATATTCTCAATAAATGGGGATTGTGAACCCTAATTGACCAATGGAAAGGTGACTAAGTCATGGCATAAGTCGTGAGAGTAACTTTGTTTGTGTTTGGGGTTCAGCAATATTTTTTTAACCTCCATATTGTTTCAATCTAGTGCTCTTCTCGTGTGATGATTTAGCGAAGGCGGTAAGACTCTCGACTTCTAACTGAGTAACCCATGTTCAAATCTAGCTGCAGCCGTAAATTATTTTTTTTTTCTCGCAGTACCGAAATCAACACCGTGTGTTGTGTTGATTTAACACACAAAAGTTGTAGTCACGCTGGGAGACCGCATTGTGTTAAATTAACACAGCTATTTTTTACTGTGCACTTTCACAGAGTAGACTGTTAGGATAAAATAATTTGTGTGCATGAATAAAATTACAACCAGTATGTATTCCGTTGGAAGCGGTATAACATTTACCCAGTACGTATTCCGCTAAAACAATTTGAATATAAGAATAACATTTTATCCAGTAATTTTCCGAGTTTGAAAATAAGTAACTTTTCACCCAGTATGTATTCATTCAGGTGAAACAGAATATAAATGTTTACTCAATATGTTACTCAGGTAAAGACAATTTAAATACAATGATACTTTTATATAGAGCATACACATGGTTAATTACTGTTTGAATGTATGTATGGATTTCTACCCAGTATGCATTCAGATAAAAGTAGTTTGAATACCTATTTGTTTTTATCTTCTCTCACTAAAGCTTTTACCCCTCAAAATCTCTTTACACGCAACCTTCCAGATGCAAGAAATCCTGATGGAAACTAAATTCTGTACATCCACCGGAGTATCTACCAACACTTTTAATATATTTTTGTAGATCCTGCCGTGCAATAGCAAAGGTGTAAATTGTTGATAGTAGTTTCACGCACGAAAAACAGTAAATCATTACTGTAGCTTGTTTTCGCACCTCTTATGGTATAAATGGTAGATTACTAGCTTTGTATGCGAAAGGCGTGTGATTTTTGTCCCAATATTGACAAGGAATTTCATTTATGTTACCTATTTTTCTTTAATATATATGCAAACGTTTTGTTTCACAGTATAATCTTGACGTGTAAAGTTTTTGTGAGCGTTTTGTAGCATTTTTGATTTTTCATTCTCATGCTTGATATAAAAAAATATGTTTTATTTTGTAAAAAGTTGTTAAACTTTATTTTGTTGAGGTCATTCTAGTAACTTTTGACTTCGGCCAGTCACGAATGTTTTATTTTGTGTAGTAGATATTTCTTAGCTAAAGTGAATGAGTTTCGTATCTTTCACATACTCTTATTTTCATAACTTCTATTATTTCTAAAGAAATAGAATGCAATATCTAATTTAGCAAATGTTTAAACAAATGAAACAAAAAGAAGATGAGAATGCAAAGGTGAACAAAAAGTTAAAAAAGTAACCAGAATCATAATGTGAAACAACACCCTTTTACAGACTTAACGAAATGAGTAAGAAAAGGAATTTCGTCAATACCAGGACTCGAACCATGGGATCTTTAGTAGGCAATACCAATACTCTTACCATTTACGCAACCAGGGATATATGATAAGTCAACAATAATGGGTCTACTACTCTCCATACGTGAGAGCAGCCCCAATTAAATGACAATTTACACCTTTGTTATTGCATGCCAGGATTACAAAATACTTTAGATGTTTTGGTAGATACTCTATCGATGTGAAAACATTGGTATCCATAAGAATTTATTATTACATCTGGAAGTTTGCATGTTAGCTATTAGTATGTTCTAAGTTCTTCCACTTCCATCTTTTCGCGACACTGATCTCTATTCATACTTTTGAAGTTGCCTGTCAGTTGTGTTTTATCTATATATTTCGTTTCTACTATACATTACAAGTTTGAGAGTATCTGAATCTTAAATATCGTATGTTGATCATAAATAAATAAATATTGTACATAGGGCATAAATAAATAAGTAAATGATAATTAGGATTGATATGTTTTCTGCTATAAACTATTAATTTTTCTTTTTCATATCTTGAAATCCGAAACAGAAAAGCAAGGAATGCGATCCGGTACTGATATAGATGTGTTACAACAGTTTCTTCGGCGTCGATGTAGGTATCGAGCGTACACTGACACACAGGGGCGATCGATGAAAACCATTAATAATTTTGAAACACAAAGGATGAGGCAAAGTTGCTTAACAGAGCAAGAACTTAGAGATATTACTGTGTGCGCTACAGAGCGTGTAGACACTTAGAAGTCCCAGACCGTTTCGGCAGCAGATTTTTAAAAAAGACAAGGAAAGAAATGCATTTGTTGAAAGAACAAAATAATGGTCACATGAATAAAACTGAATAGAAACTCATGCTCCCTATAATATAGAGTTTATACTCGGAATAGTGCGAATAAAAACGTTGAGTTATACAGTACTCTTTTCTCCGTTTGTACTCCAATTGTGAGTAGATACTGAGGTGAGGATAGTATGAGTAAATAGAAGTATATATTCACAAGAGTAAATGGATACTTCGATATCTTTGAGTTGGTCAGACTAATTTGCGTCAGTACGCAAGTAAAATGGCTGAGCATATGAATATTAGGGAACGTAAAATATACAAAATGCGTCGTAACGTTGGTGAAGAGAACTGGAAGTTACCATATAAATTCTGTAGAAAAATGTTGAGTGACTAGCTAACTACATCTTGGAGGAAAATCTGAACATGAGAGGAGGGCGCTTTCCAATGAAGATACATTGGTGATCCAGAGTTTCAAACTGGCGTGGGTGAAGACGTAGGTACTCATCAGTCTACAGTCTTGAAAACAACTTACGATGTCATAGTAAAAATTGGTGGAAAACGAAACTCTGGATAAAATTACCACCAACTGATGAATCGATGGAACAATGTAATAATAATTCTGTATGGCAGGAGAAAAAATAATTTCCGTGCGTAGTAGGGGCTATAGATACACATAATCCGATAATAAAACAATTTATTCAAGGCCAGTAGATCAACAGAAAGGGAAATATTAGTATCAATGTGCTCGCAACGCACAGTAGTAAGGAGGTGTTTATGGGCGTTGATTGTTCATGGCCAGTATCTGTACACAATGAAATAATATGAAAAAACAATAATAATAAATGTGTATAACATAATGAATGACAAATAGAACTACCGCTGTGTTGGGAAGGTAATCAAGGGTTTGCTCTACCTCCGTGGATAATGGCTTCATTTAGAACCCAGATACGGACATTGAGCGGTCTTATATGCGGCTGCTTACTACAGAAATAGCTATATTGAATGGTGTTTTGGACAAGTAAAACGCTGTTTTCCAAACTTGAATAACAAAATTCGACTTGCAACAGAAAATATGTCATATGTTATAGTATGATATTTTGTATTATATAATGTTGGAAAATTCCCGAGGAATGAAGACTTCGAATCAGACGATGAAAATGTTAAATAAAGACTTAGAAGTGATCTTTTGAAATGATATTTCACCTGTGGTCAATTCAAACGTGGTACTTTCCTGCACCCTTTCTGTGAGTAGTTTCTCCTTCTTAAGGCGTTGACAGTTGGAACTGTTCCAGCAAGAACAGTCTTTAAAGTTTGCTATTTGTCAAACCCTTTGTCTTGCAACGCTGTTTTACGAATTTTTCGAGTTTGAAAACTACCAGCTTGCTTAAAAATGCTTTGCTGATCCGTACGATGTTCGATTGCTTAAGAGTGTGCATCACAATCCTAGGTATTACGTTATTGAGAGCTCTCTTGATTTTCAGAGGGAATGTCAGTCGATTCAGCGTGGCTGACAGAGGGAGAATATTCTTTAATGACATTGACGAAGCCAAGATCTGGTATCCCTTATTACTGCATTCAGAACTGTACTCCTGTCATGCTTACGCTTCTGTAGGTTCAAGAGTAATTGCACACTTCCTAACGGTAACTAGACTCTTGTATGCTAGCTGCGATTTTAACTAGTTTCGATATATTCTCTAGGTGAGTAATGTTCAAAGTTGGAGAGCAAAACTCAAGAAATGAGCATGAACTCAAGACATTTTTATTCATACTACTCTGAGTGTAAACTCAAAGTACATCCGTGTGCTCAGAGTATATATTCATGAGTCTAAACTTCCTTTTATTCATTCTATCCAATATAGATTTAAGACAATAAAGACTATATCACAATCATCTCTATATATAAAAATGAAAGTGACAATGTTTGCGTGACCATTACACAAAGAAAATCTTGACCGATAGGAATGATTTTCGCACAGGATCAGACACTAGATCGGACTGGGAAGTTATCATATCACTTTGATTCTAAAATAAGTATCTTCAGAGATAACCGACTATCTAATTATCCATTGAATTCCAATGGGGGTAGTAACACGGGGCAACCCACACTACAATATTGTTCGACGGGTTGACTACTTCCAAGTGATGAAATTTGCCATGGCCATCAACTCATTAAGAACGGCTCCATGTCTTTTCAACAAATTTCAAATAAATATTTTTAGTATTCCTTGCGACCTAATATATATATATATATATATATATATATATTGTTAATAATACCGAAGAGCACAGCCTAGTGAAAGCACTGATCGCCCCATGATGTGGGATCGATTTTTTGCTACTGTTTACCTGACTTCTTTAAGCCCCACCGATTGAATATTAGATAGTACCTTCAATTAATAGGAAGGGCACCCAGTTCCCCGGATTCTCCTTCCAAGTAATCTACTATGTGAGTGTCCTAATGTACATAAAGATGTAACATAAAACGCAAGTTTATATTGTTATATTTTTAAACTTTCTTGTACGACTTCATAAGTGACGACACAGAAAGTTCGAGAATACAACTATGTTGATGGTATTGCTTATATTATCTCTGCTTATTGCGTTTACTATCGGTATCATAGGAATTTCTTCTAGCAATAAAGAAACTAAAAAACTACAACTACATAGCTATAAGATTTTGATGGTAGTGTGACAAAAAAAACTAAATTTATGCTACAAATATTTAATTTAAACTGAAAACTCCTTCTTCGCTTACATGCTGTATTCATTTGCCTCAGTACATAGCATTTTATGGTAAAATTGAATGACAAACATTGATATAGCTCTCAAATTTCATTATTTTCCATTTGTGTAGTCCATTTTCAAAAGTGCTCTTGTCCACAAAAATGTAAAATTTAGATATTCGCATTATTGAGTTCATTACATTATTTTCTAACACAGTATTACAGAACGTCTTCAAAATAATTTAGTTCTTTTAAGACAGTAAAGGGCAGAAACAAAAACAACAACGTAATTTACGTATATTTTCTCTTTCCCAATCTTTTTCTGAAAATAAAAAAAAAGCAAAACCTTGGTTAACTAGAACTTCTACCACTTTTTCTAAGATATTAATGGCTGAACATTTTCCCTAGCTTTCAAAACTAATGAGTGTATTATAAGCGTTTTATTTATTTCACAACATTTATGACGTTTGGACAAGGTCGGTTTCGGAAATGGACTTCATATTTACCGCAATATGTAATTTTGTTAAGTAAACATCCTTCAATTTGACATCTTGACTTTTGTGTTAAGACATAGGAATAGATCGTAGATGAAAGTGAAACTATGAAAGTAATAGTCTTGAAAATACTAAAATCAGTGAGATTCGAAAGCCAATATGCTCTTTTAATTGCTACAACAGACTGCCGTTCAAACAAATTACAATAGGGAATAACATACTCAGTTTCAAAATTACTACTGTCTCATGTAAAATTACATTTAACGTGTAAGTGAAGAAGTTTGTGTTATTATTGTTTCAGCTTTTTCCCTGAATAGAATGTTCGATATTGTACGTCAAATTGTGTGGAATTAATACAAATGTGTTTTCTGTTGCTGCGAGTTGACGATAATGTAATGATTATCCCTTTAAGTAGGTGTTCATTCCTGTTACCATTTCTAGCCCGGTCACGGCAATTGCTACAACTTATATCTACTGCTTCTTACCTTTTTCCAGCTGTTTGTTCAAAGACAAAGTCATCACACATCATAGTAGCTCTCTTTCTCTTAATAAATACATAAACTAACCTTTTATATCAATTATGTACACTAATAGTATGTTTCTGAGATATGCTCTGTTGTTAGAAATATCAATGAAATCTCAAAACTACAGAATATTGTTATTTACATTAAAATATATATACATCCTCATGTAAATACGATACCTCTCCGGTGTGGTATTTCTTTTAAAGTAAATTGAGTATCATGAGCTGGAAACAATGAAACTGGATTCGCGTTGTAAGGGTTCTATCTATTTGTTACCGATCCCCTTATTATTTCATTTTGTACTTATACTATTTTCTAACGTAAATATTAACTTGATGGGCAGTTTTTAAACAAGAAAAGATCTACTTATCATGTTAATTCAATGTTCCTCCGATGAAATTATTTATTTATTTCGTGTCTTGAATTAACTAGCGAGGTTAGGGCCATAGGCCCTCTTTTACACTTAACAATTATACTAACTAACATCAATAGCTGATTAAAAGACATTTCAGTGTGCATTTAGAACAACTGAATACTCGAGATGAAAATAATTGTACTATATATAAAAAACATAAAATATATCTACAATATATTATAACGAAAACACTTAAGCAGATAACATTATATTTCACAAACAGTACATAATATCATGATGGTATTTTCTTCGCCAATATGCTTGGACAATTCTCCAAATATTAGTTTCCTCTAAGCAGGTATGAACATATAAGAAAATGTTGCAATTGAAAAATTTACCAAAAATCAAATATGCAATCGAATACGCGAATCAAGTATTTTATATAAAAAATGGATGAGCAAAATGTGTTCCACGTGTGATTTGCGTGCTAGAGGCAGGCAGAGAGAAAATTCACAAATTCCCACAGTTTTCGCGTTACTATGACAGGTTATAACCGAAGGCTACGCAACAGTTAATTGATTCATTGAATCTGGAGACATTTTCAATTAGGTCTTAGCTGCTTTTGCGACAAACAGGTCCTTAGATATTACAAAAATTTCCGTGTCCCCAGTCCCAAAAGGGTTCACAAAATATTGAGGACAAGAAAACTGTTTTTAGTACGTCGTGATATGTTTGTTTCTGTCTTTGGTATTCCTAGGGTTAATTTAGATAATGTTAATGGCGCTGCTGAATAAGAAAAATTTTGTTATATCTACAATATCGAAAAAAAAACCACACTAGTGCAGCAAACTGACTCCAACCCAAGATTTCTTCAGAGTCGCAGATTAAATATTTTATCAAGACTAAAATAGTGTACGATATATTGATTCTGTACCATCGTCCAGCAAATATGACGGTTTTGAATTAATACCACATTACCTTTCTGTCATTCATTTCTTTCTCATCGCCTTCCAGTTTCAGAAACCTAAAGTTATGGTTTAGAAATCATGAACTATTTCTTCATTCTTTCGATTCAAAGAACGACAATTAATATACCATTCACGTAAAAGATTCGCAACTGGAACATAAAATACTTGTGGACCAATAACACGATACTCTTCATTCTAAAAACTCACATCAAAATACAGAATGAAACTTTTCTCTTGTTGCAGGATTGAGCACAATATAATTCGTCGTCTTTACGTCGGTCTTGTTTCAAGTACTCAGCACATCTGTTTCAAAAAGCTATGGATTTAAGCTTCCTGTACGAGCAGAAACGAAACTGTTGTAGCGTAAGCATAAAACTCATGTAAAAGCGACCTTTTATCGGGAATACGCCAAACACTACACATACCAGTCTCGTAAAATGGCTCAATAAACCTCGCGGCATAGGAGGCCTTACAATAACACGCAAAGGCTTCCTGCCTGCCTCCTTCTACTTTATGAGGAAACGGAGAGAATGATCAGCTTGGTAGCAGACTCCAAGGCGCTAACTCCGTAACATTTTATTTCAAAGAAATACGCAAACTCTTATGTTTCCCCACTGTTAAGTTTATTTTAGATAAAACAGGACATATCATTTATACCTGTATCCGAATTCGAAAATATTTGCAGAAATTCCCGACTAATCATTATAAACACAGATCATTCACGTATTATATAAATGAGTTTGTGTTGAGTGATACCTAAGATTAATATCGTACTGTGTTAACTAAGCGGAAGATAATACAACTTCATCTTTATTTGTTACCTCATTCTAATTTCCCTCCAAAACAATTTCTTTTTATATTGCATTGAATCTGATTTTTTTTTACTCAGCACAAGCTCTCATGTGCCGAAGGCTTATAGATCGGAAGGTAGCAACAAGAGCAGGTAGTACTTTTTCATCAGCTACCGTGAAAAAATAGCCCTGTTTTTTCTGTCAATCCATCAGATGAGTGCCGGGATAGTAGCTTCAGCAGAGGAATGGCAAAAAAAATAATTTTATGGTAGAAGTAGCCAAGAGACTCTTCTTTCAGAGTTAAGATGGGTTTAAGACGGTGCAGGTAACTATGGTACCAAATTATATGAATAAAATAGTTGCTTAGTGGTGAAATATTTGGCCATCGGATTAACGGTAGGGAGAATACCCGATTTAGAATTATGCTTTCTCGGGTTTTTCTAAGTCTCGTCAGTACATTGATGGAAATGTGTTTAAGCAGTGGCCGAAGTGGGACGGTATGTGCCGGTATGCCATACCGACTCTGGTTTTCGAGGACTAAAAGCATACCGCAACTGGTGCCTTAGAGGTTGTCGGATTTGTAATGATTCCATGAATTGTGGGAAAAGTTGAAAATGGGTATTAGGTGTATCGCGTAAAGCCTAACCTGACTTTCATTGACTTATTTCAGTGAACTTAAGTAAACATTAAAACATGCAAGGGGAAGAAAAAAAGAGCATTTTTAAAAAGGAGAAAGGGAAGTGATGTTTCAGTGTAAGAAAATGAAAAAAACAAAACAAAAAACAAATATCGGGGCTGAAATCGAAACAGGTACCTCTAGCACAGCGATCTGATGCTCTAATCACTACGCTAGACATACAAGGCGTTCCTAGTTTCATTTATACGTGGTTGCGCGAATGGTAAGAGTTTCGTGGCGTCACTTTCGTGCATAATTGCTAAACCGAACTTCCCATTAATAAACCTTTATTCGTGTAGATACATTTTCCACACCCGACAGAATCCAATATAATGACGTGCGGGGCTTAGTGATTAAAGCTTTTCCGTTAGTGATTAAAGGTCGCATGCTTCTTATAGACCCAGATAAAGATATTTTATAAATATGTTATATTATTAACAAAAATCAAAACTTCACGGCCTGATGTTTGAAATACAATTTATTATTAAACTCTCGTATTACATATACATATTAAACGTCCAACACAACTTTTCGACTACATCTGTAGCCATTACGGTATATACCGTAAATACGATATATTGATGACAGGTTGCGTTTTAACATATAAATGTCATAACTGTACCCGTTCACGGGATGATAACACGGTGGTTACTCCAAACAATACAAAGAATGGCAAAGGAAAATTAAATGTGGTAAGTGCTGCAACAACTGTCACAACGTCCGATGACTATGTAAGTGAAAACGAGAGTTTGAGTAATTCATTTCCTGATCAAGTGCAAAATAACGTTGAAGTTGGTTCTTATACACGAAACGAGAAAGAACTGCTTAATCTCGTCTTATTGAAAATGAACCATCTAAGTGATCAAGTAGAGGCTTTGAAAGCAGAAATTATTTCCCTAAAACAGGAAAACTGCAAACTGAATAACTTAGTGATATGAACAAAAGTAAATCCTACGCGGGTGTGTTGATGGATCAACATAATACTTCTATACAGGAGATTAACTTCAGGGTTACCAATGCAGTAAGAACAATACCTGTACAAGAGTGTAATAGTAATCTGGGTAAGAATAACAGTGAACAAGGGCCTAAGTACAAGGGTTACAACGTAACACTAAATGTATCAGAATAAGGAGGTAATCAAAACTCGAGTGTGAAAAATTGTGAACAAAGGCCAATGCAAAATCTTGCAAATATGCAAGGAATAAGGGTGTAAGCATAATGTAACAAACAATGAGCAAGATGTGTAGGTTATAAACCTGGATAATAATACTGATAAAGAGTGGCAATTTGTGACAAGTAAGAACAGGAAAAGATAGCTGACCCTAATAACGACAGGGTACCAGCCAGACAACCACTTGGAAAAGGTAACAAAATTACAAACAAATTAAAGGTCAACAGAAAACAGGAAGCCTTGAGGGATTTATTTATTACTAGGTTAGAAGAAAGTGTAACTTGTTGGGATTTAATAGACTATATACAAGATAATAAAAATATATTGGCAAAGAAATGTGCAAAATTGAAAACTAAACGTATGGGCTATAATCCTCTTTTTACATCTTGGCTAATTCAGAAAGCTTTAAACAAATTGACTGCGCTAGTTTTTGGCCTGACGGAGTCCTTTTCTCGCGTTTTTTGAAGACTTTATGAGGATAATGTACTTGATTTACATAACCAGGATGTAACAGTAAATGAAATAGAAGCTAAAAGTAATCAAGGTAAAAAAGAACATGAAATTTCTCAACAGGGTACAGAGGAATAATCTTTTCGCCCTTTTCCCCTAACTATCATGAGAGGACAACAACAAGAGATTAGCATATACTATCAAAATGTCAATGGCTTAAATACAAAAATAACTGAAACGTTGCATAATGTAAATTGTAATAATTATGATATAATCGTCTTTACAGAAACATGGTTTAAAGACAATAAAGAATACTGTGTACAACTATCTGATAAATATGTAATTTTTAGGAAGGACAGAGATGTTCTTCATGAAGGTAGAACAGGAGGAGGTGGTTCTTAGTTACTTATCAAAAAGAGTCTTAATTTTATGGAAATAAATCACCCTTTCCAGTTTTTAAACGTTATTATAGGAACTATAAGGGTACAAGGGAATAAATCAATTTTAATAGCAATACATTATTTTCCCCCCAGTATGAAGCTACAAAATTTTATTGATTATTGTAACTGGTTTGTATCTAATTTTATTATGAGTAACTATAAAATATTATTTTTGGGTGATGTGAACGCACCTGGTGTTAACTGGGAAACAGAGACCATAACATCCACAAATCATCATGTAAAATGAAAATCGGAATGTATTCTGGAGCTGGCCAATCTATTACAATTAACTCAACTAAATAAACCATACAAGATGAATGATCCTACAGCACTCTTAGATACCCTCTTAACAAACATAGAAAATACCAAATTGTTTGTAGACGTTAAGCCTGTTGTAAAGATAGACATATACCATCCACCTTTTTTGGCTATTATATCTATTCAGGGTAACTGTATTAGAGATACGCAGAATATACTTGTAGAAGGGAATGATTCTTACTACTTTCCTCATGCAAATTTTGAATTCATTGCTCAGGATATGAATAATATTTACATGTACCTAAACACAAATGATAATCTTAATATACAAAGATACACTACAGCAATGTATAACAGTATTTGTAAACTCTTCGACGCCAATGTTCCTAAGAAAAATGTTAATAGGAAGAAACAAAGCAAAGTTGATCCTTGGATGAACAGTTAGTTGAACTCTCTCATAAATAGAAGGACCAGGTTTTTTATTAATTATAAACAAACAGGTTGTATGTATTGGTACCAAAAATATTCGTTATTAAGGAAAGAGGTTAAAAAGAAATACAAAGAAGCTAGGTCGCGCTATTTTATGTTTTTAGAAAATAGTCTAAAACGTAATAGTCACTACTTCTGGAAAAGATTTAACAGGGATAGAACAACAGGTAAAATTGAAACTATGATAATTGGTGGTCAAGAAATAAATAATATGGTTACAATAGCTATGGTATTTAAGGACTATTTTACTACGAATTTTAATTTAAATAAGAAGTTAATGGTAACAAAGAATTCTAGCAACATGGTGGCAAAGGTCATAAATACAACTATTATAGATATTTCTTTTACAACCACGGAAATGATAAACAAAACGATCAGGAAATTAAAACCAAGATACTCTATTGGAACTGATGGAATACCTAATTATATAATTAAAGGTTGTTCATACATTTTGGAATCTATACTGGCTGATATCTTTAACAGGTCATTAAATGAAGGTATATATCCAGATGAATGGAAAAGTGCCTTTGTGGTAGCGATACTTAAAAGTGTTGATAAGAAACTGCTTTGTAACTATAGACCAATAACAATCTTAAATGCATTTGCTAAAATATTTGAAGGCATAATCACTGAACACCTACAGTTCCACCTAAAACATAAATTGTATTCCAACCAACATTGTTTCACTCCTGGTAGATCAGATTTAACGAATTTAGTACAATTATCGAACTTTGTACAAGGGATGTTAAAAGTAGATCACAGTGTGATGTGATATACATCGACCTATCAAAAGCCTTTGATATGGTGGACCATGAATTATTAATTGGTAAATTGGATAAATTAGGTTTATTCCCAAGATGTATTAAATGGTTTCATAATTATCTTAAAATAGAACATCTAAGGTGAAAATAGGCAATACAGTATCGAATTTGTCAAAAAGAAATAATGGAATT
The DNA here is from genome assembly GCA_022664845.1 of Lepisma saccharinum. Classification (NCBI taxonomy): domain Eukaryota; kingdom Metazoa; phylum Arthropoda; class Insecta; order Zygentoma; family Lepismatidae; genus Lepisma; species Lepisma saccharinum. The sequence goes on from JAGDQP010000170.1 coordinate 163,456, forward strand.
CCCCAAGGTTCTCCACTTGGGCCTTTATTATTTAATATTTTTATAAACGACCTATGCCCGTTAGTGACAAATTCAATGTTGTTGTTGTATGCTGATGACATAAAAATAGTTAAAGATGTAAATTCCAAAATTGATAATGTAATACTTCAAAACGATATCAATACAGTTACCTCTTGGTGTAGTGAAAACAAAATGAAAATTAATAGTCAAAACACTTTGTTTGTAAGCTACACTAATAAAACCCAATACTATGCCAGTGCATATAGATTAGATGGAACAAAGATTGTTAAAGCAACTGAAATTAAAGATCTTGGTATAACTTTTGAAGAAAAAATTATATTTAATAGACAAGTAGCAAAAAATATCTCTGAAGCTAGAAAACTAATAAGTTTCATATTCTATCAATGGAGGGAATTTATCAATCATGGTACTTTTATAACGTTATATAAATCATTGGTTAGGCCAAAGGTTGAATATATGTCTTCAATATGGAATGACTTGTTGTAATTTAATTGAAGCTACCCAAAAATGTTTTATGAGATTACTTTGATTTAGATTTCACCTACCGTATTTCAAATACGACTACGACTACTGGTGTTTTTTTTCAAGATTGAAAAATTACACGAAAGAAGGAATGCAATGGACAAAAAATTTTTATGTAAAATTTTTAATAATAAATTACAGTTTACACATATACTTGAGAGAATAGTGTGGACTATACCCTTGTACAATACGAGAAAAAAAATCGTGTTTAAAAACGATATGTAAAAATGATTTTCTACTATGTAGAATAATCAAACCCTATGAGGACAGAGTTTAAATCACGAAATGGATGTTAGTTACTCCACTATGTACAATGTAGTTAATTTTAAACTTTCTATGTGTATCTTAATGGTTGTATTACTGTAAGACAAATATGTGATACTTTTTTCTGACATAATGCTATATTAGGCTTTGTACGGCTGCTCATAGCATGTTTTTAAATAAACTATTACTATTACTATTATCATGTCTACCTGTTATATCATTAAACGCAAAACTCAACCCTTTAGCATATACCTATTCCATCTTATCTCATATAGTACGTATATCATGTTATATCTATATGCATGTAGTTATATCTAATATTGTAAAATAATAAGAATTTAATGAATCGTTAGATAGTGAACGTAATAATTTATAAAACTCTTGTAGTAAAGTTACTTAACGATTCGTTTAAGTCTAACGAATGTTGGTGAAACCCACCAACAGTATTATTTTACAATATTAGATATAACTACATGTATATAAATACGAAATGTATATACGTATACACGTGTGTGTGTGTGTGTGTGTGAAGAAATTTAATTTTATACAGTACTTTAATGATTTACGACACGTAGCACGTCAAACCCCAGGAAAACTTGATACAAATTTTATGCGGTAGGTTTGTCATGACAAGTAAAAATTAAAGTTCTTGCAAATTTGAAGTAAACCTGCATGCTATGTAGGTTAGCTCAAAGATTACCAATATAATAACTACCATGTTTCTTATTTGAAAGAAGTTGCGCAAGTACGGTGTGTGTGTTATTATTTTTACAAGTGTGACGTTTAGAAAAACATACCCCCTCTGTTTTTTGACATTTTGATAACCGGTATGGTAGACAAAATCCTAGGAAAACATACTGTCCCTGTTTGTTTTCGTTTCAAACACTGCGTTTTAGAGTATTCTCACTATCTTTACCATACTTTTCACAGGGATGAGTAAGGATAGATGGATGTCAAGATTCATACCTGTCAGATTATTATGCTATAGATCACAATTTAACACAAAATACGATTAAAACAAAAACGAACTAAAAGGTAACCTGAGAAATCTTTAGTCAGGGTCGGCAACACAACTCGAATATGTGTGCCAAACAAGTGCTGACACAAACTTAATAATCTTAGCTATTTATATTATTTCAGGTATTGGGTTAACTATTGCAGTTTCTAGTTCAGCAATCTTTCGAATTTAATCTTTTTATTATTAATGTCATGAACGAGCTTGTAAGGACAGTCGAACACTTTGTTTGTTGGTTCACTGAAGCCCCTCCGGATTTCAAGTGGAGACCATGCGCATAGAAAGGGATCATTTAACAATTCCGCTACCTCGAAACCCTCGATCATACTAACTTTCAGAGAACCGGTAGCCCTATTTTAGTATATAGAAAGTTAGTAATTAGATAATTTGAGAAATCTCGAAAAATATTTTTAATTCATAACAATGTATTAATTGCTACAAATGTACATAAGTTCGGAAGTTTACAGATAGCGATTTTACTTTTCTGATTCTAAAATGTACCATGACATTACTCCTTGCCGTTTAGAGAGGCGGAAAACTGTATGTAAATAAAATAAAGTATATGAAATTTAAAGATATTTACCAACTTAATATGAATGAACGTTTTATTCCAAATAACTTAATTTTAATCCGTTTAAAAGTAATGAAAGCTTTTCGAGGGTGTTAATTAGTCTACATGTGTTTATATTAGCATATTTTTTGATTTAGATTTAAGATAGAATTGAAGACAACCGCATACACTATACTTTTATATTATTATTGTTATTATTATCGTAAAGAATATCTTGTGAAAATATAGCCATAAGTAAAGAAAGCTAGCCATAAGAAAATATTAAGTAAAATTTGATTCTAGTCTAATACTGTAATCTAGATAAAATGACATGCCCCAAAATTTTAAATCAGTTTCATTAGGAAATACTGAAACCTCAAGTTTCAACTGTTTCAAGAGTTTTCCTTATGATTGTTGTTTCCAATGTCAACGTTATAATTGTACATAATTTTTTTCCTAAGTTTACATGTTTATTATATATCCGCATCTGAAAACCACAAGCAGCAATTTCGTAGTAACAGTATGGAAATAGGAGCAAATTTGCTATCTTTACACATTGAAACAATTTATAGGCCTATATTGTCACTAATTAGTGTAAGTAACCATAATAACATAGGCTATTCTAAAATCCATCTCCGACTGGCTGGCAAGAGAAGACAAAATATGATAAAACATTACCAGACACAAGATATACCCGCAACTTTACACTTCTCTACAAATGTTCATGGAAATTAAGTCACTTGTCGCACCGTAATATCAGGTTTCCAGTGCCTCTTTCACGAACGGTTCAGCTAATTCTGGGCCAGTTCATGACTTCATCCCTGATGTCGACAGCGGTAGATCAATCAGCCTGAGAATTACGTGAATAATAGACAGAAAATATACGGGCATCCATAACAAATTTGGGATATCGCTCAACGGTGCCTTTGGCTCATGCTTTGGTCAGCTTTGATACTCGAACGATTTCATAATTTAGAGCTGGGTGTCGTCTCTGTATAATTAATTGCTTCGACAATCTGGTGATAAGTTTATGAATACCTGCAAGATATTTGTGCAGAAAATTTAAGAATATGTGCTGTCCAGCTTATCGATAGTGAAAAACTGGCTATCTACTACTGACGGTTACGTTCATGGAGGAGATTCTCAAAACCTGGGTCAATGATGAAACAAGTGATAATTTGGATGATACTTTCTGAAGAAGTAACATAGGAACGTGGAATATAACTTTTGTTTAAAATAATTTTATTTCTGTACTTTCTACTTTCTTGCTAGCCATTATTGGTTAATACAGCAAACCGACGACATGACTCAACAAGATGGTAAATAAGTATGATCATGAATTCCATATCTTGTATGTTTTACGCCATATATTTAAAATCATCACATTTCTAATTTATATTACAGTTATTCAATGTCCAATTATAAAAAGGAACACAAATTGCAAGCGTACAAGATTCCCCTAAACACAACGTTCGGTGTAAGGGTATGCTTCGATGCGGAGTATTTGTAATAAACGATTGAAAACAGAAAGTCTGAGATTTCTTATAAAAACTTTTAATTGTTTTCGTACTATATAACTATTTATAGCACATATGAAAAATGTATATATACTATACTAGGGAGTTAAATTACATACAAAATGCTCTGAGTTTTATGTGTGTTAATAAATATTAAAATATTTAATACATGCTGTGCAGTAATCTAGAAACTTATATAGACAAGGAAATGTAAGAGAAAATTAGTCACTTCTTCGAGCAGTTTCAACTTTGAGAATCTCTCAAAAAGGAGAAAAAAGGAAGAAAGAACGAAAAAGAGACAGCAAAAGGACTTATTACAAGACAGAAGTGTAAATGAACAAACATTCTATACGACTTCAAACCACACAGAGGTTATTTTTTTTTCAACTTTGTAAGACGTGCTCACTTTCTCAATCAGCCTCCCAAACGAAGGTTACTTTTTGGATTCCTCTAACGCGCTAGAATCGGTTTTGGGCAAAGCATGAGTGGGTCGGTGGGTGGCTCTCAATTTGGAGCAGGAAAGGAAAGCCACTCAGTGTGCGTGACATGGGAAGGAAGGCAGTTCATCTCCTCAGCCTTACACAAAACCGACTAACTTTCTTCGTGGCGAACTCCACCGTCCAATACCTCTACCCTGGATCGGTTTTTCCTGTAGTAACGAAAATCGCCCCAAATCCTCGACCACTAATTCTCTGAGGCGCTTTTCACTTGTTACGGGACAATCGACGAGGGAATGCTGCGAGCAAAAAAAGGAGAAAGAAACGAACGTAGGAAAGTTTAATTTGATTCTTTGGCTTTGTAAAAAGACATCGAAAATGAAAAAAAAATGAAAGGTGACTGGATGAGAGGTTGAAGAAAATTAGTAGGACATGGAATTAAAGAACCAGAACCAACACCTTAATAATTTTGCTATTACGTCGTGAGTTTTTGCACGTTGTTCAATATTAAGTTGCAGTCAACATCCATGTTTTATATGTTAGAAAAGCTCTACTACACAGAAACTGATTTCATATTAGTTTTATTTTCTAATTTCCGGCTCATCTAAAAAAAACTTATAAACATTCCGAATACAGACGAAAAAGTTCTCGGTATCAAAATATAATATAACCTTATGACACACGTATATATAATCTTCTGATCCACGTAAATACAGTCATGCAAAATAAATCCAAAATCACTTCTCAGCTGTAATTATTTATTATGTATAAATCCACTGATACTAAAACAGGGTTTGGATGTGTTTACAATAATTAATCTATTTTATTTAGATAATCATTTCCTTTTTAATCAGTTTAAGTCGCGACATAATAAACTTTTTCGATGTATTATGCTAACTCTATACAGTGAGTAAAAAAACATATTTCATGTGTAAGTAATATTGTTTCAAGAGTTAACAAACAACCGGCTGAAGCGTCAATTTTCTACATTTATATTATGCAAAATATCTTTCATACATATTTGAGTGATAAGTATACATTTCCCCTTTCATTAACTACTTAAATACAGGCTAGTTTGTTCTGTACGCAAATCTAGATAAGATTTTTCTGAATGTTGATCATTTCTCACACATATCCGGTGTACCTCAGATCAGTCCTAGAGCCACTTCTATTCTTCACGTATGTTCAAAGTAAATGATAACAGAAGATAAAACTACAGATGTATATTACCTGTTTATTCATTAATGTTGATATTGAGGACCAAAGCCAGGACCAATTACACCGTAATAAATTTATGGCAATATACTACATAATTTATTAGAGAACGAACTTAAGAGAGTAATGGACCATAAAGAAATTCATGTTGATGCGGGGCGTATTCCAGTAACAACTTTAGCTTCATCAGAGGAAGTAAGCGGGAGGTATCGCGTGTTTAGTTGTGTATAGTGATTTCGTTGAAGTCCAGCGGTCACATAGCTGATGGGTAAGAAGTGATTTTGCTGAATAATTGACATTACACGATCTCAGGTGTAGCAAATTATTAGTTTTCTTTATTGTAAATAGACGAATCCTCGTGATATTAATCGGAAACCTTGGGATTCGGAAAGGATTCGAAGAATTTGGTTAATATTATGAATAAGGAAGTGAATTAGTATTATGGTCTTAATCGAGCAGTGTAGATACTAAGGACGGAATCTACAGTGCAAGAAAGCTCACATGGATCTGACAGTGAACGGACCAACAACACCTGGCATTAACAATGAATGCGATATCCAGGCGCTGCCCCGTTCCCATGAGTAAAGGAGTTGTAAACGGGAACGTGAATGAAATTACAACAAAGTATAGTTATATGTTCTGTTTGGCCTTTTCTGTAACAACAGATCTTGTAAATAATATTAATGGAAGAAAAACCTTAGTAATGTCAGCAACCAGATTTTAATTTGATTTTGAATACATTTCACACACTCAATACAAAATTATCAAAGAGATTTGCGCAAAATATCAACTTACTTGTGGCGAAGTTGCTGCTTCCGATATGGCAAATAATTCAAATTTCGATTACGTGGGATATTTAAAGACTCCGAATATCCCTCGCAATACATATTACAAGATAAAAGAATCTTAAAAATCTGTAATCATTTTAAATTGATTTGAATTTTATTTATGGCCTTTAGGGCGATATATGAGATAATTGTTAGAATGAAGCAAGTGGGAGGAAACGGATGAACCTTGAGAAAATGCACGCATACTATGTTTGTCAGCCACAAAGCCCAGATAGCAGGAATCGAAATCGAACCAAGGACACCCCCTAACTCTAAGTGAGCGCTCGACCACTGAGTCACCCGTAATGATTTTGAGTTCAACGTAAATTTTCATTGTTCTAAATGAACGGTAACAATTCTTACAGCCTATAATCACATTTTAAACAGTTATAATGTCCCTGATATTCTTTTTATTCGTTGATCAGTTGCTATTTCTCATAGCAATGAACTCTTTTATTAATTCAAATATCTCATTGGCGCAACTGAACATAAGTTCATATAAAGAGGTAGTACACGTTACTTACATCTAAGACATTAATTATTACATGAATAAACAAGCTATAGGGTATTGCTACGATAGGTATTGAATGAAGGGAGAGAGAAACAAATAAATGAATGAAAATATGGAAGTAAAACAGGAAGAGTTAAATTATATTAATAATAACATACCTTGGTGTGAAAAGTAAGTGTGTAAAAATAATGAAATTAAGGTAAGAAAAAATAACCAAGATTTGTAATTATATTCATCTTTAAATGTATCAAATTATAAATAATATTTTACATAATGATTTAACACTTGATGTATTCTTTTTCTAATGGAGGAATATCCATACATAAATATAATTTCTCTGCGCAAACCTAGAACTAAACCCATGCATAATATAAATACATATTGATTTCCTTTGAAGTATTGATGGTGTTTCCAGTTTGCTTATTGCAATTGGACCAAATTATTGAAACGTAGAACACAACGATCGAATTGCTCCAAATATTAGCTTGTGGTAGCAATCTTCTAAGCGTGTCCAATATGCAAGAAGCTGGTGAAGTACGTACTAACTTTCGAATGAATTCAACAAATTTTAGATGTTGATTTACGGTAAAAACTAGGAAGTTGTGTGAACTTTAAATATATGTATTATTACAATAAATTTCATCACGTTTGTTAAGTTTCATGTTTGGTTTATGAAATGGTATGACCAGCATTACTATGAACCTATTTCTAAAAAATCAGTGATACAATATTTCAATATCATGTTGTGTATAACTGTCCGAGTAAGTAATCATTTTATAATCAATATATAATACTAATTCTCGCCTTAAGTTTAATACAATACATTGATAAATATCGTGAACAAAAGCTATCAAAAACGCTTTGTGAACCCAATTTTGACAAATTCAGAGTGGTTTTTGTAGTTCAACTATACTGCGACCTATTGCTTAGTATTTAAATTCCAATAGAGATACATACACCTTTAAAACAAAAAGATTCCGTAATAGTATTTCATTAATTACATTATTAAAGATTTTCTCTAAATCTAAGAAACAAAACTACAGCTTTTATTCTTATCTAAGACTTTATCATTTCTATGTTATCATTGAACGCTGCAGTTAAAGTGCCATTATTTCCCTTACGTGAAATTTATAAGTAGATTATTATGATCGTTTAAGTGAGATAATATGTCGTTTACTCCAATATGCCGTTCAAGCTGATTTATAAGAAAATGATTCAGAAATGTTTTATTGTCATGTATTATTATTGTTAGATGCCTTACATTATTATTGTTGAATGTTTTACATCAACTTAATATAAACCATTTGAACTACAAAACGCATTATAAACTGATGTTTTACTCTCAAGAGGTTTTAAGTTAACAGATCACCAATAACCTTTAATGCTGTTGCACTAAATCTGTTAAGCGTATATTCCAAATCATTCAAAAAGTACTAATTATTTCATTTATCTAGGTTTTAAATATCTACTAACTGACTACTAAAAGAAATTAAACTACTAAAATATTATTTTCCACTTACATTAATATCAAACATCAATTTTATGACATCTAGATGGCAAAAGTTCAATATCATCATATTTATTCTTAGTATTTCGTGCATAAAGTTTTATGAAGTCTTTCAATGTATGAATGTACGAGTACATGTAAATCAAATTTATTAAAACTAATTTCATACAGATTTATTATTTATACATCTGATATCACTTTTTCAACTATGCATAATTTACAAAGTTAATTACTTAGGGCTACACACTCAGATATGAAATAGATGTTCCACAGATTTTATCAAATAAAATTATATATCGAATCGCTCCTTGGTAACTGAGCTGAAACTGCAAATACTTCATGTGAAATTCAACATGTTTGATTCTTTACTTTAAAATCCAAGCAAGTCTGACAAACAAAATGTGTATCTAAACTTTCTGTTTGAGTCAAAATTTAAGAGACATTCAGCAGTCTCGTCATCTCCATTCTTGTCTATATAAATCAAATACTTCAAAGCTTAATAGTAAAACAGCGTGCACTGTTAAAAATGTTGGGGACGTTCCTTGATATACCCAGCAATGTTTTACATAAATTAGTAATCCTCCAATTATCGGCAGTTACTTGAAAAAGGACCGATAAATTTTCTTTTATGTTATTATAATTTCTCAGTTTTCAGTTTCAGTGTGATTTGTGCACTAAGAGAAAGGGGTTTATTATCGTAGCCAAATGCTGCTCAGGTGGTTGCTGTCGTCATATTGATCGATTATTTTCCCAGAAGTGAGAAATATTCTCACTAACTGACAAATCGAAAAATGATTGAAGCTTGGTGTAAGTAGTGGAGGAACTTAGTTTATGTCTTCTAAGTTCGAGCAACGCGTTTCTGGTCCTGTATAAGGTTCTCTTCTTCTGCGTACTTATGATTAACAAACTGGACAATGGGTAAGGCCCTGGACTTCTACCTGAACAACCCGTTCTTGAATCGTGCTTGAGGATTTTGTTTTTTATTTTACTCCCAGTACCTCAGAAAACTTAATTATATCTGGTTTTTATTAGTTAAATTACTGGAAATTACTAGACACCTAGGTTGTCTAACAATTTCAGGATTGTTTCTGAACCTTTTAACACTCTTTATACGCGCAGTCGATACGTATTAACTACAAATACTCGAAATTACCTGTTATTTAATCATTTTCGTTTGCCATCTCACTAAGAAAATTGCGCATCAAAGAATGGAAAATCCTATCTTCATTAAACACTATGACATTCATTTAGGCCTCGACTCTCGTTTAAGTCATCATCAATTTTAAATGTTAACGTATATTCAAAATCGAATACTAAACAATACACTATTAGCACGATCGGCAGCTTTGGAATCATTTACAGATGAATATTTATTGCTTTTTTGTTGTTGCATACAGAATTTACAATCTGAAAATGCTTTCGATCAGTTTTGACGTTCAAAGATATACAGTATATTTCGTCAATTTTCAAAACTGTCTGGATGAAACACTGAATAACATGAACATATCATATTATTTAAGGTGGTAGAAGAGTCTAGAACATGCTTTCAGTATACATTATTCTTTAAGTGTAATCTGGAAAGAGTTCTTCGTTCCAATATTGGTTTGGAAATACATTTTAACTGTGTACGTTCATTTGCAATCTTGCCAATGGATTTTGCAATTAAGTGTGTATCTTGCCAATGGATTTTTAACAAGATTTTGAAAGTAAATGCCGCAAAAATTCGATACACACAAAATGTAAAAAATTAACAACTTTAAATTGCACTGGTCACGTATCAGATGGCAAATGATAGGCTTGCTTTAAGATTGAGAGTGATTGCTTACCTTCCGTTTGTCTGAGTTACCCTCTTTAAAATTCAGGGATTCAATTTCAAATCTTCACCACTATCCGTCATTGTACATAGGCTTACATTATTACAAACTCCTTACCTAAAATCAATAAAAGATTAAAATTAATAAGACTGTAAATAAATTGCTTTTATCACTCTAAAAAATATATAATATTGAACACATTATTCATATCATGTTTGAATATTAAAAGTTTTCGAAAGTTGGAATTGATTACATTCATACTGATAAAAGTTAAAAAAAAATATTAGCAATGCCACATGTTTTAAGTAAGAATACAGGCACAAATTACTAATTTGCTACAGTTAACGAGAGGAAAACGTTATATATATTTAAAGATTTAAGAACTCCAATAGAAAAAGTTTTAGCTAAAATAAAAAGAAGCCTATAATATTTTGTATTTACTGTAAGGAAAGCAGGCAATATGATAAGTATTTTATTTTAAATATATTTATCATCAGTTGGCGCTCACTCAAACACAGAAACACGAGCACAGGTGCAGTTAATACACCATCCACCAACATTTCTAACATTAATATAACTGGCTATGCTATTTTTTAAAATCTTACTCATTACTGTAAATAATATAAAAAGATGAATTTAATACATTAAATTATTAATGCATACTTTCCGGATTAAAAGATGTATTGATATTTCTTCGAACATAATGAAACAATGCATTTATTTTGTAATGTTTTACACTCCAACTATAAGTGGTAATAAGGTTGGTACAAATTAAAGCGAGGCAATTTGATATATGTACAGGATATTCCAAAAACGCTGACCGCATTGATTAGACTGTTTTGAGCTGAAAATTCTCCAAACCCAGCTTCGGGTATCTTCGGAAACAGTAAACCGAAGATACCAGTTTCGAGCCCTGAAAGATAGGGTGAACCTTCGCAATTGAAAAAAAAAATATGTGCAAATGTGTTTTTCTTTTAAGTGCAATATGACATGTTAAAATGTTATTAAGTGTAGAAAAAGTAACATTCATTGAAATACGTAATGATACAGTATTTTCAAACTATGCATACATCTGATCATGAGATGGTTTTGCCACCTACATTTTCATACGTAAAAGAACATCTCCAATGAAAGGAATGACAGCAGACATATGTTTTGCATTCATAGTACAATGACCAAGACAAAGGAGAGAAAACAACATAATTTGCAACGGATATCAATGCCGTTGTCTGAACACCGAAAATTCAGTCGTGTTTCTTCAGGAGTTCTCTCAGAAAAAAGTAGATAGATGTATTCATATTAAGCTCAGTGGAAGTACAAATGAACTATGAAACCATACCTAATCAGGAAAACAAAAATACTTCATTAACTTTATAAGAAGAACATTGTTAAGGAAATATGAAGTGCAACAATAGCTAGTTAATCAGTATACTTAAGTATTTTCAAGTTGTTGTTAGAGAACAAATATCTTATTACCGTACACAAAGTGTTGTGCCTGTAAAATGTGTGTTCGAAGTTGGAAAGATGAAATAAAAAGTTAGAAAAGTGGTAGAGCATGTGGCTTCTAATCATGAGGTCCTGGGTTCGAATCCCGTTTTGGAAAATTTACTTTTATGTAATGATACATTCCTCAAAGCATGAATAATTTGATAAAATAATAATAATCAGTTTTATTTGTATTCATACAAGCATTTCAGGACGTAAGTAATTATCATGTTTAAAATATAACATCAGAGACGTGGTGAGAGTTGAGAAAATGTCGGTATATTATATGTGAATGTTAAATACAAATAAATCAAATCGTGTAATAACAATAAATAATTGCGTGTAGTGTATTTGTCTCCAGCTATTTGTCATACGAAAGTTACGTCTCCATATTCTCATTTATCTTCTTGAAATTGTCAAAGGCTGTCAAAAGAAAATAAGGTTACAATGGAAAAATATCCAAAGTCCACTTTAGTGGAACACATTTAGAACGAGAAAGAAATGAGATGTTTAACATGACGGCGCTATACTTACAAAATTTAAAGTTTATATATTTTTGTTAGTAGGGAACTTTAACCCACAATATACCAGAGCAGAAAATAATAATAGCAATAAGTATGATATTTGTTTTAGTAAATATGTTAATACTTTCAATGTAGTAAAGATCTGGAAAATGATCTTCCCCCAGACACCTTTATACACATACTTCTATCATAATGGCAAGAGCCTACTTGACTACATTTTTTGTAGTCAAATTATGAATGCAAGTACGTAATATTACTTGCATTAAATTAGCAATGTCAGATCATGCAGAACTAATTACGACAGTGAAATGGGAAATGTCCCTCTATTTTAATCTTTTGGAGGCTTTGGAGACTTGATGCAGATTGTTTGGAACACTCACAATTCCAACGAAAATATTATATCAAGAGGCCGTCATATATGATAGAGGTAGTGGAGAAGTGTTGCAAAAGTGGGAAAAGTTCTTTTGATATGAGTATAAACTTTTGTGAAGGCATATTATAGGGACAAAAAATATGTAAATCATTATGAGGAGTTATTACAGGCATGCATGCAAAAAACGTATAATGATCATACTAATTAATAAAGGTCATGTGTTTACAAAAAATATACAATTGCTACACCGACAGCGACTAATTGGTTTAAATAAACGTAATACTCTAACTAAATGTGGCATTACAGAAAATATTGGTTTACAAACTGTCATTAAAGAGAATAAAAAAGAGAACAGAATTATATCAAACGCTTCCGGGATGAAAATGGCAAAGTTTATACGGATCAGTAGGTATATTCAGGTATACAGGATCAACATAAAAGGGCGTTTAAGGAGCAAAATACGCAAGAGGTGGACATTTTATATGCATTTGATATACCGGCACTACTCAAAATTTCACAACAGAAGGCGAATTTGTGCTTACCATTTACTAGGGGAAAAGTTAAAGAAGCTATTAAAACTTGGAATCCTATCTCCATGGGAGCGGGAGATGGGTTCTGTGGAACGTGGATACAGAAATATATCTAACCAGTTTCCACTGATTTAGAAAAGTGTTTTAATTCATTTTGGGAATATACCAGGTGTATGCATAAGTTTTTGCCAGTTTCTGTGGTAAAGAAAACACGTAATTTTCAAGGGAAATTAATTTTGTTTTATTCAAAATATTTGCCATCTTCTTCTACACATTTCGCCCATCTTTCAGGTAATTGATGCATACCATGCCAGAAAAACTGCTTGTCTTTTGCGGCAAACCATTCGTCGAGCCATTTTCCAACGTCTTCGAAATTGCTGAAGTGCTGCTCTGCAAGCGCGTGCCCCATTGATGCAAAGAGGTGATAGTCAGATGGCGCCAGGTCTAGGGAGTACGGCGGGTGCGGAAGGATGTCCCATCCAAGCGATTTCGAGGCGTCTTTCACTGGTTTTGCTGTGTGAGACGGCGCATTGTCGTGTAACACAATCACTTTGCCATGTCATCGTGCCCATTCCGGTCGTCTTTCGATCAATGCGTGAGTTCTAGCAACACGTTGCACCAGTTAACTATATTTATTCCATATATCTTTGCCTATAGCGCATTGGTTAAGTTGGTGCTGCAAAGTGTCATTATTATTACATAAAAGGCACAGAGGGTTATCCGTGGTCTCAATTGAAAACAAATTTGTTTTATTTTGATATATTCAGTATATTAATTGGAAATAGAAATTGTGAATTTGCGGTTCTACTAGTAGCCCTTCAAGATTTTGCCAAATGATGTTGCAATTATAGTGCTTGGGGGTCTGCTTTCATGATTATTGATAAAACCTTGTTTTTCTCCTAAATAATTAAATATTTTTTTACATTCATTTGGTCCACTAATATTTTCCCAGCCAAAGCATACGTTATTTCTATAAACGTATCGTTTAAGTGATTGATTCTTATTATCCATGGGTTAAAATTTAAGGGCAAATCTAACGATATATTATGAAGTACACTAAGCAACGTTTGTTGCGCATAAGTATTGCGAGCGCAAAATATTAACCATGTGATGTAGTCTTAATGCGTTGCCTTGAATTTTTATATGTTTGAGGTTAAGCCCCCTTTTGACAAAACCACCATTAGGTTAGTTCTAATAGTGCGCACAGGATATTTGCGCCAAATAAAGTAACCTATGTACTGAGATATTTGAGCATATGTATGCTGAGTCTTTGGAAACAACTGTAAATAGTACGTCCATCTGCTTAGTATATAACAGTTTACAAACTTCATCCTACATATTAGCAAGTCAAAACAATTTTGAAATTTAGTTAATTGTAATAACAGTATTAGCAATAAATCGCTTTTCATTATATTTCATAGTATCTTTTATGGTGGGATAAAAATCAATACCTAGTACAGTTAAATGGGAAACCGGCTGCCCCCACCCTACTACATATCGTTTTAGCACTTTCATGCAAAGGCATAATTTAAGTTTTGGTCTGATTTAGTTTGACTCCTGAACTTATGCCATACTTGGAAATTGTATTTATAATTTTAGTTACTTCTTTTTCATCCTTTACCGGACATCCTATGTCATCAATGTAGGTCATTACTTTAAAATAATTTCCATTATAGGAAATTCCTGTGAGAGATTGCTCAATTTTTGTGACCAGAGGAGTTGGCAGTAGTGAAAATAATTGACTACTGGTCGGGTTCCCTTGTTCAATTCCGTTGTACATGTTAATTTTACGTAATTTTCGTTGATTAATGTGCAATATCAATTGGCGTTGAGTTTGGAGACTATATATGAGATTTACAAACGCAATAGGATAATGATATTGCATTAATAAATGACGCAAACTATCAATTTTGATAGAATCAAAAGCCTGCTGTAAATCAAAACTAACAAACGCATAATGCTCCGGAAGAGCGCTCGCTTGATGGATGACCTCACGAATATTTGCTAGCATTAGCATAGCATCTGGAGTTCCGAGAAGGCTCCTTTGATTTGTGTCCAATATTTCAGCTAGAGATCTTTGTAGTTGATTAGAAATCATCTTGTATAAAATTTTGGTGCCTCCGTTTAATAATGACAACATTCGATATTTATTAACAGCATTCTCAGTTGCTTTTTTGGCAATTAGAATGTCTTTTATTTCATAAAATTGCTTAGGAATATAGCTACAAATCCATATGCCATTATATGCTTCAGTAAGAATAGGAATTAAAGTTTCCTGCATTACCATATAAAATTGAATGGATATTCCATCCAAACCAGGAAATGACGTGGGTTTTAACGCATTTATAGCTTTTCTTACTTCTTCTTGTGTTATTCTTTGATTTAAATTCTCTATTGTAGTAGGGGATAGTGACGGAAGGTTGTTGTCCAAAACATTATTGTCATCTAATGCCGACACTGTTTGTTTAAAACGATTATTATATTGCTGATATATCGCGGTATATATGCTTTTCTCTGTGTGAGTTATTCTAAGATAATCAACATATTTGGTATTACCCCGATTACGCTCAGTAATCACATGTAAATTTTTTACGGGTTCAATAATTCCAATATATAGTTACTTACTTCTCACTAAGAAGCCTGAGTTTATCTTGTTGTGTACTTTACGTAGCAAGTTTTTTATTTTTTTAAACTTGGATGTAAAAATTTTCTCACTGTATGTTTCACATGTTATATTGATGTAGTAACTTATAGTATTCACTTCGTTGTTTTTGTTCCACTTTTTGTTTGGAGTAGAGTTTGAAAGATATATAATTCTTTTCTTGAACTTTAACCACCACTGCACTTCGTTATTTTGAAAATTTTGTGGTCTTTGAGCACGCTGTATCATAGTTGACACTTCAATAATATATTCTGGCTTCTCTAAAATACACGTATTCATATACCATACATAGTCACTTCGGTAATATGTTGTTAGGTCGTAACGGATTGTTGATAGTACTGGACTATGATCGGAAATATATTGATTGCAAACTGATGTTCTTGTTCTCCGTTGTAAACACATAGTCAATACGCGACCATCCTGATGCATGTTTATATGTCGGTTGGTGTTTGTTAGGGTTACAATACTGGTACGCATTCTATAGCGCGAAATTATTTTTAATATTAAAAATTTAGCACTCAGGTTTGAGTTACTACTTGAGTCTATTACTGAATATGTTGCATTAGCATCCATACCCAATATGACAGGCTTAGGCCATAGACTTTGAAATTCCATAGATAAACGGTCTCTGAAAAACGATTCTCTTTCAATTTTATTTCTGTTCCCAGAGAGCGGATGCGCACAAATAATACCCATACCTTGCACTACACCTGACATAATGCGACATGTAGGGTGCATATTTATGTCAGTTAATGTTAAGTCTTGGCGAATCGCCACTGCAATCGCGTTATTAGGCTTAAATAATTATATGAGAAGTATGTAGAGTATAGGTTTTAAGGTCAAAGCTTGCTGCATTAACCTCCTTCAAGCAAGCCATGTACACCGAATTTTGATTCAGAAAACTATTGAGCACCTGAATTTTGGAGAGCAATTGTATATTGTTGAGACTGAAAGTTACTACCTTAATTGTTGCCATAATTAGTACAATTACGAAGGCAACGTTTATTGTCCTTTGAGTTATTCCAAACATGATTGTCTATAGTTAATTGAATATAAATGCAGTACTTAACCTTAGGCTTCCAAGTATGTATATATTTATAAAACATAAAGCACGTACTGCTTCGTTCCCCTTTATTATGGACTGGGGTCGTCTGGCTACCACACTGAAGAGATGGGGGAGTTGAAATGCAAGACAAAATTAAGAATTTGTGTTTTCAACACTATCATCTGGCACAATTTGAGTTTTATTTGTAATTCTTTCTCGCTTTTTCTTTGTTTCTTCCCCTCTTCGTAATTCGGCAATTTTCCGGATATTATTTCGTGCGTCTTTTCGTCACTAGAAGTTTCGGTAATCACTATATCGGATAAGTGACCTAACACTTCTTCAACCACCGTTTCCACTACTACAGACATTGCCTGTGAACGCGAAACTAAACCGCTTAAGGGCACACTTTCTTCGTCACTACTAAGCAAACTTGATTGGGAAATTTGTGAACCCTTTGTTATTACTTTTTGTTCTGTCTCATTAACCGACTCAGAATGAAACATCGATGATACATTTTTTGTTCTTCTATTTTCTTGCTACCTGACGCGACATTGCCAATTTTTTGGACTTTTTCAGTTTTATTACTTGCTTGTTGGCGCGTTTGTTCTATTGACGGAAACGCACTACCTGATAGTGGGGTTTCACGAGTCGAATTAGCGATTAAATTAGACGGCACTTTCTCGGTAGAACCTACTGTAATGTCGGGTGCACCTTCATTAAATGTGTGTTCTACCGAAAGGATTTCATGGCAACTTTGACACTCCTCCTTCGAAAAATTCGTGAAAAGTTGGAGTTTTAAATTATGCGCTGTGAAAAAATATGGAAGTGTCTTTGTCATTTTACCGTTATATATACGAAAGATGTAATTTTGCGCATAGTAACTTTTTGTTACCGATTGTGTTTGCGCGTATTGACTGAAAATTTCCGCAACCTGTTGGTCACTTAGCTCAAGGGGCAGTACTGAAACTACTACTTGATATATCCCGTTGTTTTCAATGGTGACTCGATGTTCCTGTATAAAGCCTCCTTCGTTATATAGAAGTTTGCCATTACACTGTTTCACTGCTTTTTTAGCTGGACTTATTGAACTTGTTTTTCGGTACGCAACTTTTCTATAATTATCTGGCTCTAGCGAGAGAATATTTGCTCCTGGAATTTGTATTTGTTCTGCTACCAATTCGTGTAAATATAATACATTTTATCTCTTAGTTAAATTGCTAAGATTAATATTAAGAGTGTTCTTTCTGTCTATCATTGACATAATACTGCACTAACAAACTAACACTCGCGCACACAAAACTGAACTTGCCACAGACAGGAGTTCGAAACACCTACATCCTGCAAGCACGCTCACACGTGAAGTACTGTACCACTGAGCTAACATGAACACATCTATCTACTTCTTTCTGCTAGAACTCCTTCTGAAGAAACATTACTGAATTTTCGGTGCTCAAGACAATGACATTAATATACGTTGCAAATGCTGTTGTTTTTCTCTCATTTCTCTTGTTTATTATACTATGAACGCGAGAACTAAATTTGCTGTCTTCGCTTCCATTGCAAATGTGCTTTTACGTATGGAAACGTAGGTGACAAAACGAGCATGTTCTCAGATGTATGGATGGTTTCGAAATATTGCATAATTAAGTATTTTAATTAATGTTACTTTTTCTACACGTAATAACATTTCTACATGTCTTATTGCACTTAAAAGAAGAAAACAAACACCTGCACATTTTTCCCCAATTGCGAGGGTTCATCCTTTTTTCCAGGGCTCGAACCTGACTTCTTTGGTTTACTGTTTCCGAAGATACCCGAAGTTGGACTTAGAGAATATTCAACTGAAAATTGCCGTAATCAATGCGGTCATCCTTCTTGGAATTGGGTATACATAGATAAGTGGTTCAGTTTGCTATGTATCAGATTTCCAAAGTGGTTTTACATAGTCTCTGAATGTTGGTTGAAATTTAGATTGGTGTAGTGATGCTAGTGTTAAGTTTAGTGATTGATATATTTCTGTATAAAATATTAGCACAGATAATAAAGATGGTTATTTTAAATTCCGTAGAAACATTTCATCGAAAAAATAGTGAAATAGAGTTAACATACCGAGGTTTATGTTTTATTAATATGTTTATTTTTTAACATTTTTGAAATTATTGTTAAGTACTAAACGAGCTTGTTATTAACATTCTAACGTCCCAAGCGACCCTTTTAAGGACACAACATATAGTTTAATTTAGCCCCAATCACTCTTCATCGCATTTGGACCAGAAAGCACGCACAGATGAGTGATCATTTCGTCAAACAGGGACCCTTATATCTTGTATCATTTCACCCGCACAAACACTATCATCTTAGGTTCATTCCATATCAAATCTACCAATGGTCTGGAAATCGAAGTCTCATAAATCCGTGTTTTTTGTACATAAGTAGTGCTACTATTGGTAAGGATGAAAAACACAAAATTTCATGTTTTTGTCACTTTTACTTTTTGAGTTATAATTGTTAAAGATGTAAAAATCGACTGATTTTTACGTGTTTAAAAAGCCAAAACTATTTGACCTATACAGCTCAAACTTGCATCATTCATTTCAGAATTTCAAGGGCTGTAATTCGTTGTACAGGCAAAATCCCATTATACCGAAGTTTACAGGACCCGCGATTTTATTTCATTATAACGAAAATTTGCTGTAATGAATACTGTATTGCAGAACAAGAATTCGCCGGGAATTTCGAAGAACTTTGTTCTAACGGAAATTTCGTTACAATGATGTTCGTTGTCAAGGAATTATACCTATATTACTTGACTGTATTAAACCAACCTTTATGTTTTTAAAGATAAAACAAAATTTATTTTTTGAAAAACTCAAAATCGATTTAAAAAAAACAACATATATGTTCAATGTGCTTCTCATTAGAATGTATGGGCCAAACTTCATGGTGGCATTTCAATGGGATCATGTTGAATTTTTTTCTAACAGAAGTACACACCACCTATGTATAACGTGTAAAATTAGCTTAAACAGCAGTACGCACAATGGCTTTTAGCAAAGTTAATTTTATTGGTTAAAATATGACATACAGTATCTTCATTTGAGTTCTATTGTAGAGCGTTCAACAAGAAAACTAATTTGTTTATTACATTTTTTGCCTTGACCAATACTAAATTAGGATCTTTTTCAGTAATAACAATATTTATGTAATCAGCATAAAGCATGCATTTTGTGGGATGGAATGCATTTATCAGCTCATTTATGAAAATTATAAATAGAATGGGGCCTAAGATAGAGCCCTGGGGTCCAGCTCTTGTAATTTTAGCTAGTTTAGAAAATAAAGTTTGAGATTGATTTGTTTTAACTTTTGTAATTTGGACAGTTTGGTATCGATTTATTAAATAGGATGGGAACCACTGGTTTGCTACACCTCGTATGCCCTATTGAAACAATTTATTGAGCATAATATTATGATCACTTTTGTCAAATGCTTTTGACAGGTCAATTGAGGACTTCAAATGGAAAACTAAGTAAGTGTCACAAACGAAATTTTACATGAGAGCTAAAAGCGGAAGGTTTCTCCGTTGCGATTTTCTACTATTTGTAATGGTCTGGAAAATTCTAGATATTTGCATGTTGTTAGGTTTGCAATTCAAATATTTTATCATGGAAAACGTGAATTTTAGATTTGTAGCACTGGTTTTCCATTTCAACTCTTCAATTATTAATCCAATGACATAATTCTTATTGTCAAGTGATTTCAAGGATGTTTTTAAGAAATTCTAACAGAACAGTATCGATACTTTTATTCTTCTGAAAACCGTGCTGAGAAATCGAGATAATGTTGTGTATTGTTTAAAATTTACTAAGTTGTTTCGCCATGACTGACTCAAATATCTTTGAAAATGTCGATAAAACTGAAATTGGTCGATAATTTGTCACGTTATTTTCGTTTCCTTTTTAAAAGTTGGGACAAGCATTTTTAAGCAGTGTAGGAAATATTCCGTTTTCTAATGAGAATATTATGAGGTAACAGAGTAATGTTTCACACATTTTTTTTTAATTACAGTGGAAGGGACTTCATCACTGACTGATGAACTGCTGTTTGATATGCTTATAATTATTCCCAGTAACTCGCCTGTAGTAACTGGATTTAAGAACATAGACTGTGTGTTTGTTACTCCTTGATTAGAGAGCTTTTGTATTATTGTTGAATGACCAGTGTTCTCTGTTTGTTTAGCTGAATTCACAAAGGGTTCGTTAAATATATCTGCAATTTGCTGTGGGTTATTTATAACTTTACCATTTACTTTCATATAATTTACACTCTTATGTCTACTTGTACGAAGAGTTTTGTTAATTATTTGCCACTTTGCTTTCGTCTTATTTCGGGCATTTAAAATCAGGCTGTTGTTATGTATTAATTTTGTCGCCCTTATGACTTCGTATAGGGGTTTCATACATCATTTTATGTATTTCATTAGATCATCAGATTGAAAGTTAACTGTGTGTTGGTGACATGTAAGATTCTATAAGTGCAACAGAAAAGCCAACCTTCATAATTGTGTAGATATTAACTTTAAATAATATTCTTTTCACAAAAAATCGAGATAGGAAAGTATATTCTTCCCCTTCCTGCAAGATAAACAAGATCACAGTTATCAGTAAGTGAATTGGCAGGCGATCCAGTTGGCTGAAATTTCTTATCTGAAAGATGTTTCTAGTTACGATGTTATTCAAAGCACTCTTTGCGTGCATATTGTGAATACCCGTTGAGATCTGGTATGGGCCACATTGATTTTGTAGCAGAAGAACAAATGTCTAATGGTTACCATCTTCCTTTCAGAATTTTCATAGAAGAAAATGTTGTTGCATCTTCTTTTGAGAAACTACAGAAAAGAGCGAGTCTGTTGATGAAGTAAATTGGTTCACTGCTAGTTGTCTTTTTTAAATTGTATTAAAAGCTATGTTATCGAGTTTAACCCATTTATGAAGTATGTAAAGCACGTAACGTGTAACACGCAACCCCACCTGTTTCTCACATGTTGGAGAAAAGCATAGTTACAAAGCCAATATGTTCAACCGGGGGAAATAGTCATAGCTTCGTTAGTTTAAGCACCGCAAGCATTGCTGACAGATGAATGTGACCTTTTCATTCGTTAGTACAATTTTAAAAAAAAATAGTGCACAACACCAGTGGCGAATGTACATTTGCCTCCCTCCCTTGGAAACCGAAGATCTGCGGGCGAATTTATTTTTAGATATACCGTAACTGTTGATGATTCTGATTGATAATTCTTTGTAGAAATTGATATAGTTTGTGTTCCTCTATCGTTGCACCAAAATTACATTTGAAAGCCTGTATCTGTAACTGGTTAACAAACTCTACTGTAGTCTGACGAGGTTTTTCCACTAACCTGTAGAATTTGAATCTTGTTAAGAGTGTATTAATTATGTAGGGGAGACTGGGTCAGGTTGCAACAGCGAGAGTGTTGCAATACTGCTAGTTAAAGTGAAAGCACGTGCAAGTGATTCTGAATCGCCATCTGGACTGAGTGCTTAAGAGTTGTTTGAAGACAATCGCTTAGGTTTATGAATTTTTAGAGGAAAACATATTTTTTTCACGCAGTTAATTAAATTATACATAAGTAGAAGTGTAGTGTATATATAAGAATTTTGTTGTAGCATGAGATTTTGTTATTTACAGGAGGCATAATGTATTATTCAACTATAATATGCAGATGTTGCTGTTCCTACGGAACTGCTTAAATGGCGAGCGCGTAGTTTAGAACATCAATTTATGCTAATGGGGTAAGTTGCAACAAGTTGCAACTGTGTTAATTGCACTTCAGATGTCAGTGTTGATGATGATGATGAGTACGACATTTCTTTGCGGTAGTAATAGTTACTGAAAGACATTAGTGTCGAATGTAAACTTTTAGATGTTCAGTTTTAGCTTTGTGAGCTAGTATAAGTAGTAAACTAGCGGCCATATAATAGTTTTATATCCTCTTATTTTATTTATTTAGTTTATTTAGTAAGTAGACGCAGTGGAATAGCTTTCTTATATACGTATAAATATCAGGTAATGTACGACAAATATTCTTTCAATAGAAGTATACTTTTTAATATTTGCCACTGTTGCAACTTGCCCCATGCAGTGTTGCAACAAGCCACATATATGGGATGTGTTGCAAGATGTGACCCTTCTTGCCTCATTTTTAGTGCTACTCAGTCCCTTAAAAGGTTAAGGCAACCAAAATTTTATATGGTATAAAGAAAGGACAAGAGACTATGCCACAAAAAAATCAGTTTTTAGAACTCATACTTTGACCTTATTCGCCAAAAATGTAAAAAGATTTGCAACTAGCCCCAGTCTCCCCTACTGACTTGGCAAAATTTATCCTTTGACTTCTGACCTACTGTGTTTATTCCACATGCTACAATCTGCTAACGTTCTTTCTTAACGTGCGCCGCCATGTTAACAACAGTAAACGAAGCTGCGAGCATTACCTTATAACGACAAGTATCAAGATAACCAAGAGAAATCAAATAATTGAATAAAATTAGGCGGTATTCAACTGGAAATACGCATGCTCCTGTAGGTAAGCGAAGTCATCGCAGAAGGTACGTAAAATATAAAATAAGCATTTATGTTTTATTATTTCATGAAATCAGAGCTGCGAAAAGATATTGTTTCAGAGCTAACTAGTAGGGTGCCCGTTTTCTCTCTTTTTAATATATTGTTGTATAGATGATGGGAAGGTCTCACTTAAAATGTATGATGATTAAACAAAATGTGTTTCGTCAAAGCCTAATCAGGGTGGATTGACAACTAGGGGCCTAGAAACTTTTTTTAATTATGTCTTTCCTTTCACTTTGTTCTTCCTCAGAGTAGAAAGAAAAGACATAAAGGTGGAGGGTGTTATAAAGATGATGGGAAGGTCTCACTTTGGAGATAATTTCAGCGAGTACGCCACTGTCTTAAAACCAGACAAAGAATGAGACAAATTAGGAGGACATTCCTGAGAATCCTGGGGTTTCAAGAAACAGCGGCGGCACAAACACAGAGAGGACAGGCAAAGTAGAAGTTATTGGTAAACAACAGTAACTCCCATCGCCAACTCTCTTTTCCAATTCGGCCTGTCGCTGGTCCAGACAAGGCCCTGGCCCGCACCATTTAGAACCACCCATTGAGGAATGAGTGGGAGACACTTTTAAGCATAGCACGCCAGCTATACTTCTGGAGCCATCTGCCACCATCTCGCTGCCGCTCGAGGAGACCCAGGGTATAAGTCCCGCTATTACCCATCAACTTCTTAGGATTTGGTAAGTGAAACCTTTTGTTCGTTATGTTTGGCGTTCTTTCAGAGATGGTGAATTCTACTTGTCCGTCGACCCTCGATTAGACCCTGTGTATGCATGGGTTAGTAAAACCCCCTTTTATTTGAATAGCGTATGTCATTTATATGTCCTAGTGCTTGTCAGATTCCTATACTTATAAGTAGCTACACGTCAAGCTCCCGGAATACCACCCAAATGTTCGCCTCCTTCAGGTAAGGTTTTCCTCAGTTGCACCATGCGAGCGCTGGAAGGGTACTCAGGCTTCGAAGACGTAAGTCTTCAGGTCAATAATATATATATACTGCGTATATCGTATCTTTGTGTCACCCTTTCCGTTTTTGTTGGCAATCACATTTTCCCATTTACTTGTCTAAAGCGCTACAATATTTCTGGAAAGATTTTGTTTTTACGGTCAGATCTTCGATAGAAGGGCTAAAGAATACCGTATATCACCAATTAAACATTCCGATGCGCAAGTGATTTTTATCAACATTTTTGGGGAGAAAAATAAAGTAAGTTCTTTCGATTGTCATAATGGCTTTTCGAAACAATTTTTTTAAGAAAATAAAGAAATTGTCTCCCATCACCCGTGTTTCAACACTCACCTAATATAATCTCAATTTTTTTCACTTAGGTCTTTGTGTGTTTTCCGCGACGATATGTGGTTAATTACTCGGGGAACAATCAGGCTTTGTTGCTAGCTAGTGTAGCCGCTTTGTCCATGTTCGAAGTCGTTGGCCTGCTTGAAGGCAATAGAATTTCTAGAAAAGAAGGAATTGGCAGTTTCTACGGTGGTGTGCTGTCATTGGAAACATCGTACGAATTAGTATTCCTAGTTGCAAAAAATAAATCATCTTATAATGCAGTAGAATCTCCTATTGTTCCTGGCACTTTGAATATACCAGAAACAATATTGGACAAAATATGATAAAGTAATAAAAACTATTCCAACTTCTGACAGAATTGTAGGGGATATAGTTCGTAACATGGCACAAGGTGTTGAACAAATTGTAGAAAATATTTAAGTAGGCAAAGGATTTGAAACTCAAACTGATGGATTAGTTAATGTTCATCACGAAGCCGATCTATACATAAATTCTGTATTTTGCTGTTACGAAAAAGTGCCATTGTTGATAAAATTTTGGGATGTAAATAATTACCAGAGCATACCAAGCATATTTTTAAAAATCCTTAATAACTTACTGATTAAAATTAGGATTACACGTTGAATGATATGTCAGTGACTCATTGCGTCAACTGAAGGATGCCTCAATGACAGGAAACATATTTTTGATCTTATTCGCGAAATTACAAATTCGAACAGTTACTGAAATATTTTCGAGGAAGAGGACAACATACAAGATTGGATTATTACATTGTCATTAATTTATTTTATCTTTCCTTAAAATTAAAAGAAAAGCTGTTGGAAATGTGCACTGATGTTTCACTGAAAATGGAAACTGAAAACTTGCCAATTAGGGAGTTTTGGAGCTATGTTCGGAACGAGTACAATAAACTATTTGCGAACAGGATTTCTCTGCGTTGACAATTAAAAGGAAACACAATATTCACTTGAATCCAGTATCAGCTCTTATCCCTGTAACCACGAGGATTTAGCCGCGAATAGAGCAGTTTTAATAAATTGATTTTTCTGTTATTTAAATAAAATTGGAAATTTGAAACTAAAAATATTAAATCCAAAGTACTGCATTAAATAATGATACTCTGGATTTAATTTATATTGGGTAAATTTGGTATAATTATTTATAACTGGAATTACGAACCAAGAACTTTAGGGGTACAAAGTTGAGTGAAAAAGTGTCTCTGGCGGTACGTGGTTAAGAAAGGTTAAATACCTCGGCGTTAGATAAATTTAGGTTTCTGTCAGGCGTATAATGTTGGAAGTCGTTAAGTAATAAAAAGTACATCGATGCATCCAGACTATGTTATTTCTACGGGAACCATTTCGTAAAGCAATTGCCTATTTCTTTGTACCTTAACTGACGATAGCATATTTAGCAATTAATCGTATTGCATAACTATGACATTCGACAGATTAATTCCAATTTCAAAACTTATTTGTATCGAGTTTACTCTTGAAATATAAGGTTAAGCACATATTAAATTCAGATACAACTTAAATATATAAACACAATTTTCTAATAGTTTCCACTGTTATCAAATGAAATGGTATTTGAATTTACATTATACTGACCAACCATTTGAACAATCATCTTAAGATAAATTTATGTGCGTGCACTAAAGTGATGTACTTCGCAAAGTGATAACTTCAGTCTTGACATGTAAAGGGGTTTAAGTGCTAACATGTATTAACTTAAGATTTTGCAAAAGAAAAGAGGTAGTAATGTCATTGCCAGTAGCATCGAAACAGTTAGAAGTTAGTGGAGAGTACGAGAAAGTTGGTAGAGAAGCAGCTAACTGGCAGTTGTATTATTCATCGAACCTCTACAAACAGTTTCTTGCTTCTCCTGATAACTCTCATTTTTGGCATTTAGGACCCATCTCATGCCAACGCCTCAAATAATGTCGTGAATAAGTAATACATCTTCCACAATTCAAGATAAGATGTGCCATGCATACATATGCTCAATTCTAGTTATGTAACTGACGGGTAAGTAGTAGGTGCATGCAACGTGTATTCAAAGCTTATTTACATTTGAACGACCCAGTCCGCGTGGTCCAGCTGGTAACGTCGCGGACTTCGGATCGGAAATGAGTAGGCATATGGATTTGAATCACACTACCGGCCACCCTGACTGAGGTTCTTCCAGGGTTTTTCCTTCCCATTTCCGTTCCCTACCCTATCTCCAGCTGAGTCAGAACGTACTAAAGACCATAGATAAAGTTTAAAATAATCATATATGAACGTATCAACAGTCATGATTTTTCAGCTTCGCTTGTATTCTTGTGAACTTGTGTTAGAATTTTCTATTAGGTGGTGTATCTTCCCCCAAATAATCCTATAGAAGTCATATAGTAATAAAACAATTCACTAAAATAGGCGAGGAACGTACATGATTCTGATTATTACACTGATATCGACATATGATATTTTATGTTCTGACTGTATCGAAGATGCTCAGAGAGTTGCTAGAAATTAAAAAACAAATTTCGTGCTTTTAGTAGAATATTTTTAATACTACTTCTTTTTAGTTAAAACTTTCCAAATGTATTAGTTCCATAATTACTGCATTGTATGTTTAAATAAAGTGTGGGATTGCAAAAGAAAATAGCACAGGAAAGATGTGCTGATCTAGATAATGTCGTAAACTCAGAAACATTAAATATTGTTTTGTAGACATTAAATTTTTCATGTCGCAGCAATTATGTGTATGAGAGGGCAAATGAAAAACTGAACCAAAAGAATAAAATTCTTCTTACTATTTATCTCCATTATTATTATTTACTGGCAGCAATAAATTTATAGAATCTGGGTTCAGAAAACCATAACAATTGTAATTCTTTCCAAGTTATTAGCCGACAGTGTTTTAGAAATTGAAGTTCAAGATTAATTTCCCCAGAGTGATTAAATAAATGAATTATAATGTATGGAGCAATATATTTTCCAGTGAAATACATCAAACAGCAACCAAGCAAAAAGCAATTGCTGGACTTTCTTGTTTAAACAACATTTGAAATAAAGCCTGTCTGTTGTCCCTCCCCTTCTGGTTTGTTGTGGTTGTTTGGAGTCAAGGCAGTCCGAGTTAATTAATGAGTATGCGACCATAAAAGTATTCCAGTTTTAAAAAATCCCGTTTGATTCATTATCTTCGGGAAAGGATCTTAGTTTTCCTCGTGAGCCAATATTTTCTAAGAGACAAAAGTTGCGTTGCAGCAAAGATCTACGTTTAATGAGGTTTGATTCCTCCGTTCAATAATGTCCGGCCACAGTCAGGGAGATTAAGCGATTCACCCGGAGGGTATGCAATTTCTAAAGCATTTGGCTTGAGAGGTAAATAAATACTAGGGATTTAATTTGATTGCGCACAAGTCTCACAGATAAATAGCCGGAGTTCCCACGGCTGCATTTCTCTTCCATGAATTAGAGTTAAAATGAGGTACCTTTAACTCATTTGGGAATTTCATACTACTTACTAAGTTCACTATTAAACTGAATCTCTACTCGCCCGCACGCGGTATTGTCTCTTTTGATTGTCGCTTTTCACAACGAAACTCAGTGCTGTATTTGGAATTGCAGCGTACAACAAAGATTCTAAGGATATTGAATCATCATTAATTGAATAAAGAATGATTTATAGCGAAATATGAAAAACAGATTTTACTTACTGGTTTGTAAGTCACACAATTCTAATTATATATAGAAATAAATCATTAAAGGGAAGTATAGGTACAAAGCTTCATCACGACAGGATATTCTATGTGGGAAGCTACAACTGCAGTTAATTTTCTTTGACAAACGAAAAAGATCTCAAAGCTTTCAAATACGGAAGTTCCTTTCAATACTTTGATATAATCTGAAATATTTTTGGGGGTGGACGACGCCCAATCAATATACATGCTACTCTGCTTTTTAAATATTTATTGATTGTAAATTCACATTAATGGTTTCTATTAATATTTATAAACGATTGGATATTAACCTGCCCTGTGGATATTGACTCTGGCCTGAAATCTTAACATTGCTTAATCAGTCTGTACATCCAATATTTCTAAGTATGACAACTAAGTAAAAGACTGCGTTTAGTATTAACGTAAGAGCAGAAAACACACAACGTCATAGTTAAATAACAAGACTACTTATAACGACGGTAAGTTATGCTTATACTAGGGTTGATTAGAAAGTTTCAAGACTATTTCCCTTTCCAATATACGAGGAGGGATCCAAAGGAAACCGGAATTTTGTAATAAAAAATGTGTATTTATTTTAAGTACTGTCAATTTAAAAGTAAGCACCGGTCTAAACGTGTTTTCTATTTTCGAAGCAATCGAGAAACTCTTGTTAAGTAATACCATAGAGTTATAAAACTCCACTAGAGGCAGAACTAGCGCCACCGTCTACGTGGGTTTTAATTCCCAGCATGGCGCAAGTTGAACATTCAACTATTTCTCTGTTTGTTTGGCAGGGATGAAACAGCGAGTCGTGCGCTGCCTGGTATTATATGATACGTGCCACGCATGATCTTTTATGAAGGAAAACAATTGAGAATTCGCATTAGACTTCATCTCAGCTAGGTTCAACATGTAAGATACAAACAATTCCTAATTAAAGTGATCAATATAAGGTATAATTTAATATAAAAATCACTTATATAAAACGTTCTTTATAAATATTATTTTTGTTCTCAAAAAAGACTTTTTGGTTAAATTTTGAATTTTATTTATGACCTTTAGGGAGGGAAATGATTCAGAAAGCTGTCGTCTAGGGCCTATGTTGAAGATGCAATCCCCGTTTTTATTTGTTAAATAAAACAATATAATGTTTATACTGAAAGCCACATAACTTATTAAAAAAAATTAGTGATACATTTAAAAATATTATACAGCATTAGAGATACAACGTAAATGACATGAATATTACACACACAAAATACTAATGCTGTAGTTTATACAAGCAACAGTTTACCTGCATAAATTTGCAAAGAAAATTATAAAATTGAAAATAGGGTATGGGCACCGGTCGTCGGACATACACTAGTAGTCGGCAATTTTCACATAAATATTAAAACCATACGTATGTCTTTAAAATGTACATAAAGAATATATCTAGTTTTCGAACAGCTTTAACTTGATATTTAAGTTCTACCATCTATCGAAAGTGACAGTATATAGATTTAAAAAAACTGGCATTCCTGGTCAGTTTAGATGTTGGAAAAGTTATTTGAGAATAAAGAAGACTGTCTTTAAATTTGGAGTAAAAGTCTTTTTCTTAAAACTATTAAAAACGACATTGTTTTTCCTAGCTTTTCACATGTTCCGTTTCGACTTTATATCATATATAATACGAATAGTTGTATCTATTAAGTATATTATTATGTCTGACTTCAGGTCTATGAGGTATATAGACTTCACGAGTTTTCCTCTTACCGACCAGGGTGACCGATAAGGAACGTTTCTTATCTTTTTTTGTTGTGATGTTAAATTTATTTATATTGTTCTTAATAGTGTAATCAGGGTGTTCCTGGTTCGATTCCCAGCGGGGACACAAGTGGTTCGGAATCCACATTAAACTGTAGGTTCCGTCCTTAGGACGTCATCTTCGTGCGATGAAGGCAATGGCAAATCACCATCGGTTCACCTAGCTCTGGGATCTTCTACCCTCGAGCAGAACACTCATCATCATCAGCATTGTTCTTAATAATTTAACAGGTCTTTTCAACACATTACTTTCCGAGGCGCCGTAGCTCAGTGGTAGTGCGTTGGTGTAGCATTCGGCAAGTCATGGGTTCGATTCCAGCGGCAGACCATCCTGACTGAAGTTTTTCCAGATTTTGTGCTTAGGTACACCAGACATGCAGCGATGTCACCTTCAACATAGGCCCTGGCCGACATCTTCCCGAATCAGTTCCCCTCCCCTATCTCGGCCTGAGCCTTAGGTGCCTAAAGCTATCAATAAAATTCAACAGTACATTATGAACTTAGAACTATTTAAATTTTAAATAGACAGATATATTTTTTCTACACGAATATAACCACTTTATTAAAAAATCGGCCTAAATGAAAACGATCCGTTATTTCTGAATATAAGAATACTGATTTTTATGTATATGGCATTGAGGGACTGTTCTATAACTATGGATCATTCCTCATCATTCCTCCATTCCTCTTTGGCATTGAGGGACTGTTCTATAACTATGGATCAAACATCATAAAATATCTTCGCATCAAATAATTTTAATAAAAGAAGTTTTTTTTCTTTTATATTTCTAGCAGACATAAACTGCACGAAAGAGCGTCTTACATAATGAAACATTTTTCACGGAATAATATTAAATGATCATTTATTTGTGAAACGATACATTACTTTATTTATTATATTTCTTTGTACAACCGTAAGTTGCACAGGAGATCGGCATTTTCTTCCCAAATACAAACGAATCAACTAAAACAATGACAAAGAGTGTAGCACAGCAACCATATGACAGCAACTAACAATACGTGTTGTTGCCAAACAAACATTCTCTCGCTCAATTTCAAGTGGCGCCGCCAATACGCTGAGTTAGATTCAAGAACCTTGGTAATGACAATCGAACATTGTACCAGCTGAGTTTCGATTGGTTGGTAGTAATGTGAATGACTAAATATTTCTATATTGTATCTCGAAAAGAGGTCTAAGGGGTCTTTTAAAGATTACATCTTCATTAAACTGACTAGCATCATAATTAACTGGCTTGTCTTATTGCCTAAATATAATATAATAAAAGGTAACGTAAGTTAAAATTAGAAAGAATGCCAGTAATTGTTAAAACGACTGACCATCATCCAATAACAAAAAGATGTCTCTACTTTGTATCCAGTTCAACGGAAATAATTAATAATTTCAGTCCACTGGTTGTATAAAAAGAATAAAAGCTCGAAAAAAGAGAGATTGAGAGATGCTTCGAACAAAGTGAAAAGACAAGGCAGAAAAATCATAAAAGAGGAACAGAGACCGAGAGCGTAATTATAATAAACGCAAAATGAAATCATTGATTTAGCCGTTATATGCTGCATCCTAACCATAAAAAAGAAAATACTTTTTTCTTCTTTTAAATGAACGATAGTTTATGCCCTAATCCAATGGGAGATGGAAGCTCGTCAGCGGGGCGGATGAACACGTCCAAATGCTAATTTCCCCTAGTTTTAATCAAAATCTCAATCGATGAAAGCGAAGCGGAAATGATTGATCTCAGGGAGTTTAATATCAACGAATCGGAGGCGAAATCCAGCAGCGAGACTCAGGAATTTCTATAATTACGGTATCTAGTAACGACTCTGCTCGCTATATTAGAACCCATTTTATTTGGAGACCTTTAATAGAAAACCCACAGCGACAACCAGCTTTTTTAAGAAGACACGCAAATTTCTTTGTTTTCTGTTCAGATATCTAAATGATTTGAAACTGCCTATGATAACGAATAACATGAAGAGCCGCAACAAGCACTTCAAGCAATTTGCATTAATCTCTCTATGGAATTAATCTTTAAACGACTAATCAAAACAAATTATGCCAATTTTCCATAAACTATCCACTGCTGTTAAGGAAAAGAAAATTAAAATGCAATAGTCTACAAGTTAACTAATTGTGAACTCAGTTATTTTTAAAATGATTTTTGATGTGAATGTGGTATTAGTCAAATTAAGAATAATTATAAATGACCACATTTATGTCAAGATGCACCGGAAATTTCTTTCGCAAACCAGATGGAAAATTAAGTATGCTGATCTCTTTTTTTTGAAATGTAAATCAAAACCCTTAATTTGAACGAAAAATAAGATATGATCTTTCAGTTTCTACTTCAAGTAAGCGTAAATACTGAAATGTACGTCTATTTAAATAATGAAACGTACATGTGAACTTATTTCTAAACAGTGAATGAATACCCTAGACTTTAAAATAATGACCTAGAAATATTAACTATAATACAAGATGAACTCAGAAAAAAGTTTCCGTGTTTTATTACTTAGAAATAATAAATAGGCCGCAGAGTGCTGAAAGTTATGTACTCGCTAGGTAATTTAAACACTGATAGATAGCGCATCAGTCCAAGCGAATTGCGGAGCCGCGACAGTTGTAAAATCGTAAATGTACTGAGTGAGTGGTCAACAAAGAAAGAGTGCACTGCGAAATCACCGTTTTCTGGGCAGAAAACACGGAACCTGTAAACATCCACAAAAAGTTTGTGTCTGTATAAGGACCGGAGATAACGTCTATTTATAAAATGGTGCAGTGAATTTGCAGTGGGTCGAAATACTGTGACAGAAGACTTTCGGAGCATCGATATCAGATGAATTGAGCACTGTCATTGGCAAAATGGTGCGGAAGAAGAGACGTGTAACGCTGAAGCAGGATCGAAATGCTCTTTCTTCTGTCATACAGTTCAGTGTAGGATAATGTTCATTAGTGACAGGTCTATCGAAAAGTGTGCTAGAAGTGTATCCCGAAGCAGTTGTTAGAACAAAAGAAGCAGAAATGCATGGTCACAGCCCTGATGAACCTGCAACGTAAT
Organism: Lepisma saccharinum; assembly: GCA_022664845.1. Taxonomy (NCBI): domain Eukaryota; kingdom Metazoa; phylum Arthropoda; class Insecta; order Zygentoma; family Lepismatidae; genus Lepisma; species Lepisma saccharinum. The sequence continues at coordinate 196,803 of JAGDQP010000170.1, forward strand.
TAGTGTTGCCCACTAGACGAGATTGAGGCTGTCTCGTCTCTTCTTTCATAGAACTTCTTTGTCTCGTCTCGTCTCGTGGGTAAAACTAAACGCAATGCTGTTGACCTTTTTGTCACGCAGTGCCACCGACGATGAAACGTGGGTGCACCACTATGAGTTCTACTTCAAAATAGCAAACATGGCATGTGGAAACATCCAACATCACCATCACGGAACAAGGTGAGGACCTCCGTAAGCGCATATGCTCGCAATAATGTGTGGAAATGTGATTGAATGATTTCCTGAACTGCGGTGCCACGAGGAACGCTGCTACATATCAAAGTGACGTTACAAAGTCCAAAGTACACATTTGCTGTCGGTCACCTGGACTTCCTGCACGCGGTGTGCTGCTATTGCACGATAATGCTACGCTGCATGTTGCTAGTGATCCACATGCCCTACCGGATACCTGGCATTGAGATACCTAGCCACCGCCCGGACCTGGTGTGCTCGAACTTCTACTTCTTTGGATACCTAAAGAAATTTCTACGTAGGAAGTGATTCTCCTGGGATGGTGCCGTCAACGGGAAGTTGATTACTGGTTGAACTTTCTATCCTAGGGGTATGAAAAATCTCATTCTCCGTTACAATAGATGTCGGAACGCATTTGGTGACTGGACATTCTCTTTTGATTTTCTGGGCTCACACAACTACAACATCATAAAAGAAATTAAATTTTGACTTTCCGCTTGTATGACCGGCCCCGAAGGAAGTTATTTAATGAAAAAAAAAAAATTCCGAGGAAAATGTGTTGCAAGATTGACTATACTATTTTATCGTCTGGTCTTGACGTACAGTGCAGCAGATTTCAAGAAAGCTAGACAAAAGTCCGAAAAAAGTAAATAGGATTTTTTTTCTCCGCTGTCAGACTTATTTTAAGCTATAGTCAAAAGTATTTTCTTCAATATATATAAAAATAGCTGCCCAAAGTTGCTATCCTGTTTTTATTCATTTTTTTTGACAACCACAGTAGTAGAGGACACACTTTTAGTTTTTTTTCTGAGTGTCTGATTAGCCGAGAGTTTTGTGACGTCACAGTGTCGAATGGCTCTGATAAGCTGATTGTGGGAGAGGTTTGTGAAGTCACAGACCATCAGGTGACCTTAGCGTAGCATTGGACGAGCATATTACAAAAATGAGAGGTTGATGATGTCAGAGACCGTCACGTGAGCTTACCGTAGCATTGGGCGGGAATATCAGAAAAAATAAGGAATATAATCACTGCACCATTGGGCGGGCCTATTAGAAAATTTTGAGGAAAGTACTGACGGTAGCATTGGTCGGGCATATTAGAAAAAAATTAAGCAATATACTAACTGTATTATTGGGGGGGTGTATCAGAAAAGTTTAAGGAATATACTGACCGGGCATATCAGAAAAAATAAGGAATAAACTTACTGCACCATTGGGTGGACGTATCAGAAAAGTTTAAGGGATATAGTGACTGCACAATTGGGCGGGTGTATCAGAAAAGTTTTAATGTTGAATTAGATTATGGTAACAGCTCTAGTAACAGCATTACCTTTCAAAAAAGTGTCTTCTAATTTTAATTGGCGGACGAAACCAATACTCCTTTTTGTACCAGGTTAAGTACATCCTGGTGGCCATTTCAATTATTGAATTTCAGCCTTTTCTTATAGATTTCATAGTATACTAAATACATGCTGTAGTTACTATTTCTTACAGAAAAAGATCGTTTAAACATGTCTGTAAGTAATTTATGTTTAATACAGGTATAATATATGTTAAATAACATTAAAACATATAAAAATAATAATTATAAAAGCCTCTAACATTTTGAAAGGCTACCTATGTTTCACTTTTAACTGCGCACTATCTAGCGGGCAATTTTACAAGCTTCGTTCAGTTTTACTATATTTTTCGTTTTTGTACGAATGAAATCAAATATGTTTATGTGTTGCAATCTACAGAAGTATAAGCCACTTAATTTGTTTTGTTATTGGAAAATAATTTTGATAAGTCTTGCTTTCATAGTGAATAAAAGTAGAGTGTGAAAAAAATTGAAAAGTTCAACGCACGGTTGTAAGACGCATACAGGGAATTTTATCGTTCAGGGTTGAAAACGAAGTGAATGTGAGAGCACAATCGATTTGGTTAACTCGAACGA
>JAGDQP010000171.1:4308-38561 GCA_022664845.1 Lepisma saccharinum
AAAAAAAAAAAAAAAAAAAAAAAAAAAAAAAACTTTAGTTGAAAATATCTTAATTGTGATAGTGTTTTGTCCTCCGAACCGCCTGTATTACCACTCAGAATACAAACATAAGATTCCTCGAGTATACAGAAAATAAATTCATCCAATAATCTAGCGTCAATCAAACTAAAGTTTCAGGCGATATTAAAGTCCACTTTACAAATGAAATAACCATATGATAGTTGTGAAGGAAACTGTATGTTGTCCTCTTCCTCCCATCGCAAAAAAAGAAAGAAAAAAGAAAGAAAGAAAAAAAAAGAAAAAGGTTTTGCTGATTAGAATCTTTGTATGCATAAAAAAGTGTAGCTGTATTCCCCTGTATCATCATTTCAAGTTTGGGTAAATCAGTGAATCTAAAATATGTGCTACGCTAATATGAGTTTAGTGAAGGAGATCCGTTACTGCAGAAAAGACGCTAAGTATATTTGTGCTTGTACGTCTTTCCTTTCATTAACTGGTTTTGGCGTGTACTATTTTAGAACTTACACATGTGGATCCTTCCCTCTAACAAGATGATAGGAAATCCTGGGCTATCAATAAAATTACTCGCAAAAAATTACAAAGGTAAAATGTGAGCTACCTTACCTCTTTCCTTATAACCGGCATGAGAACTTCCACAGCAAAGAGCAAAATATTTGTCTGAATCGATTTATGTACTGAAAATATGTGTTCTCAGAAAGGTGAAATAGCACTAATATTGATCGAAATAATAATACTATATTGTTTCAGGAAGGGAGTAAACCAAATATTCCCCTTGAGGAAAATGTAAAATCATGAAATATATGATCAATAGTTGTAATGAAAACAACAACACTGAAGAACATATTTAAAATATTGTTAAATATTATTTGAGAAATATTTTTTTTATGCTAAAATGAATTATTTTAAGACCAATTCCTTTGAGGGTAACTAAAACAAACATGTGCTTTCTTAAGTACTTTTAATCATCCAAATCAGCAGAATAATATATGTTGTTTTTAGTTAAGTACTTTCCTTATATTTTTAGCACATGCTGAAAAGTGCGTAAAATAATTAATTTCAGTTTTTTTTCAAGATTTTGAAAAAGAAAAATACACATTTGAATATTATCTGAAATAGTTTATAAACATTATGCTGAAGTTTCGTTACAAATCTAATTACGTTGATATAAATAATTATTTAAACTCTTTTTGCTACTTTGGTATTTAACAAGTATCTTTGAGAATATATCATTTTCCTTCTAAACTACAAATATTTTCTAAAATATCTAGGCAGGGGCAGCGTAACGGATTGCCAATATTTTGAAATTCAAACAGATTACAAACTGATATTTTAAATTGTGTAATAGTGTTCCTTTTCCCTATCTAAGTTACCCATTACGATGTTCTTTGCTCCCACTCAGCAATAGTTGCAAACAAAATTGTTGAAGCATCGTAGAATCCCCGGCCTTTCTAGGATCAAGAGATGAAGAAGCAAGTGACATCTAAATAACCTTGCTCTTTAGTCGTCACTCTACACCGTCATATCCCCTGTAATTAGCAATCAAAGCAGTGGTGGTGGTATGTAGGTCAAACAAGTGAAGCTTCCTAGTGCAATCATATAAGTACCTATGTATATACGTGGTTGGATGAAGGGAGGGGAAGTTGAAATTTAGTTGCAACCAAAAGGCTTAACGGAATGATGAGACATTTATGTGTGAGCTCCAGTAATCACGATCTCGTGTAACGTATGTTTATTTCTCCGTTTTGCTTCGGGTGCTTTCGTTGATGGAGTCAGATCGTCAGTTCAGTTAAGCGAGTAATTCAGACTTCTCAGAAACTATCCATATACCATTTTATCTTTGTAATAAAAAGAAGATAATTAGTTAATATTTCGTCCGCACTTTTCACTACTTATTTCAATATAAAAGTAGGACATAAACGCATACACTCATTATCCAAAGGCATGAAATGTAAACATGGTATGACACAGAGAAACGATGATGTTAATGCATGCATGTACTTCATACTGTACTTCAATGAACATTAACCATCATGTACTCATGTTTCCTTCTGTAGCTAGTATTAGTGCTAACTTTACAAATATACTGTACTCTGTGCGACAATTTTTGCTTTGTTCTTCCACATTACTTTCTTACAAATTTGGTAGTCACGACCAGAACATGTGTTGCAGATAAATAAAAACGTGGAAATATTGCATATGAAAATAACGTTCTCTCGTTTTACATACAACATACACTGGAATATAACCATCGGAGCGGACTCCATACAATCACTTTAACATTAAAAACCCAACCCAGGGACTGAGAGTTCTGGATTACAAATTATGATTTTGGTTTAGAATTTCTTTATATTTTATTTTTAGCATTATGCAATATCAAGGATCAAATTTCTTAAACCCTAAAAATATATTGTAATGTCATAAGCAACAACAACCACCATAACTTGACCTTAGATGAAAATTGTTTATTAATTGTCATAGGTAAATAGATAAATATCGGTAATAGGTCAATAATTATTATATGTTTTTTTTAAGAAAAAGATTAAAGCGGAAACGTTATTAAATTTAGGCTTTGGAGCAGCTGCATTTCACGAAGAATACATTCCTTATTTTTTTTTACTTTATTAAAACGTCCTTGATAGATGAAAACATAGAACTTGATATGGTCTTCCATATGGACCATGGGCCATCAAAAGGAAATGCTCCTCTCCCCTTGGAAATTTTGTAGATATATATAATATTAAAAAAATATATCTAAATAAACATTTTGGCGGCTGTTTCTCAATTACCAACAGTGATTAAATTGAATTAAATCAACTCATTACGGCGACCACACACACAGACTAAATTTTAACGAAACGATATTATCTTTTCTCAGATTTAAGATACAAACTTCGGTCTTGGGCCCAATTGAATGATTAGTATTAGTAATGGAATTAGATATAATGTTTTATATAGTCTCCATATTTAATGTAGCTGCTATAATTTAAAAAAAAAATCTAGGTTTAATTCCTTTACTCTATTAATTTAACAGCACATAACTTTGCAACCCTGACAGATATCAAAAACACTATCAAACAAACATGATACACGGTTACATAATATTTCTAACGAGATCAATATTATTTCTATATGTTAAATATTGAGTGAACTAGTTGATTTAATGTGATACAGGGTGTTGTGCTTTGACATTTTTAATTATTCGAAACAAGGAATCATAATTTTGAAAATCCATATCTAAACAGCTGATCAGGATAATAGGTTCAATATTTAGTGCAATCAAAGAAAACGAATTGTAAAAGGAAACCAGCGGACCTTACCTACAATCTTTGAATTGGTTACGTTTTATTATTAATGTATATTTTGTTTACATATTGGTACTATTGTACGCCAGTCAACTAGTAACTGTTGGCCATCCAGTAATAGCGGTTAAGGGAGACATGACCACAAGGCTTGGATCAGGAATCTATGACAACAGATCAAAGATTTCTCACGTTGTATTTATCGTGCTCTGGAGTAACACCTTAGATCCCTGTCATCCTTCAAAGAAACACTGTACACGCTTAAATAAAGAATTTTAAATTCTGGTTTTGTCTACGTGTAACCGGGAAAAATTGGACACCCAACATACCTAGCTACGTAGTCCAGCACTTGACCAGAATGGTAGACTGACCTGGTGATCCGATTCAGCTCTTTACTATATAGTACATATCTGCGAATTGTATGTCTCTAGCTGCGTAAGATTACTTTTATAAGACTATATATTACCATGATTTTGTGCTAAGATGTTGTGACCTTCGACTTCTTGGAAGGAGGGGACGATGAGTATTTCCATGTTAGTGAGGACCGGCGACTGCTTGGGGTCGTTGCATTATCACCATTAATGATGTATTCAAGAACCCATTCCCCTCCACATTCTACCGCTCAATATGGGTCTGATTCAAGTCAATTTACGTGGCTTTTAGGTCCGCGGAAGGCCCGTGTGCCCAGCACCCAATGTGAATATACTTTCCTGGAGCCCAACACATCATGCATTATGTAATGGACGCGTCACAATGAAATAGTTTCTTTCTTAGCTACTGTGCTCACTATTATGTTCGGCACTCCTTGATCAGTCCCTTAAAACTTCCACCGACGCGACGATGATATTGACCGTTCCAGTTGCGGTTTGTCACACACATCAGTCCTTCCTTCGTCAAATTACTTTTACCAATTATACATCAAATTTACTGACACCACTGTGTTTACTTACAGCGTCTACAATTGTCTATGGATTTACTCGTGTCTGGTAACGTGGCAATGCATGAAATCTGGTCACACTGCCCACATCCAGTTTTGCCCACGACATTGCCCAAGATAAAATATATCTCCGGAATTATCCTTAATAGAATTATCTCACGTCCCATTTTCTCTTCCGTTTCCAGACTCAAGGATAGTTCCTGTATGCACAAAAGCCGGGTGCTATATAACACACTTTTCTGTCTAGGACTATGTGTAGCGCAAAATACGATATTTATTTAATATTGCTCGTGGACACGGGTTCGGCTTCATGGGGAACTGTTGAACGAAGTGGCTAGGAACCTACGTTATCTGAAAATGTAGGTGCGTTCCTTAGAATTTCAGCTTTTCGTGTCGTAAATAATAATTATTAAGAGGAACATCGAAAAACTTGATGTCCCGAGCAACCTGTAACTGATTCATAAATTTAAAATTTGCTGTACAATTACGTTCACCTTTTGTAAGCATTTTAGTCACAGATTAATTTTCTGATTCGTCTATTTCTTTTTATAGAGTAATTTATAAGAATTTTGTTTCTCTAGCTCCAGTGGTTTAGGCTGTGGCGTCATGAGATATTTGTGCACAACTGGCAGTATTGTGCATTTATCGTGAATGTAAAGATGGGTTATGTATAAAGTAACACAACAATTATCTATGTATGAAGTTTCATTGACACTGATTGGAATATTAGGACTACAAAAAACAAGTTACCTGGTATGGGGGAGACAGGTCATATTAGGTTGAAGGGGGACAACATTGGTTGGCTTTAGTTTTTGATTGGAAGATGTTAAGTCAGTAAATAATCGTAAGTTGTTGTGAATGAAGGGGTTGGTTTCGCAGACAAAAAACGACTCGCATGAGACGGTTGTAGATATTAAAATTTGATATATTTAAAATACAAATGAATCATATAACAATAATAATGAATTCTAATAGGAAAAGGGCAATTTGAATTCACTTTCCCTTCCAATTTGCAATGTTTTTCCTTAAATATGAAATGGGCCGCGTGAGAGCACGTTTCACAAAAGTAACCTTAGTAGGCGACTGCACATACGTGAAGATGTTTTTTTTTTATTTTATGGACCTACATTCCACCTATTTCTCTTGAGATCATTTGCGCAAATTAATTTACATTTATTCGGAGTACAGGAGTTTCGGCCCACGCATCCAGAATGAGACCTGGTGTTTTGTTTCCTATGTTGGAACATGTTTGGAGATAATTGCTAATTTCCTATGTGTTGCTTTATTTATAACACAAAATTAAGACTTAATGGTTAAGGAAAACAAGGAAAACACAAGACATTTATGTTTACTCCATTAGTGACTCCGACATTAGAAACAAAACTCTGATTAGTAACACATATTTCACAATACTAGTTCTAGAAGATTTTCCATCCAAGGTCAGACGATCAATTTGCTCTGCTGCTGTATGATGTCCCATACCCATCCGAATAATTTCTGAGAACGAACTCCGCATATGGGATGGACCGGGGTACCGATTTCCAGATATTTTTTTCGTTGTTCTTGGTTCGAAGTTCCCACAATCAACAAACATACAACACACGTAAACACTAATCATAATTGGGAGGATTATTCCATCTGTTCATACAGCTGTTTTGGGTTCAAAACTGTAACATTATGTTCTTTATTTTTATTTAATATACACACTTTTGATATAGTTAATGTTACATTCCACCACTGCACATAAACAGTAGAGTTTACCGAGTGTCCATTACTTCAGGTGTTCCTGTTACACACACTCGTATACAGGTCGTTGAGGTGACAGCAACACATCACACGCACTCAATCACTATCATTCGCAAGCATTCACTAGTTCCTAATAAGTTTACATTATACCTTGACGTTATTCCCTTAAGTTTCTATAAACAGTTTGGGTTGTTGATACGTAGTTTTGATCAGGTGTAGAATTGTTCAGATTTTTTTTTCATTTTCCGGTAGACGGGTCGGTTCGGACGTTACCGCACCACATTTCCGGCTCCTCGTGTTTCTACGCACTTTAGTCCCAGAAGAACTGCCATACACTTGCTAATCATCTTATTATACCTTGCTTCTTGTTAACCAGTGTGTTTACTATTTCCGAGGATTTTTCGGTGTTTCTTTCTTTAACCAGTACATGCGCCTTGTCGCTGCATTTGCAAGTACATTGGTGGTACACTTACAGCGTCTCCCCGAGTGTTGTTCTGAAGGCATTAGGGAGTAGTGGCAGGATCTTTATCTTTTGAGGCTGCCTGATGTCGCTCATATGATGACCCAACTCGCAAGCAAACAGTATCTTCAAATGATGACGTCATGGCACTTTTTTGAATTTAATTGGAATTTCTAACTCCTTATTAGCAATCTTTATGATGTTGTGGATTGTTTAGAGCTTGAGCATTTTAATTTAATTTTGAGGGCTTTATGCACCATTTGCTCAGGTCAAACAGATTATGATGAGATAATAAATGGAATAACCAAAGTTGATGGAAGAAGGCAACCCCGGGAAAACCAACACACCTTGTGTTTGTTCACCTCAAAATACAGGCACGAATAGGGCTTGAATTGACGGAGGTGAGCGCTCTAACCATTGAGACTACACGGCCTCTTATTTTTATATTTTTGCCTGTTTGCACTTTGTTATGTTCTCCGAAATTACGTTTTTCGTCCAGGATTACACCTAGATATTGAAAACGTTTGTTCTATTTACTGTCTGTTTGTTGATTTTAATAATTGGTCCTCGTTGTCGATTTATCTTATATTTGGAAACAAAATATGTTTTTACCTCAGATTTATAGTTTGTTATCTTCGCACGATGATGACAAACAAATACAGATTATCTTTGCTTTCATTTCTAGGTCGCTTCCTCTCTCTCCATTGACTACCACTACAAGGTGATCCGCGCAACTCTACACGTGCCCCACCTCCTCCATGTTGTTAAGTCTCTCCACACAAGGATGGAAGGGCATATCTCAAATTATTTGGCCCCGCATAATCCCTGGACACATATTTCAGTTAGATATTTTCCCACAACGCCATCCACCGCTCCAGCTTCTATTTTAAATTCATAAAATAATTTTGGATTAGCTACGACAGCCGAAGGTAAATATTATTTTTTAGTTCAAGTATAACGCTGACCACAATAACATAGCGAGGGCTCCTGCTAGGAAATTCCCAAAACGCACCAGCAGTTTAGATTTCTAAATGATTTTGCTTTTATAATTTCATATACAAGATGTCATTAAGTCAGTTTCCACACCGCGTATCTTCGAAACGACTATGAATAAGAAAAAAGGCAAAAAAACACGTCCGTCATTATTTTGAGGAGCTTGAATTTTGAGTTATAAAAGTTCCATCCCAGACCCCACCCCCGAAATAGGGGTACGGGGGTCTACTTGGAAATTTCAAATGGCAAAGGGGTTCGAGTAATATATAGTTTGAATGGTCTCGGGATAAGAAATATTTTGGTGAAAGTTTCAAGTCGCTATGTTGAACCTATCCACAATTGCGTTGTCAAATTTTATGTGCATAAAGTTCATTTACACGCCGAGTATCTTCAAAACTACTGTGAATATGAGAAAACACAAAAACACATCCGTCATTATTTTGAGGGCCTTTAATTTTGAGTCCACCCCAGAATCGCCACCCAAATTGGGTTATGGGGAGCCAACTGGAAAATTTCAAATGGCAAAGGAGGTCGAGTAATATATCGTTTGAAAGGTCTCGAGAAAAGGAATATCTTGCAGTGACTTGTGAATCTGCTATGTTGCCGCAATCTAAAATGGTGGTGATAGCACATTTCAAATTGAATGTATTTGATTACTTTTAGATATCTATGACCTGTGAATGTGGTCCTTCTACTTTTTTTTTTATTTTTAGTCGGGGTTTAAGTATCGTAAATAGTTTGTATGACGAGAAAACGATGAGTAATTGTTTGGAAACTTTGTTTCTTTGCACATGTTGCCCCTAGTTATGTAAACGGAGACTCAATTAGCTGTTATATTGCCTTTAAAATATGAATTTAAGAAAAGGTTCTTTCAAAAGTTGGAATAAAAATTTGCCAAGATATGAACATCAGAAAGAGGGATCAGTACTACTGGATTTTGGAGAAGTTGTAATCACTAAAAGATAAACTTGGTTTTATACACGTGGACGACTATTTAGTTTCGCTTATTGAAAATTAAACAACCCACATAAACAGTCAAAATTACCGTAAAATTTGTTATATAAGATATATTATTGACGTGAATCAAACTTTTCGTTAAGATTAAAATTATATAATAAGGCAAATATTGCAATTACTTTATTATAGGAGATGTTCAAAATAAGCTCCATTTACTTCTTGACAGTAGACTAGGTCCATTCGTACTTGTCTAAATGTTTCCTCTGAAATTGCATTACAGGCTTCTCTTATTCGATATTTCAGGTCCTCGATAAATATGAGTGGTGTCTTGTAAACAATTGATTTTACATAACCTGATAAAAACAATTCGTTTGGAGATAAATCGGCAGATCGTGGGGGCCACGACGAACTATCCATCTAGGTAAGTTTCATTAAGGTATTCACGAACTCCATGGTAATAATGTGCAGGACATCCTCCGTGCTGAAATCTATAGTGTCCGCATCAAATTCATCTCCCCGTATTCATCCATTTCAAACTCTACTATATCAGTTATTAAGGGATCCACTGTGTCCCGTAGAAGTTGCAAGTACAAATCACCTGTTAAATTTTAATCGATAAATAAATAAAGGTACTATTACATGGTTTCCTAAAATACCTGCCCACACAATTGTTTTATCTGGTCTTTGACTGTATCATTACCTGATAACACGAGCATTCGCATCTTCCCAAAATCTAACATTAAGTTTATTGACAACTCCGGTCAACGGAAAGAACTTTCGACACTACAACAGATTTGTTCCAAACATTTCTCATTTTGTGCAATTTTCTGGCACAATATTTCTCAAAACTCGATTCGTCTGTCAAAATCATAATCTCCTAGCTTTTGCGCCAGGTTCAATTTATATGAGTGAAATCTATGTGTTTTTAGAACTTTGCTAATTGAGCTCCGTGGGATGTTACTTTCCTTCTTTACCTGTCTTACTGAGGTTTCTGGTTTCGTAGTGACGTGTCATATAACTTCTATCACTGTGCCCTCATCTAGCTTTGGTCGTCCTGAACGAGGTCGGTCCTTAACGCTTTGGGTTTCACGAAATGTGTTCACAAGTTGGCACACATGATGGCTTACACTAGTACCTTCGGGGTACAACTCATTAAATCTTCTAGCGGTCGCACGGTAGTTTCGCCCACATTCTCCGAAATGAAAAATAATTTCATTTTTTATCTTCAGCAAAATGTTCTTTTTAATTACGATTCATTATGAATTTCGTAAGATAATATTCAGCTCAGATTCAACACTCACACACAAGCTCAATCAAACTATCGTACATAAAATGTCTTAGAATAACACAGCGTCGACTACATCAATACAGTACTGATTGGAAGACTGCGCCCAAGTACATTCTAAGGTATGAAGATTTGTTTCGAAGCGAAAAGCACAGGCAGACGTACTACAGTATTAAAATTTGTGAGCACTGCAACGCATGACTTATCATTGTGTGTGAGAAGTTTAGAAGTTGCTCAGCAAAATAACGCCAAAATGTCCAAATATGGTAGGCAATTTTATTTGTAATTGATTGCGTTTGGCTAATTTGTCTTGGTCCTATGCCTGTCTTAGTCAAATGGATAACATGTCTGGGTGATCACACATTTGGTGGAAGATAATATGCAGGTTGCAGTCACCTCAGCTTCGTCTGGTGCGACTAGAGGCAAATCTCAGAAAGGACAAGTGATCCATTAAAATTCACACCTATTTCTTTCTCAACTCTTCAAGGCAAACACCGAAATGGTACCTACACACAAATAAAGAACGACACTAGAAAGCCAGGCAAGTTCGAGTCCTCTTCCTAGCCTCGAAGTAATTGATGTAAACATAATTTTTGTTTACGTACAACTAAAAATCTAAAGTCTAAGTTAATGTCTTGGTCGTTACTCCCAAATCCGTGTCTCCACAAATGTGACCGCCGAGCATCATTTAGGTATTGGACGGATCCGTAGGCTATAACTACATGTTCACTTTGTTCAGCCTATAAATAAGTAACTTCAACGCGTGCATCTCTGAAACTTTAATCAGCAAAATGAAACTGGAAAGAAACTATTTAGTGGTTAAGGTATATGTGTGTAGGAACACGTTTTAAACACATTACCAATGATTTTGATCTATTTCATAAGATTGACAATTTACGTTCATCAGCAAAAACTCGTAAAGAAAATTAAAGAAAAATAAAATGTTTCGACATGTTCCTAGCATTACAAAACGATATGACTAACATTACAAAAAATGTGGGGATGTTGCAACTTCGAAAAGAATGATGACAACAACAGCTAGGCACAGATTTTGCTGGAAAAGTAACTTCTAGACCTCTTGCTGTCAGAGTGAAAAATATAGGGTTCGTTTTAAAACTTTCATATTACTGCTATTTTGTATATGGATCAATTTGAAACTTTAAGGTTTCTCCAAATTAATTCTTATGTCAAACCCGTTGACACTACGTATCACTCGACCGCTTTTGTCATTTGACGCTTTTACGTAGACCCTGAACTTTGATTACTACCCCTAGGGGACACGGGGTGGAAGTTTTACAGCTAAATATGTTAGCCCCTTAAAATAATGAAGGATGCGTTTTCGTATTGTTTTTTTTATATTCCCAGGCATTTTGAAAATACACAGATTGGCAACGGATTTTATGGACACGAAATGTTACCCCCATTTTGGATGTGGTCAGCAAACTGACTTGATAATTTTAGAAAAGTTTATTTTCTCGAGACCTTTCAAACGATATATTACTCGACCCCTTTGCAATTTAAAATGTTCAAATTGATACCCCTACTTAGGGGCTGTGCGATGGAACTTTTATAGCTCAAAATGCAAGCCCCTCAAAATAAAATGTTATTCTAATAGTTCAAGGTCCGTAATCGATTATGCTGTAATTTTAATTGGGGACACTCATGTTAATTTTAGCCTCTTGTCTCTGCTACCTAATATGACACGGCACACATATGTTTCTTTGTTGTTATCCTTACAATTCTCCTTCGTGTGTCATTTTTCTTCACACTTGTCTTCGCCTTTTACAGAATTGAGCAATGTGACACAGGTCTTGAAATTTCATAGAACTGGACACCCCCAGTTAATCTTTCATCTTCGAAGTTATGAAGTCAATATACAATTTAGGCTTCCACAATAAAATTTCTTTAAGTGACCGAGACACCACTTAGGCTGGGTAGTATCTGTCGTTACATCTAGATAATATTCTGAATCTGGATTTTATTAGTTCTTTCTGCTCTTCTCTAATATCTTTCAAGTTTCTCCACTGATTCCTACATTATATTCCTCTCCTTCGGTTCACTGGGTATGCTGTAGTTTACCATCAGTGAATTTTCTTTTCTATTTCACTAGCAATTAGAAACTGTTAGCTCATTTCTGGGCACTTGGTCAAATTCTCTTCATCGATATTTTAGGCACTTGCTGTTTTTGGTGTTGAGTGCCCGTACCTCGTGGTTCTGGGGCTATCATTTGCTTTATCTGTTGAATACTTTAGTGTCTAGCGCGGTTTTACGAGTGCGAGATTGTGTGGGGGTGCGTGCGTGACCGCTGACGTCTGCGTTTTTTGACGTGTAATTCGTGCTGTCAATCATATTTTCGTAGCGAAATGTCGGATTAAAACAAGAGCAGGTATAAACTTAATTAAAAAACAAAGGAACAAAAGACAGCTAAGGAATATAGCACCTACAATCTGTCCGATGATATATTACGACAGCAAGAAGTGGAGCTAAAAAGAAAAAGTGAAGAAATAGAGCGTAGTAAAATGGAGGCGGAAAAGATCCTTGAGGAGAGAAAACGAGAAGAAGCAAAACAGGGTTCTCTGTATATAAAACACGACCCTGGAGGAAAGACACTTTAGAGAAGCTAAATATTACTCACATCATGGAAGAAAACGCAGCAATCACCAGAAGATGGACATGGTGAAGCTGCAAAGAAGAATGATTGTGGGCATAACTAAAGAAACTCATTGTGTTATGTAGTTGTGCCACTGGGCTCCTTCACCAGCGATACATATTAAAGTCTGACTGGGGGATCGAATTGGGACATTTGGGCAGTCCGACACTTGTTTAAGTTTTATTTTATATACTAAATGCTTTAATCTAGATAAATGTTTTTCATTGAAAATACAGCAACCCGACATATCTCTATAATGCAAAAAGGTCCAGACTCATATTACTAAGAATCTACGGTATTCACTAAGTTTGCAGTTTACCTACGTCACTAACTAAACTTCTTTAATTATTACAAAACACAACTAAATATGCAAAACTCTTGGAAACCTAAATCAAAATCTTGAAAGAAAGAAAAATAACACTAGCAGATTAACTCGACAATCTTCCCCTAATATATAGGGATGATTTAACCTTGAAATGCGAAAGAAGCTTAAACCATCTGGAAATTTCTTAGCTACTAGTTACACGAAAAACTCAAAAAATAAAATAGCTTCAACTCTATTTCCCGAAACAACTCCTTCAACAAAGATTCTTCAAAGACTGCGTTTTCCTTTCAACCGCGATCTGCTCACACATATTGAGATTAATGGTACCAACATAAAGATAATAATCAGCATGTCTGAAAGAAACCTGCCGCTTAGAAAAGCAGTAGAAATTCAGACAAGAGACATAGCAGATTGATCACTTGAAATATATGCAAAGTACTCTGTCAGAAAAGCTACACAAGATGCTTTAACTGATTATACTACATATCAGCTCAACTAGAGATATCTTCTGCTCCTACACCAAAGCGAAAAGGAGCACTAATTAAATTGCAGAGAGCCGGACTTCGATCCGAGAATGATCATAAGGTAAATTGTGGCTTTCATCACTTGTAGAGAGGAACAAGTGTATTTACATCCTTTGTACT
This sequence comes from Lepisma saccharinum, assembly GCA_022664845.1. Lineage (NCBI taxonomy): Eukaryota > Metazoa > Arthropoda > Insecta > Zygentoma > Lepismatidae > Lepisma > Lepisma saccharinum. The sequence continues at coordinate 17,626 of JAGDQP010000171.1, forward strand.
TCAATCATTATTTCAACATGAGTGAAAAACTACCGCACTGTAACACTGGATGATAAATGCACTTATGTATCTTTACCTCCAACAAAAATAGTAGTTCATTATTAAATCATCTATGCACTTAACTCAGGTATTTTTTAAAAATATTTTTATATTCGTCGAGTACCAGGATTCGAATTTATATTTCCTTCCGTTTGGGGTTTATACCTTTTCTGGCACTTATATTTGATTTTATAGATAGATTAAATCAGCAATGGATTTATAAAGTATCTTGTTTTATAAGTCCTTCTATCTTTCCTGTTTTTCGTGGCACTTGAATGTAATATTCTTTGAGTATCCATCTAATCATATTCGTATTTTTCCCAATAGAATTTAATCTTCAGTTTTCAAAATATTAACATGATCTATTGATCCAAGATCTTTTATTTGCATTACTTCTTTTACCTCTGTTTCTCTCTTAAGTTATATCTTTCTGACCTTTATCTCAACGCCTTATCTGTATCCAAATCTCTCAGATAGGTTGATTTTTCTTCTTGTTGTAAGGCTGAGATATCAAACTTTGATTTAAAAAACTCATTTTACATTGAACCATTGTATGTCACACTCACAAGATGTTACAAAACTTTTCAAAACGAATTATTTTTAGAGGACATGTTTTCTATTAGAAAGGATTATCGGTAACGTTAAATTATTGTTCACTTTCACTAGGGTAATAAAATGGAGAGCTAACTGTTATTCTGTATATTAAAACTCGAGTTCATTCATCCCTTTCAGACTCCTTTTGTATTCTCCTATGTTCGAAACTTAAGCCGATTAACCTTAACTTAAACAAGAGGGATAAAAAACAGCATAAATGATATAATATATTAGAAGAACATATTTTTAAAGTATAACAGTAAGTAGAAATGGAAGATCAGAAAATATTTTTAAAACATGTATTTGCCTGTTGTCTCGCGTTCCTACATGGACTAAATATATATTAGCTAGCTAAATAAGCAAAACCAGACAAAAACGTTAAAATAAACCATACGAATTCATCGATAGGTACTAAGAGGAAACCTTTACGGAAGGGCATTTTAGCATTATGCTATTAGAGATGAAGACAAAACAGACAGAATTTTTTTAATTCAAAAACGATTTTATTTCACTTTTTGGAATTCCTTTATTATTCAAAATCTATAATCATTGAGCTCTCTTTTTCAGAAGTAAAAACTATTTTCTGGAAAAATTTTGTTCGTACGAATATACACAAACTTCGTTGCAATTCCCAAATCTCTTCAAGATTTTCTCCTTCCTAAGAGTCATAATACATGTTTTCTAGAATTGAAATAATATAAACGCGTTCCTCCTTCTAGTTTTCAATATTTCTTCAAATATTGCATTGAAGACGGTAAGCTTTTTTGCTTAAGAGAGCACACAGGCACTCCAGTTAAATTCATAGAATTCTTTTTATTCGAAAATCAAACCATGTCTAGTGTTTTTAAATGTTCGCGGAATATACCTTTTATAGGAAAAAGAGTAAATTTGTGGATAGAGGCTTCAAGTATTACCAGGAAATATTGATGGGGACATTTAGTAGTCATCAAAACTTTCTATTAAAGGAAAGCAGAAAACGAGTTTGTAACAAAACCCTTTTTATCTAAAACTGAATCCCGATTTTTTTTTATATTCTACCCAAAACACCATTTTACAGTCTTACATCATAATGCAGTATCCTAGCTTCCTTTAAAAATCTTTATTTTGTTTTTCTCTCAAAAGCAAGACTGTTTTGTTATTTATTTGAGAAAACTTTCCAAATAACATGAAAGTTAAAGAAAAACACACATTATGTTTTAAAATGTATAATTACAGTAAAAAGAAAGAAAACGCAAATAATTTGCCTTTTGTTTTTATTTAAACAAATTCCATATTCACTCACTATACATACCTATTGTTTATATTCTGGTCTATCTTTTTAATGGGTTTATGGTTGACCTAAATTATTTGAGAATCCATCCTATCTGACAGATAAATAATCCGTCTCTCTTCTCAATAGAGAATATGATAGTAAAGTTGATATTCTGATAAATATAAATAATTTTCACAAATAATTTAGTTAATATCACGATAACCTTAATTTTGAATAGTTAACAATTTATATCATACTTCATAGAAATGTGTTTTAGTGGTAAATAGAGAACCAATATGTCTCACTCCGCCTTAAGTTTTAGAATCGCTTTGTTGCAAAGATAATAAAGTAAAACTAGTAATTACGTAGTTTCTTCCTTGAAACATCTCGTGATTGTTTTTATTCGTTAACCATAGGCGTACCCGAATCTTGAGTACGTTACCAGTGTGTTTTAAGCCAGTGATGGCAAGTCTCTGAGCAGATGAACTCTGAACGCCTGGCAACACTTTGCTTTATTCCTCTGAAAAATATATTATTAGTATTTTAAAACATACAAATTGTTTTCCTTCTTGCGTTTTGCTATCAGCGACAAAATCAAGATCAATTTGTATGTACGGTATATACATGACTCGCGATGCTACTTTAGTACTTGTCAGGTACTGGATTCCAGATCAAATATAGATTAGCTCAGAAATAAAGTGGGCTTAATGGAAAACATGTAAAAAAACGTTATTAGCGAAAGAAACTCTAAGTCTAACTACTTATAAATCTCTGTAGACTCCCAAGCAGCCTAGTGCGTTTAGTCCCGTACAGGACTGGCATCGGGGAGATATCATTTGCAGTGTTGTGCTACAGATACAACGAGGTGATAATATCACATGTTGACACAATAAACCCTTTCACTACAGTTCTGGATCACGTTAGCTACAGAGTAAGAAGTGAACTTTACATTCTGTCTCAGATTTACTTATACCCTGGGCAGGGCGTTTAAAATCCTTTCGTTAAATGAGAAGTATCAACTTTTGAAAATGTATCTTCCTAGACCCTTTATAGTCCAGTGCATTTACACAGATTTTGATCCAAACCTGAACAAAAATAATAACAAAGCGACACCACTTGGATTATGTTCAGTATACATCCCTGAACATATCCTCAAAATTCCCACCTTTTCCCACTTTCTGAAAATCCGCCATCTTTGATATAATATGCACATCGCCTTGCACTGAAATGACAATATCTATTCACCACAGAATTAAGCTGGTAACTTTATTATTGGGTCAATTTCAAGATAGTAGCATAGTATATGGAATTCAAGTTCCCAGCTTCTATGTACTGCAGCCACATTAAAAAACTGGCGGTCATTATGTAAACATATTGTTCTTCTTGTTTTATAATGATGTATTGGCATGTTATTCAGAAACTAACAGAGATATGAAAACATGTATCGAAATAAACGTGATAGAGCACAATTTTAGCTTTTAAACGGTGCTATGTATTTTGGTCTATCTTAAAAAAAGGAAGAAAACTAGTCGACTTTATGTGACATTGGGTAATCAATTTTCGATAGGATGACATTATTCCCATTCGGCCCAGAACAAACGGTTAAACTATATCTTCAGCTTCTACTCTATTGCATATGAACCAAAGTTCCAGTTCTAACTCAGCCTTTCAAGCATATCTCTTTGTAGCTTGTTTCTAATTGCGTGGGTTAAAAGTAAAAGATTCCGTAATCTACACTTTTCTGTAAAACGGAGATTTTAAAGACATTGTATACATTAACAGTCGCATAACTAATGGGTGGGAGGTGGGGGGGTCCAAGCCGGCCTTCAGCCTGGTTATTTGTTAATAACTGCTCTAATTTTCTGAGCTAGGACTTGACACGTGATGACATTTAGCATAATTATGTATTTTCCGGAATAGAATTGTAACAAATATAGTTTTTGTTGCAAACCCATGAATTCCGTAGCATAAACGCACGTTCTTTCCGTAAACACGTACTTTTTTGTTGTTGTTTATTCAGATTTCTGGTAGATGGCAAAAGAGCTAAATTTAGTAAATGTCCCTGTGCTATTAAACCTGTATACGAAATTTGTCTATATGGTAACAAGTCTTAGAAAATAAAGAAATTAATTTTTGCTTCATAAATAATTGCCATTTTGCTCTTTTTATTTGCGCTGGCCTTCATGTATCTAGTATATCTCCTCTCCAAACATAGGGCTAAGTAAAATGATATTGTCATTTCGAAGTGTCAAAGTGTTGTTTCGAAAGGAAAAAAAAGTATTGAATTTTTTGAAGTAAACAAATTATGTATAATAATTCATTTTGCTAATAAGAACTAATTTAGTCTATTTAGCAGTACATATTCTAGTATAAATTCTAAATCCCTGTAGTGTAAATTAGAGTAATATTTTTATCAACCGTTAGTATAAAAAAACAGTGACAAATCCAGGATTTTCATGAACAGGGGACGTATGTTGAACTGTTTATTTTTATCATGAAATTTGACACCAATATCACCAAAAACTCAATATATGTAGATAAATTATACTGGTTTAGAAAACAAATCGATTTTTTTGTTATTGCTCTAAAGCATTGTGCTTTCCCTCGAGTGGGCTTGTGATCCGAAGGTCCCTCACTCTAGCTTCGTTACTGAAAGATGAATTAGGTAAGTTCATGAACAAATCGAAACGTTTTGTTAAATAAATTGTTCAAAATATGATAAAGGAAATAAAGCATTTTCAATGTAGGGGCGCACGCCACCAGTGTCCCTATCTGACTACGTCACCTAAACATATTTTAAAATATGTATTTTTGCCCTATATGCTTATAAGATATTCAATTATACATATCTTGAATGATTTCTTTGTTCTAATGCTAATTACAATGATCGGAGATTTAGGGTCGGTAGTAGACCCCACTCTTTGGTGTTTATTGGTGAAAATTTAGCATTGAAATGAGACTGTGAAAGTGCGTAAGGTAGATAAATGAAGGTTAAGCCCTAATTCTTTGTGTTTTTTTTTCTAGTTTTATGCGTAGTAATCACATGAAAAATATCACAGAAAAATCAACGAATACAAGATAAAATCAATAATCCTCTATAGGTCTTGTGTGAAATTACAACCTGTAATCCATGAAGCCTCTCCCCGAATGGAGAATTTGGTCTTCTGCTCCCACGTTGGCCAGAAATGTTGGAAGAGTAGAGTCGAAGCTCTCACTGTGATCACTGCTATATTTTATTCATAGCAGCTCTCCAATTGCATCACGATGCTGGGTTGGCAACGTTCCAGACACAAATGCCTTGCAAAAATAATCCTTGGAATCGAACCCGGGGCCTCACAATCCGTTGTATTTTCGAAAATGACTTCTGTCTACGGCTATCACATATAGTCTTTCAGATGTCTTAATTATGTATTCTCTATGTTTTCGGTAAACACTTGCACTGTATTCTTTTTTTTGTTATTTATATTTTCAAGTGTATTATTAGGACATTTCTGATTCACATAAAACCCTTTTCTAAACTCCAACTTCAAGGAACACAGATAAAATGTATTAAGCAAGGAGTACTATTGCATGTAGTGGAGGGGGAGAAAATGTAGCCTAATTAACAATTGAAAAAAAGGAAGTTTAATTATCCCAGATTCCCGCGGAATCACTGGAAAATAATATGACCTATAGGGCGGCTCGAAAAAATCGAAGTCTCTTAGATCTTTTTGCGGTAGTGCGGAAAAGTTGTGAACTACCGCCATTAAAAACTGTGCAAAATCTTACAGCTTTGAATTGATATCTTCTGTCGCCTCAATAGGCCCAAAATCCCCCAAATCGGGCTAAATATTCTTAAAATACAAAAATCAATAAATAATCAGAAAGTCAGTTGAACAGTTTGCGGTAGTGCTTAAAAGTTAATGTTTTTTAACAACAACACCTGCACAAAATTTTGGAATTATAAGTTAATATTTTCTGCCACCTCAAGGGCCCCGAATTTTGGAAATTGAAGGCAAATTTTCAAAGAAATACATGATATACTTACCTCATTTTAATGGAAGAGGAAAAATTCGAATTATTTTAGATGTTTTTGCGGTAGAGAGGAAAAGAGGTGAACTCCCATCATTAAAAAGTGTGCAAAGTCTTACAGCTCTGAATTGATATCTTCTGTCGACCCAATAGGCCTAGATTTCTAACGTAGGACTAAAAATACTTAAAATACATAAACTAGTGATCAGAGATTTCGTTGATCGATTTGCGGTATTGCTTACAAGTTATTTTTTAAACAACAACAACTGTACAATATTTTATAATTATAGGTTAGTACCTTATGCCTCCTTAAAGGCACCAAATAATGAAATTGGAAGCATTTTTTTAAAATAAATACACGTTGCACTTACCTCATTTTAATAAGTGTAGAAACTTTATTCAATCTTTCAAGTACACAAACTATGAAAGCATTATTGTTTGTAATCTTTTTTGGACTCAAATGTTGACATTCGTTTTTTGGATTCTATTGTTGCTCTAACAAAATCATCCCTGTTCTGCGCTCCAACTGTTTTTCCACAGGCTTCACTGATTAGTTTCACAATCCTCTTAACTGCTTGCGTGTGTGAAGGAAATTTAATAAAGTCCCAGCCGTCCATTGGTACACCATCCTTTATCATCTTCAGAAGTTCATGATTTTTGATACCTCTGAGAACTGGAGGCGATGTCACATAACAACTGAGATCTACATAATCTGTAGCTTCAAAGTTAACAGCAGGAATGACGAATCTGCGAACACAATTTCCATATTGAAGAGTTTTCCTTGCCTTGATAATCAGCCGAACTGCAAGAGTCAAAATATGGCATCTTTCATCAGTTAACATGGCCAAAAGCAAGTTTTCTGGAGCTGCAAAGTAAGCGTTGCGAGAAATTACTGGGTCGATTATGTCACTTTACTTCTTAGGCAAGTACCGAGATGAGCTGATAAAATGCCACAGGTGTCTAGCACCGTCCTTTATGGACTGATGAATCTTAATACGGAACCATGAGGGTGCTTAGACTCTTAAAATGAAGACAACCAAAGTCAGCAACTCATTTGATGGGTCTGATGTAGTACAATCGCAGTATTCGATTGGCAGTTGTTAGCCAACGGGCCAAATTCAACGTTCCCGGTTCGCGCTTAGCTAGATCTTAAGACCAAACGTCAGAATTAATGGCGGTGCAAATGTCTAATAAGTATGTCTGATCAGAGCTTAGGGTAGCAGGATCAATGTCTGGCAAATCGCATTGAATACTATTAAAGGTAACAAGCGCAAGCTTTTCGCACTCTTTCAAATCGAGTCCAATGTCTCCGTTGTAAGACGTGGGACCGGACGGCTTGCCGTATATTGAATGAAATTGGTGTCGTAATGGCAACTCATTGAAATGTAATAAGCAGATAATCCACTGGATTGCTCTCTGAAGTTTCAATTCAAGCATCCGAATTACATCATTAAATGCTCCTGTGTTCACTACCGTGCCGTCACATTCTATAGCAATAAGGTTACTAAAATCATCCAATCACACATTTGTCACGTATTTGTATATACTGTTGGAAATGTCAAGACTAGATCCACTTTGAGGTGTAACATGGCCCATGTACGTGGACCCAGGCTCCGATACAATACTGTAATGCTCTTCTACAATTGTTTTTTTGGAACTGCTTGCTCTCGAGTGGTTCAGTTGTTAAAGTTTTGTCATGGCGTCCATCAAAGTAAAGGCCTGATAGAATGGTAAGATTTTCATTTGATTTTGAGCCTATTTCTTTGTTAATTCTCGATTTTTCCCTCCGTATTTTATTTCTATCTGTGACGAGGCTGGTGTCTGAATCCGTTATTAAACCCAAATCTTGTATAACACTCGATGTAATAACAGCAATGGCTCTATTGGACACACCATATCTTTGACTGACAAGATCTGTATTATCCAGTTTTAAACGCATTTGTCCACTCAGTAAGGAATGCTGAAGAGATTTGCTTGCAAAGTGTAAGACGCGTCGTCCTTTGTGTCCTGCTGGTCTTCCTCCGTCTCCACTTCCATCACATCTTCTATTTCAGTTTCGTCTTCATACTTTACCGAATAGCTTGAATAAGAAGCAGGAGACGCCTGTTTTTCCAAACGTATAGTCTGCTCTTCCTTTCGGATTTGACGTTTCTTTTAGCCGTTTTGTTTCTTGAACATCAACACTTCCAATCATCATCTTCCTTTCAGTTCCTTGGTCAGTGAGGAACGCCTGTTCGTTTGCAGGTACTTTGCATTCTTTAGGACAGATACACTCTGAAAAAATCGTACATTTACAAGCAGATATGTCAAACAGTCTTTTTGCTTCCATTTTAAACTTCTCGACATTTTCCCGAGTAGTCTTGCTTCTTTCAACACGTTTGATATTTTTCATAATTGAACGATATTTTCCATGATATGTGTGTATCATATCACAAACACGCTTATGTGAAACTGAAGGAATGGATGCATCAAAATATAAATTTTCAATCTTCAAAGCAACATTTTCTGCAATAACCGAAAAACATGGTTCTTTGTTTCCATCAGTTTCGGAACCAATACGCCATCTCTCATGAGCGCAACATCTTATAACGTCCTCATATGTTAGGAGCATGCGTACAAAATCCTTTGGTGCACCAAAAATAGGACATTCCAACGTTTCCAACGTGAAACCTTTGTCTGTGATGAATTTGCCATTTCTAAAATTGACCAATGTTTTGTTTTATAAAAGTGACGATGAGATACGCTAAACTATAACACAATTTCCTTGGAAAACAATACGACAAAACATATGCAACATGCACGGCTGCAGTTACACGTGTAAAGATGAGCGATACTGAAAGGACACTACTTTAGCAATTAAACGTGTTAGAACAGTTTACGATTTGCAGAAACCAATTCTTATGGCACAAGCAAGTCAAGCATACACAACACAGGCGCCGACCAGGCGGCAGATACAAAAGCAACAATGCTTTTCTGATTTGCTTGTTTGAAAGGCAGCAAAAGTTTCTGTTGCCATGCGCCACATACACAAGCAATAATACCTTTGTAATTTGAATGTTTGAAAGGTGGAATATACAGTTTATGTTCTCATTAAAATGATGTAAGTATAACGAGAATTTACATAAACACTTGCCTTCAATTTCCAAAATTCGGGGCCGTTGAGGCGGCAGAAGATATTAACTTATAATTCCAAAATTTTGTGCAGGTGTTGTTGTTAGAAAATAGTAACTTTTAAGCACTACGGCAAACTGATCAACTGACTTTCTGATTATTTATTGATTTTTGTATTTTAAGAATTTTTAGTCCGATTTGGGGGATTTTGGGCCTATTGAGGCGACAGAAGATATCGATAGAAGACAGAAGGAGCTGTAAGATTTTGCACAGTTTTTAATGGTGTTGGTTCACAACTTTTCCGCACTACCGCATAAAGATCTAAGAGACTTCGATTTTTTCGAGCCGCCCTAATGACCTAGCCTATACATGAATTTTAGTGCTGAAAAAAATTTCGTTACATAAAATGAATAGTAAAATAGTAGTTACTAGCTAGATTAATTCGTGCCTGATTGGTTAACGTAAAGAGCTACAAACGACGATTATGGGAAGTTCCAGCTTCGAATCCCACTGCAGACACATTGAAAATTTACAAACTTAGTGCTCCCTGTCGGTCAAATACAAAATGTAGTTTTGAGCCGTTGAACAGGTGGGCAAATACATCGTTAGAAATAAGTCGCTAATCGTCTACATCTTGCCGTTAAAGACTACACCGATTCTAAACGTCGAACAGGCGAACATTTAGGTACATAAAAACGTTAAAATTACGTAGCAGTACTAATGTTGAAGCCACAGCTTTGAACGTTTTTGTGCTATTAGGGTAAGAGCAAAAGTATGTTTTATCTGAAAATCCGAGGTCTAGTGTCTTCAAGCTTATTTTTAATCTCAAGTCCAAAGTAGTCATATTATGTACTAGCAAAGAAGTAGCAAGTCCAAATATTTTAAAGAAAAGATATTGTTAACACGAAGGTGACTTTTGAGAAAAGAAAAAAACATTTGCTGCGTGTGATAAACAATATTACATTGTAGAAGCTGGCAAAAAAAAGGATAAATGTGTTTTCAAAAATAAATCTGAAATTGTTATAAGAAAATGTTGTTTTTCTCTGCTTTCACGAAAACAAGGTTAAGCGGCAGAGACATTACAACAGAAACCGCTCCTCGTTGCTAAGTTCCAAGTACAGAATTCTCAGCGGATGTTAACTATAGGAATATTGGAAAACGTTGAAAATAAATACGAAAGTGTTATCGCTAACGAGAACCTGAAAGACTTAAGCAGGAACACATAACCGTTCTTTAAAATAAATTTAAACAGAAATCATTTTTCGATATGTGTAAAAACTTTCAGCAATAAACTGGATGTTTATTGTATTCTTATCTGTATAGCTACTTAGTTCTCTTAAGTCTATACATTAGAAGGACTGCGTATTGTATTGGGCAAGCAAATGGAAGTATGTTACGTAGTAAGCATGACGACAAATAAAACATTTTCTTTAGCTCACGACCTTTTAAAACTTTCCTTGGGAATGAGTTTTGAAGTTTATATGATAGTAAAATACATTGTTGCTTACATTTTTAGGCATTTTGCTAGCGAAGCATTTGCAAAATTTCTCAAACTTTAGATATACGTCTAATAATGACATATTTCAAGTTTATGATCATGGTATTTCTTCCTTTTCAGTTTCTATGTACTAATATGTATGTATTATTCTAGCAAATAATAAATTAAACACATTTTTTTTTAAAGTCTGCAGTTCTTAAAAGAAAATGGGGCAATAATTCGCCTCAATTGGCAATGTTCGTAAATGAAAACGCCATATATTAGATCCTAATTCAGAATCAAGGATAGCATGTTTGATATAGTTCTAAAAATGTACAATTGCAGTTTTCAAGTCTGGAACTTAACCTGAGTTTGCTTTCCGACCATTTGCGTAAACACATTTGTCCATTCAAACCTTTGCAATAGACTTTTTCTAAGCACTACTAACTAATATACTTGTTCGTTTTCTGCATTTTATACAGTGAATATGTGTCCATACTGATTCTACCACGACCCTAAATGCAAAGTGAAGTCACTAAATAATTAAATGGACATCAATTTCAAATGTAAAACGACATGAAGTACCACTTTACGTTCACAAAATGTACGAATTTAACGAATTATGAGAGGAAGAAGAAGAACGCTAGAAGCAAGGTAATTGAAGACGATTAACAAACAACATTCGTGTATAATAGATACTAATTCTTAGAAACTAAATTTTACTGCACGGTCGTTTTAAAATGCCAATGTTAATTTTCCAGTCTTTTGCTTAAAATTATATTTTTACTTTTATTAAAATTAAATCCAATCTTCCAGTAGTATTGTAGTAGTACTATTCTAGTACAACTAGTACAATATTTGTAGAGAAATGATCTCGTTGAACAAATGCATTCTGAGAGAAAATGAGCATTGATAGTAGATAATAAGCTTGTTGCATTGCTCTTCAGCTGAGATCTTATTTCAACATCATACTCGAAAAAAAAAACAGCATATCTACACTTCAAAACTTGGAAAAGCGAAGGACTAAACAAATTTAAAACTGAATCCAAATATCTTTTTACTGATACACCGTAATAAATGTCCGACTTTCTAGGGCTTGAAAGATTGCAAAAACAATCATTGTGAGGAAAGAATTAATTCTTTGGAAAAATCTATTATCTAAATAAAAAATGGATGTGGGTAAACCACTGAACACTAACACACCCACTCTTTACTTATCCAGAAAGTGAATTAAGGCGAAAAACCCAAAAAGGAATCTCTATACTAAACGTAATATCCAGCTTCAGATGATCTTTCTAGACAACTTAGTTATTCATTATGAAACAACTAACATTACATATACGTAATGTACTATCAGACTTCATCTGGTAAATTTAATTAGTGTTAGTGTTGCAATCCAGAGCTCCTGCTTATATAGGTAATTTGTTAGTGCTCTCCCGTTTGGCCCGAACGGTCTTTTCACGATTTCTGGCAAGTAAGTCCAGTTAAGAAAGAGCCACGTATGGTCATTTCGAATGTTACATAAAGACATAGTGATGGACTTGTTAAAGTAAACTTCTTATTTCATTCTGCAACGAAAGTATTCTCGCAAGCTTGGTTCCTCTTCGCGGAGAAGTTAAAGGTCACATCAGAGAGTAGACAGTCAACACTCTCAACGATTTAGCACTGCTTCCTTCTCTACAATAATATTTTCTGCAACTTTATTAGTACGAATACAAGCCACATTAATGCATCTGGAAAGAGACAAGTACGATTAATGTGAATTTATGTATCTCATTTAAGAATATATTGTTACGGACCCGTTTTCTCCACGCTACCAAACTTGAAACTTAAGAGATAATAAATATTTCAAAAGCGTAATGTACTTGTAGCCAAATTCTAAATTAGCAGCTGGATATAAACAATGGGATGAATCTCTATTTTCTTTTATATATTTCTTTCTTTCCGATTAAATGTTTATTACAGCATGGATATTATGCGAATATGGCCTTGCATCCATCTTCAATAAAGAAAAAACACAGTTTTCTGACAAGGCAGCATTGTTTAATAACAAAAAAATGCTTAAAATGTAACAGTTTCGGAATTCAAAGAAGTTATTTATTCCTTAAGACCATTCTTGTTACTTTAAACCCTTTAAAGGGCTCAAATATTTTACTTAGGTTGAGTTTGAGAAAATATTATTAACTTTATATGGTGTCTCGACTTTTCTCCCTTATTATTTGTTGTAAAATGCATGTCGTTTGTAACATCAAGTCAGTGTAACAGGCAGGTGCTATATTAGGTAATGGACTACATTTCTGTTTGTTTTTTTATTTCAAGGAAAGTCACCATCTCAATATAATAGTAATTAAGAAATAAATTAAAACAAAATGTTTCCTTTCTCAGGATTAAACTTGAAAACACAAATAGTATATATTGATTAGAATTTAAAGATGGCTGAAAAAATCTGCAGGCGACAAAAACACAGGATAGGCCTATTGGAAATTTCTAAAGAACCAACCCAATTATATTCAATATGAAACCGTACCCGTGTTCAATGAAATAAACGCGACTTTGCGTTTCTGTTTGAGTAGGTTTATATCCATGTCTCTGTGATTACTAACATCATCACACGTCAAAGGATATTAGTGCGATTCCTTTAATGAGTTCCGCTGCAGTAATCACTTACGTGCTGCAAACGCATTGCAGGAAACATAATGTGGTTACTCCATTACTAATTTACAGTTAATGAGTATATAACAGAGAGGAAACTACCTTTGAAATACCAAAACTATTTTAGATTATATATGTGTCAGTGGTATAGTTGATTATTCTGACATGCATATCGGTATATGATCCACTAAAACAGACCAAGAACGGGCCATGGTGGTTCAATAATACAACACTCACATCTGGTGCTTGGGGTCGACAGTTGCACTCCTGCTCGTGTACAAACACCGTGTCAATGGAATCTCCCGTTTCCTACCGCTACCATCTTTCCACCAATCACCCCATAATTAGCCATCCGTACTGAGCCAAAGTCGTGTAAAGGCCTTAGAAATTAAATTCAGAGGAAAAATTTAATGTTAATTGTAACACGCACACTATATTTTTGAAAAGTATATCATCGGCTTACAAGTGAATAAAATTAAGTTAAATAATTCGATTTTAAAATAATGTAGTTTTCTAGACTAAATGTATCTGTTCTCGATTGGAGAGGAACCATAGTGTTAATCGTCAATAAATATACTTATTAACAATTTAGGCAATATATTTATATTGAAATTATATGCCTCTGGGAGCCACCCATATTTTAGAAGTTATTCATAAATATGAACCTAAGTCATGCACATGTTTATCTTTCATTGTTATTGGTAGCCATAGCAAAACCAAAACATAATGTAAATATTCTTGCATACTTGATATATAAATCGTGCTAATTTAGGTAAGATCTTGACATTTATGTTTCCACTATTCTTATTTAGTTTTCCTTCGTTTCCACAAAATTATGTTTTTGACTTTGTGTTTCACTTGTAAACATACGATATATACATTACGCCTTTTCTATTAAGTTCCATGTCTCCCAGTTAAGCAATTATTAATTAACTTCTTCCTTCCTGCTATGATGGGTGGGGTTAACGTGAACTTCCGCTTGTGTTTGAATATCATAAATACAATTTTGGTGATATCCAGGTCTCTCATTAAATACTTTTCTATACTTAAGTAATAACTGTAATAATTTAAATTTTGAATTCATTTTCATGAATTTCTTCTACTGATACTTGAGTTTCTTCTACTGACATTTGGACCGACAACTTAAACGAAGCGGGGTATTGCTATATATTATCGCAATCATTTAGATATTAAAATAAATAACCCGGCGCTAGCACTGGGTGAGAATCATATTGAGTACCTTAATATTATTGTTAAAATTAACGCCACACGAATAGGAATAATTGGAGTGTACTGACTTCCTAGTACACCGTACTACAAACTGTCAGCTCTATAAGATCTGATAGCGAGTATGTATTCACAGGTTGATAATTTGTTCGTGTTTGGTGATCTTAATTGTGATCAAATGTCTCCAGAGGACCCGGAAGCTAAACATTTAAAGATTATTTTAGATAAATACCAGCTTGTTCAACCTGTCAACAAACCCACCCGTATAACTGAATCAGGGAAATCGCTGCTTGATTTTATCAAAACAGATAACGTAAACAATGTGCTTACGCAACGAAGTGTACGAACCAATAGGAAGCTCTGATCACTGTTTAACTACTGTAACTTAAACATAATCAAACCAGGCAGAAGCGAACTAGTATATAAAACTTACGACAATACTCTTGTTTTGACGAGAGTGAATTTTGTCAGAGTGCAAGATCATTTAACTGGGATACACTCAAATCATATGAATCAATTGATGAAAAAGTTGATTATTTACAGAAGTCCCTTATAGACACATTTGATAACATGCCCCGATTTCCTCTGCTAAAATAACAGCCTGCAAACTATCTTACATTTCAAGCAACACACGGTTGTTAAGAGATTAGGAGATGAAATTAAGAGATAATGGAAGCCGGCCGGGTGGTCGAGCGGTCTGCGGCGGTAGGCTATCGACTCAACGGTCCCGGGTTCGAGTCCCGGCAGGGGTATGGGTGTGGATTTTAACACTTAACAGCTAAGGACAAATCGTGACAGGCCGAAGTCCAAAGTTACTAAACTGGCCCATATAAAAATAAAGTTTACCAAAGTTTTAAGAGATAATGGGCACCGTAAAAATAAACGAACAAAATTGCAAATACACTGGGATGAGTATAAACAGCTCAGTAACTTCATAACAACCGTTATTATATAGGATAAGTACAGGGGTTCGACAAAAAAATCTAAAACGTTTGAATAAGTGTGATAATCATACCTAGTATGGTGTGGGGCCTCCTTTTGCGTCCAAAACAGCTTGGTTCCGACGTGGAATTGACGTATACAGCTCCTGAATCGTGGTGTGTGGAATGTTGTACCATTCTTCCTCCAAAACATGCTCCAGTTCCTTAAGGGATGATGGTGGAGGGTAATGAGACCGAACACGCCTTTCTAACACAGACCACAATGGCTCAATGATGTCAGATCTGGTGATTGTGGGACCCAGGGAAGGTGTGATAGCTCCTGGTCATGCTCCTCAAACCATGATTGCACCATTTTTGCAGCGTGACAGGGTGCCAAATCATCTTGGTAGATGCCATCACCATCCGGGAACAATGTGTGGGCCATGGGTAGAACCTGGTCCCCCAAAATGGCCTCTTACGCCTTAGCATTCATCATTCCATACCGGGTTATGATGGGACCTGCAGAAAACCACGATATCACTGCTCATACTGTAACAGAACCACCCCCATGCTTTACAGTTGGGCGCAGACAGTCTGGATCATAGGCCTGCGACGGTGTTCGTCAGACGTAAACACGACCGGTTGCTGGAAACAAGGTGTAGGTCGATTCATCGGAATACACTACGTGTTTCCACTGATCAAGCGTCCTCTCCTTGTGGTCCTTGCATCACTGGATACGCCGCTTCGCATTTACTGCTGTGACCAGAGGTTTGGCGATCGCGGCCCTGCCATGAATTTTCATTTTATGAAGTTCCCATCGCACAGTTTTTGATGAAACCGAGTTCTGTAGGCCGTCTGTAATTGAGTTCAGACGTAATTTTCATTGCAGTGGTCTGCTTTTAGCTGCTACATTCCGTTTTAATGCCCTCCTGTCCCTATCGGACAGGATTGTCTTTCGACCATTGTTGTGCTTTGCAGACGTTGTTTGCCCATGCATTGTGTATGCCCTCGTGACATAGGACACAGTGCCTGTCGATACCCCCACAATGGTCACCACTGTTGTCACTGAAGCTCCAGCCAGACGGGCACCAACGATCATGCCTCTTTGGAAGTCTGTCAGGTCGCCAATTTTACCGCACCACTTGCACACCACGACACTCACAGGTGAACTGGGTACTGCTGACGGAAGAGGAAGGTACACATGACACATTGAAAACAAAACACGATCGGCAACGGCAACACGTGGTGTACAGTGGCGGTCCACACTTACGTGTCCTGTATGACGTGTTTTAGATTTTTTTGTCCAACCCCTGTAGCTTATTTCCCCCATCATATTAATAACAGTAATAGTCCAAAAGCTATGTGGAATAAATTCCGTAAGTTAGGAGTTGGCAAGGTAAACCCTTCGCATTGCCTTCCTAGCAATGTAAATGACCGAAATTTAATGAATGACTTTTTTGTTGATGTAACTAATTCAATTATTACTGACAAGTCAGCTATATCTAGAGATGTGAGTTACTTCAATACGCTGAAATTTAACCATTTCTCATAGCCATTTACATTACGTCAAAGTGAAAGAGTTCGAAGTGAAGAGAGCAGTAAAAAGAATTTATTCGAATGCTGCAGCACTTGATGATATTACAAGAAAAATGTTGAACTTATCACTTCCATTTATTCTATCACCATTAACTCACATTATATCTTTTTCTTTTAATAAAGGTTATTTTCCCAGCCATTGGAAGGAAGCAAAAATTATGCCACTTACGAAAAAAAGTGTAATTTTTAAATGACTTAAGGCCTATTAGTATATTACCTATCTTGTCGAAAGTGATATAAAAAAATTGTATATAAGCAACTGTACAAACATTTAACTAAACACTATACACTACCTGTTAGTCCGTCCGGTTTCGCAGGCACCATAACACTATTACTGCATTATTACAAGTTTCAGATGAAATGTTAGAGGCAATTAATTCCTCTTATCTTACTGTACTAGTTCTGCTTGATCTCACAAAAAACATTTGATTTAGTGCAACACGATTTACTTTTAGTAAAAACTAAATTATTACAATGTAGCGATGTCTACTCTCTCGTGGTTCCAATCGTATCTCTATAACATATAGCAAAGAGCTATGTTACAAAATTCCGCACTGGTACTATCTGAACCAGCTAAAATTAATAATGGTGTGCCACAAGGCTCAATATTTGGTCCTTTACTTTTTTCAGTATACTCTTCTGACCTACCTCTTACATTGAAGCACTTTCAAGTCCATTTTTATGCTGATGATACGCAATTATTTGTCTCGTCTCCACCAAGTCTATTAAATACTAAAGTAACACTTCTTTATAAAGATCTGAAAGCTATCAATGATTGGTCCGTCTTTAATGGGTTACTAGTTAACCCACAAAAATGTACATTCACATTGATAGGAACTAAAAATAACCTGACAAATATATTTCCTGATGAAATTAAAGTGTGCATAATGAAAATAAATATTCCACATTTCAAGGTGGTCAGAAATCTAGGAGTCCAGATGGACGAAAATCTTAACTGAAGCTCTCATGTGTCCACCCATTGTACAAAAGCTCTGTCAACCCTGCGGTATCTTTATAAACTACACGAATACTTCACGAAAGAGACTAAATTCTGTGTTGTCCGTAACCTTATCCTATCTCTTTTCGATTACTGTGATGTAGTCTACGGACCGGGCTTAACCTTGAGTAAGGCAATATTTATACAAAAAATACAAAATGCCTGCGTAAGATTTAGCCTTGGATTTCATAGGTCGGAACATGTCCTACCAAAATTGAATAATGAAAATATGCTTGATATGTAAAGGAGACGTAACTTGCACTGGTGTTGTTTAATATTTAAACTTAAAAAAAAGTCTCCGCTCTACCTAGCAAATAAACTTAACCCTCGAAGAACTGTTCATCACTACACAACACGTAGTAGTAACGCCCTTAATGTCACCCGTTTTAGAATCTGGAAAACAGCTGGTTCATTTTATGTTTCAGCAGCAAGAACATGGAACTCTCTGTCAATCAATATTACAAATTCTACCACTTACAGTGCGTTCAAAAGTATAGTCAAACATTTCCTCCATCTGAAGCAATTACTAAGCTCAAATTCTTATGACCCAACCTGACAATACACATTTTTATTCTGTAATTAGAATCATTATATACCCGGTATTTGTAATGTCTTTTATTTCCTCGTAGATATGTAACTGTTGACACCAATAAAAAAATGCATGTGTTTTGTGTCTGTATCTATGTGTGTGTGTGTGTGAGAGAGAGAGAGAGAGGGAGGGAGGGAGAGAGAGAGAGAGAGAGAGAGAGAGCATTTATTATATATAGGATTGTTTATTATTATTACTAGTATTAAGATTATCATTATTGTGCATTATTCTTTTATCATTCGTTTTTGTATTGTAATTCGCTTATATTACTAACATTGTATATCTCATGTAATTCTATTATTGTTGTATTACACTTACTAGCTGCTAATGTGCACTATTCTTTCTTTTCTTCGTATTGTAATGTTGTAACCATACTCTTATTTTGACAAGGGTTAGGTGGAAGAGTAGCTATAGGCTGAACCTCGCCCGCTTCAATAAAGACCATTTTAATTCAGTTCAATTCAATTCAACTCCATACATTTTTTGTCAACAAACACTTTCGTAATTGGTCTAAGTATTACGAAAATTGCAACTTTACATTGAACTCTTTCGCAAACGAAAAAACTGTATTCAAAATGCAAGCGGACCGCGTTCCCGTGTGGTCTGAGTGGTTAGGCTCAATACTCGAAAGTCCCGGTTTGAGTATCGGCATTGGCATCGCTGTCTTTTAACTCAAACGTGACGGATAATCGTGACGGGCCGAAGTCAACAGTTACTATACTCATCCATATAAAATGAACGTTTACAATTTTGTTTTTAAAATCAAATTTATATAATCTCTTACTCATTTGACAACATACATTTTAACAATAAAAGCATTAATTATGAGGAAGATTTCCTCGAAATATTGAAAGCACACTTCAGGAACTACTCAACGGTTTCTGGTCAGTTCCCCAGCTCTTCTGGATTTTGAGCTATTAGCATTTCCGTACGTGTCTGGTGCCAAGGTTTTTTAATAAATACATCTTCCTGTCGTATTTTCATAAAATAATAACATGCTACCATTAACAGATTTTGTATTCGAACAATGTGCATTCATCTAACATATTATCTATGTTGATTTAATTTAATCATTTGACATTTACACTTGTTAGCGATATTTACGTTTATGAGTACTAATAGAATTACTTGTCTAATTTTGTAAGAATAATTAAATCACAACATCAAAGTTAGATAGTTCATTCGTAGATATAAAACGAAGATCACTGGATTGTTTTCTTTAGAGGAACAATTGTGTTTTTTATCGTATGGATGTGGATAGTTCCGGGGAAATGTTGAGTCTTTGGAAACGTATACCCGAACGTCCACAGGAAATAGCAATGCTCTTAAATCCATAGTACAGTCACAGATAAATTTTGAATCCTACGAAAGCTTACCGTATATAATGCGTCAATAGTTATTGAAATATTGTACGAATGCTGGTCAGAATTTCAAGTAAGTGTTATATAAAACTATATCTTTCTTATTTTTCTATCTAGCGAATTTTAAATTGACTCAAGATGAAGTATTAATGATGAGTAAAATAGAGAATATAGTTTTCCTTGCAGGTTTTTAAAAGTCATATTTTAGTTTTATATATTTCGAAGGATTGTATGGTAACTGTCTACTATGTGCCTTTGATAAGAAATATATAGAAGAAGAAATATAAGAAGAAAAAACCTTTCAGAACATCTTGCTGCATTATTAATCTGTATTTGTTATATTTCATTTTTCGATTGGGCCCAATTCCATTGTTATGGTAGCTTGGCAATATTAGCATATATGTATATCCTTGAAAAACGACTTTTGAACTTAAGATGTGTCCATCAAACAAAATACTACGTTCTTGCACTCTAAATAGTGATTTTAATAGGTGAAATGCTAAGAAAAAGTATATTAACAAATCGTACTTGGACAGTGTGATCTAAGAGTGACTTCGCATTCTAGACAACGAACGAAGGCTACAGTTAAAATAGACTCCTTACACGGGTAAGATAAAATTTTGAAAGATGTTTTGTTTCTACTTTTAAATGGTAGTGACAAATAATATTTTTGTAGGCTAATCTCTCACTTCTGCTTTATGGTGAAATGGGAAAATAGAAAAAAATGAATGTTCTGTATGTAAAAATTTATGAAAGATAAATATATATAATAATGTAGGCTTGTATGCGTACAATGGTAGTTGTATGATCAATGGCTGGTCTAAAATAGATGAAACACAGTCCTGTGCATTAGAGCTTAGATCAATCATCTGGGTGTCAATTTTCGTAGAATTATAAATTGACAGCCGGAACATCGCTTGCTCAATTACCTGCCACAACAGTGAGAATCTTTCGTGGTACGTTTCACGCAGTAGACAAACAGCTAAAGAAGAGATGAGAAAAGGGTACGTAGATGGTAATGAATATACGTATTTTTATACATGAATTTCCGAAGTCAATAAAAAAAAGTGAAACGTACCACGAAAGATTCTCACTGTTATATATATATAT
>JAGDQP010000171.1:38961-110925 GCA_022664845.1 Lepisma saccharinum
TAGATAGATAGATAGATAGATAGATAGATAGATAGATAGATAGATAGATAGATAGATAGATAGATATAGATATAGATATTACAGAAAATTATGGATTAGCGTGCATGGTATGATCATGAAGGTTGCCTAATTGATATTTAAATATTTTAAATTTCTTCGTTTAACATGAAGTACGCTGCATATTTTAGTCATTAGATTTTTAATTGAAGAAGATTAGCGAGAAAACTGTAAAGAAGGGAGTATTGAAAGTTGAAATTCCGTAGGTTCCAGGAATATTTAATCAATATGCCTCCGTTGAATATAGTATCTATATTATAATTATATATTCTTGGCATTTTAATACATCCAGAAATTAAATCTCAGGATCTACACGGGGTTTGGTGTCGTTGAAAAGGTCCCGACTAAACTAGTTCAGTGTCTCTGAAACAGTTCTGAATGGTGCAGTGGTTCAATGTTCCCCGCCAATTCTCTAAAAATTCAATTGATCAAATTCCTTCCATTCAGTTATATTTAGCATTGCTAATCTTGGCTTAAGTATTACTCGCTGAAATGCAAGATCACTGGGAGGACCTACCTTGCCAGGGAACCCGCTTAGCATTGCTGTCAGCATATTTTTATAAAATTACATTTTTAATAGCTTCAATTATATTCGTGATTATAGCACCAAGCTTGGTATAATTATTGTTTGATACAATAGAAACATATTG
The DNA here is from genome assembly GCA_022664845.1 of Lepisma saccharinum. Lineage (NCBI taxonomy): Eukaryota > Metazoa > Arthropoda > Insecta > Zygentoma > Lepismatidae > Lepisma > Lepisma saccharinum. Next base: position 39,669 of record JAGDQP010000171.1, read on the forward strand.
CGGATGTTCCCATCTGAGGAACCCCGTAATAAGTGTTGCCAGCTCTTGCCAAATGTATCTTATGAACCATAAAACGTATAGAGACATGCACAGAGTACCGTTTGAAAGTCCTTATCTAGGCGACATCAGAAACCCTAGAACCGCCTTGGTTGGTGCTGTGGTTCAGTGTTCCCAGCCAATTTTCTAAAAACATAAATTGTTCAAATTGCTTCCTTTTAATTACAATTAGTCTCGCCATATTTAGTATAAACATAATTTGACAAAAATACGCTTATAAAATTATTGAGAGTGCTTACGCTGCCAAGCAACCTACATACCAGTGTTGCCAGCAAATGTTAATGGAATTATCTGTTTTGACACTGCATCATTAATTTAGTGATAGCAGCAACAACTTTGGCACAAACGCCGTTTGACTCAGTAGGAACACAGTGCAGATGTCCCCGCTCCAAAAGGATCTCCTTTGTAATTGTTGCCAGCGCAAAACAAAGAGCGTTATGGTACTCATGGACCATAAAGTGTAGATTCATGTACGAGGTGTCATAAGAAAACTAGTCAAAGTGTACATGCAGAAACAAAGGAAAGTTGTCGGGTACCATGGGGCATGTCTCCTATGCTTACATGAAACTAATAGTTGATGATAAGCGTTTCTCTCACGAGAAATATGAAATATGAAAGCGCACCAATTGTGTGCATATGCAGATGTAAGTTTATTAAGCAGCGGGGGGGCCAGAGGGGGGGGGGACAAAATTTTCAAAGCAACCACAAGCTAACGTTGCTACCTAAATTTAGAGATAATAATTGCACTTGATGATAAATTCAGAAGTTACACATAAAGATTTTCATTTACTGTTCGTCATATCCCAGTGCAACAGTTGAAGATTGATTAAATATGCCAATGTTCCCAAAGTACGGCTTTGCGATGCTGGTAATTTTAGAAGGTTATAACCTGGAGATTTATGGCAATAAGCAGCTACAGATTTACCCAATGTCATAGCTGGCAGTGAACTACCAAATACACGTCTGATATTTTCTAAGTCCGTTTTTTAGTCGGGAAATATTAATCGTTGCTAGGGAGCTAAACGCACTCTACAAAAGACAATTACATCTGAATCCCCACAACAGACGAGGATCAATAACCCGTAAAGAAAGGCCCCGCTGTGTACCTTATTGGGTGTTCATTATATGTACATATTTATTGCGTCGTTGTGTACAGAGCTTTCTGAAGGGAAATTAAAAGACAGGTCTTAACAAGTTTTGAGAATATGGTCTTCCACTCAAAGCGAAAGAGTACTTGTTATAATCAAAGATTATTTTGTGCAGAATCTGGAAAAGAGATAAAGAAAGAAAAATCATTGGGAGTTAATGAACTAAAAATATAAAGAAACTCAGTTAAGAGAATGTTTTGGCTGTGCTCCAAACTGAAGTATACTCTGGAAACTCCCAAAGAAGAAGAAGTACGCACAATTCCTGTGTAATCTGAGAGTAAATGTTAGCGGTCTATATATATATCTTGTGTTTATGTGTACCGTGTATGCCCGTGTCCGAGAGAGGAAGGGTCGGCGAGTGCCGATAAACCTAAAACAAAAAATAAAATAAATAAGCTAAGCTTTAGCGAAGGAGTTGATAAAATATGTCCTTAAAATATAACATAGTTATATTCCGTCATTACTCGCCCCTTCTAAACTGCAAAGGCTTTTCTTAGGTACGTGTTCTGATGTTTCTTCTTTTAATTTCTTTGTGTCGTAAATCTTTTGAGAAAAATAACCCTGGTTATGAGGTTGTTAAATATCTTCAAAACGGCTCTGTTGCAGCTATCGGTGCTAGTAAAGACGTAGCAAATAAAGCACTGACAAATATCTTTAAAAGGTTTTAGCATCCTGAATGTTCTCTTAATCACACGCACCCCCATTTCTTGTATTTTTATAATTGTATATCAGATGTCAGTTTCGTAATGAGAGAGAGGGGAGTTAGACACCTATCTTGGGCGCCAAAGTTGGGTCGCCAAAATTTATATCAGTTCCAAATGTACTGAGTACGGAAATAAAAATTTAGTAGGTTGAAAAAAGTCCTTTTTTGAATGCAAATCACGGAAAATTGGAGTTTCTATATTTTTTAAAAATATTTATAAAAAAGTGATAAGCGGAATGTGTATTATTAAAAATATGTTTTACTAATTTTCATACAATATATTAAAATTAAATCAAATACAATTCCAGTAAACAGGATGAAAGGAGAGCGACATTTTATATAGTATATGCGCTGAAATACTTCACAACGTCTCTGGTGTATGTGTTTGGGTGTATATTTACCAAGTGAATAAGCAGAGAGTAAGTCGTTGACATTAGTGGTACTCGAATCCGGATATCTGAATTGCTTGATTGATGCCTTAACTATTTTACTATTACTGTTAAATATATGTGTAAATTCAACATCCTTTGTAACTTAATAGAATCACATGTCTACTGCTGTTGTCGAGATCAAAGCTCTCTACAATTTGCGGAAATTTATTTCAATATATATGTGTGCAAGTCCTGGAGTGTGTAATAATTTAATATCATTTCCATTACTCACAGTTAGTCTGTGTGCTAGGAGTGTAAAATACCCACAAATATATGTCATTGGAAATATGTACCTGGAAATGAACCCAGGCTTTCCTTTTGCCGACAGGATGTTCTAACCTGACAACAAGGACGAACCAATGTTTATCAAGAATTCTATATGAGTTCCCGCACACCTAGTGATAAATCATAAATAGCGCCTGGTCATTTCAAGTACAACCCTTACCATTCATACAAAATCCTACTTTAAAAAAAATCAACGGTAAAATTGATATAAATGCAAAACACATCTGAGAATAAATAATTTACTGTTAATTTTTATCGGTAATCTAACATTCAAGCGGTAGTCTAATATTCACCCCTCCTATGCGTAAACTGTGCATATAAAATTGAAGTTTGTGCCTCTCCGTGTTATGTATCTTTTTATTGGAAATTGTTGATTACGTTGTAACTATCAGAAACATTGCCTCGGGTTCCTACTTTCTTATATATACCTCTGATGTTGCTTTGAATAGCCATATTTATAGAACGTGAACTACACATTTTCAGAAGTATGTTATTAATATCGACTAAAATAGACAAAGGTTTAGTTCTAACTTCTTACAGCTTAGTTGAGAATATCGTGGTAGCTTCAAATATAATACGTACATGTGGATCATACCCAATAGAAACTTTGACGACACAGAGCAAACATGACGATAAGTTTCCGAAATGATACAATGTACCCAGAAAGCCTTTTGCCATTCTATACAAGAGATAAATAAAGAACAATACAGTGGATTTCAAAGTAAGCTCCATCGGCATTCAACATATGTTGCCATGAGTGGTTTCTGCAGGTCTCTCTAATTGGCAAAAGATCTCCCACGAAGGTGGATGTCGAGGCAATGAAACAGATGGTAATCTGTTTGCACAAGGTCCGTTGAATGTGGTGCATGACACAGTGTATCCCAGCAATGTTCCTGAAGGTTCTCCCGGGTTCTCTTTGCCTCATCTGGCTCGGCATTGTCGTGGAGGACTAGCAAACACTTGCGATTAATCAATGCCGGCTCCTCTGCAGCAATGCACAGTCCACCCTTTGCCGGTGCTCTGAGTAGAGGTCAGAGGCGATGGTCTGACCAGGTTGAAGGAGATCATAATTCACCACTTGGCGACAAGTTGAGCATATAGAAAGCATAACCTTTCGTGAATGAAGAGATGGTTTTGAGGTGTGAAGAACAGGGTCACGTGGCTACAATCAATGTCTGGTACGCTTGGGAGTGTTATAGAGGACCCACTTTTCGTCACCAATCAGCAAGTGATTTAATATGAGTGTATTCAGGATCCGAGGGAGCAAGGAGAAACAGGCATTCACTCGTTGTTCCTGGTTTGCAGTCGACAATATGTGGGGTACCCACGTTCTTAACCTGTACAACTTCCCTATCCCATGCAGGTTCAGTCTGACTATTTCAGCGGAAACATGGAATCTTTCTGTAAGTTCATCAATGTCCTTCTCCATGGCTGCTTTCGAGGCTTCGTCATCCAACGCATGTGGTCGTCCAACTAAAGGTCGTTGGTGAGACCAACTCCAGATCGCTTAGCAGGCACGTGCGTCATTTTGTTTCGTCTCTGTGAGCGCATTATTAATGGGACGACAGAATGGCAAAAACTTTTTTTTACATTGTATAAGTGAAAAACGTGTTGTAAATTCTTAATACTAATTTTAAAATACTACCATCACGTAGCAATACTCTCCTTACTACAAACACCAGAAACTAGTTTTATTTTCCCGTACGTAGAACACCAAACAATTGTTCCTTTAAAATATTATCCGTCCATGTACGACGTAAAAGCACTATGAACATATCAAAAGAACAAATAGATTATCCCCCACCTTGCAGTTACTTCTGTCATTCGCATTGAATAAATTCGTAGCACTGTTCATCTTTAACATGACTATTCTAACGACATGTCTGCGGAATATTCTGTACACCATAAACTTTAAGCGATTAGTCCAACGACTCTTTAATTCCTCTCCTTTAGAAACAAAATAACACCGTCGTTGTATTATTTACTGTGCAAGAATATCTTATCTGTTCTTTATAATTATAATTATAAGCATCTTTTGTGTATTCATGAAGAAATCTTCGTTATTGATGGACAATAAGAAATGTATGATTTAAAATATGTTCTTACTTCTTCTCTTGCTCGTATATCTGTAGTTGTAACGACATGTGCTCGTGTATAAGTCCTTGTATAGAATCATGACAATTAGTAGGCATCCATGATGTACAAATCTTGAAAGCTGAATGTTTAAAAGTTATTAATGTATGTCATAGTGTAAATTGCACGTAGAATATTATGCGATGTGTAAACCTTTTGATACGATTCTGTACAATTCAGTCTCGGCGAAGAATATAGAAAGAGCAGAGTATCTGCGAATGGAATCATTAATTGACCATATCTATTGTCATGGGCTCCCATGTATATGATTTGTGAATGATTTTTTATTAGAAGGACCAGGTTGTAAAGTGTAAATATATGTGTGTGAAACATATTGTAAAATATATGTACTGTATGAGCCCGAAAATAAGCAGCACATTTCAATCCAATTTCACCTGCGAAGGGTTAGGTTCCGGATTAAGTTCGCTACCTTGGTTTGGCTTTGTTTCATCATATCGTGTTCTCTTCAAACTTGGTGCTTATTTCTCATGTGTAAATAATATAATAATACAACCGGCGTATGTAAACGAATCAAGTTTATTCTTCACTATTCGCCGAGAAAGGAAGACCAAACTTGATAAACAAATGGTAGATCTTATCGTAATACCAAAGAAACAGTACAGATATTACTTCAAAACTACAGGTACATGATGATTTTGTCACTAAACCGTCCAAAGAACACCTCCGAAAATAGTATTCAGAGTGGTTTCTGGAAGGGGATTCATGCCCAGTAAACGGCCAATCACCTTTCTCTGGGGTGGATTCTGGCTCCTTGATCCGAAATATCATCAGAGTTCATCATCAATGTACTAAAAATACTGTGTTGTGAGTGCTTTTAATTGCAACGCGGATGTCGCAGTGTGTGGAGAGCGTGAAGAGAACAATGAGAGTGATGAAGTGAATACTGGTAGTGAAATCGGTAGAAACAACAGTGAATAAGACAATCGGAATGTGTTGGGTAACGGTATACTCTATCTTTCTTATGTCAAGAAAAATAATTATTTGTTAGTCCTGAAGTTAATAGTGTATGGTATCGTGCATTTCAGGAAAATGTGTGTACTGTAATTTTTCTCCCTCAATTTGTGTACTTGTTCTTTTTTTAATCTTGATTCGCTCTTGCATTTTTAGGGTGCGGCTTATACCCTGGTGTGGCTTAAGTACTTGTAACGACGATTAATTTTCAGTTTGTTAACCAGACCCAAAGAACTAGGTCCACTCCTTGATTAGCTCGAATGCTCTTTGAATAAAAATGGTTATTTATGAATCTTTAATCTTGCTTTTCATTTCAAAAGTAAGTATTTATTGGCATACTATATAAACACTCACTCCTATCTATCAGAAATGGTTGGTAATTGAAGGTACTACAAGCTCTAATCTTTGAACCCTTGAACCAAAATAAGATATATCAGACGACGATTGCCGAGCAATGTCTCAAAGAGATCCTGAGAAGTTGATGCAGTAGTAGCAGCAGCAGAAGTAGCCGCTACACGTTGTATACAAATAAAGTTGCAATTTTATAAACATATCCATTTAAAAGCAAAAAATGTAGTTTTGAAAATGCGTTTTTGTTACCAAATTTACCAGATAATAACATGACAGTTCTTGTGGATGCAAATTTTCCTTTGCTCTTACAATAATTACAACGAGAGCATTATCATGATAAAATTTAAAAAAAAAAGTTTCAATATTTCTGTTTCAGTATTTGCAAGAAATTAAAATTGATTAAATTTTCCTTTCAATTTTTTATATGTTGATTGCTTCTTTCATTTCCAAACGATCTAAATATAACCTTATCATATTGTTTAAAATTGAAATGTATTTAATAGTACATAAAGGAACGTTCTGTATAGCAAATCATCAACCAGCAAAATTAAGTACTGTAAATTTTGTTTAGTAAAATAATAACATTTAAAGTGAGGCAGTAGTAATATTAAAATTGCATTTTAATTGAATTTCATTTAATACTTTAAGTAAATTGGGTCCACCAAGTAAATGCTGATTACTAAAATGTATGGGAAAAAGAAAAGCCGTACAAAACGACACACATAAAATGGTTGTCCACCAAAAAGTTCACATTATACTAGCCGGGAATTCTACATACCAGAGCTGAAAATCATACATTACGAACAGTGTACGTAGATCAATTGATGGGGACATCTTATTAAAATACTACCGCAAACTATGTAAAATGCATAAAAAGCTTCTAAAATGAGCAAATTATTAGTATACAAAGATACTTGCTATCCATTTATAGTTCACATATTAAAGATGTTGTATTACAGTGAATGTCTTAAAAATCTTTATTGATACTATATAACTTTTAGTAACATTAATTTTATTTTTGTTTGTCTACGAACCTGTTTGTTTGTGTCAAAATAAACAGTACAATCATGAAATATATGCTTGTGTATATTAAATTGTAAACTTTACTCAATACTAAAACAGTTCTATTAGAATCTTAAATAAACTATAAAAAATATGTACTGCGGGATACTATAGAATTACCTTAAATTTCCAGTACGTTTGTTTTTCATATAGGATTTCTGTTACAGGTAAAATTATCCTAGCCCTTATAGCAGTGTTCCGGAACCTGTTTTCAAGTGGAGACAAGTTTTATTCGTTATGTTCAACTGACCACTCTGTTTCTGTCCAATGCCAGGCCTCGAGGACCACAGTTTATGGAGAGCTGCTTTATATCACGTTTCTGCAGGTAGAAAATGTGTTAGTATTTTAAATGTTTGCAATAGAGGTGAATTGCAAAAGAAATCGTAATGATTTTTTATGTTCTAGGCTATAAAAGATCTTGGCAGAGCCTTTCGACCATTGGGATTGATAACGTCGTTTTTAATAAATAAGAACAAGTAGAAGGTTTGAATTTTTCCGTCACTTTTATTATGAAAGTTCCTCTATATGCGACTAAATACAAAATAATACAGTTGATTAACAAAGAGCCCGGAACACAGGCTGTATCAAGATATTTACTAGTAGTTCATATCTTTACTTGTAACGATTACTATTATTCTGATCTAGGTCAGTTTGGTGAGGAGTTTAGCGACATATATTATCTGACTTGAGACCAAGTCGGCGGTAAAGGTTGGGGCTCTGACTCCAGACCAAGTCAGAGGTATAGGAAGAGGTGACCACTCCTTCGGAATGAAATGAACTGATAATCTTTATGTGTCTGTTGAACATTTTATAGGTCTTTCCAGCTCTTCTTATAGGCGGGGTTTCTATAACTCCAAGCTTCCCCACTCGTAGTCTGCGTCTACTGCTACACTTTATCGTTTAAGTAAACACTATTTGTATGTGTATATGTTTATTTGTTTACGTTTTGTTGTGTGTGTTCAATTGACACACATCATATTACACTCCCCTCCCTATGTAGAGATTTACTTCTTTTCGCCGAATTAATCCCTATTGAGATGTTCACTAATCGTAGGACCTTTTTCACTTTTTATGAGCACTTGATCGCTTCTTTATATTTTTAAAAAAACTACTCATACTTACAGTGTTATATTATTTTCTGGATAAATAAGGGTGACTTTACCTCCCAAAGCAGGGTAAGCTCACTGAGCGTCATTTTCCTCTGTTGAGTTAAGCTCTCTCTATATATGTTGCTTCGATTCACTTAAAACAAACGTACGAAAGCACTAATCGTGTATCCAATTTCTTTGTGGTGTTGTTGGCGGTTATTTCACTGCTATTTTGGAACGAAACATTGTCGTTGTTATTGTTGCTGGTTTCATTTTGAATGTAAATTAATACCAGGGTAAAGGAGTTCCTGGGTCCATCGTTGTCCTTGATTCCTTCCTTTGATGTTCTGGTTTCTTACAGGTTATTACGTTTACGTTGGACACGATATATGACAAACAAAAATCACTAGATTTACAAAAAATAACACTATTTATAGAGCGAGAAGAATTACTTTAATCATCTGAAATGACAGCGTTTTGTATTACTTGTTTAGCTTTCATTCTTCGGTGTAAATAATACAAGATTAAACTTATCACAGTTAATTGCACTAATATTACCAGTATTAAGAATATTGTTAGCCATGATATCATAGGATGGAAGTGTAGGTCTTGGAACTAGCTCGGTAAAATTTTTTTATGCTTTAATAAACTATCTAGGCTATCGATTGTCTTTTGCAAAGATTGGAAAAATGAGGGGAATTTTGTTTCTTATTTCTTCGCCTGGAAATAATATTTTACTTCTAGTACACTTGTATGTCTACTTGGTAACTTTAAAACATTTGTCGAAATAACATCAAATTCTTTATATAAAATAATACGTATACGGGTTTGTTTAATTATTTTGAGCTTTTAATTGTGCATGACCGTTCATTAATTTGACGCCATTTGTAGTTGGTATATGCAATTCTGACGGTGTGTACATGTAAAACTATTCCTGATTCGATAGTTGATGTTTAATTTGGCAATTTGATAAGCTGTTTCGAAAAAATTGATACGTATATGCCGTCTCTTACGATTTTGATTGCATTTGGACTTTACAGATTGTAAACATTTGTTTTTGATTACATACTGATATATCAATTTCGAATATAGAATTTTCTGTTTTAATTGCGTATTTAGGTAAGGTCTGTCTCAAAAACTCTACCGAATTAGATAAGATATCGTTATAAAATATCTTGTATAAAATGTGATGATTCTTTTGGCCTATTATTCGTACTTGAATAATAAAATTAAATTTCATTTATGCCGAATCAAAATTGGTTAAGAAACTGTTTGATGTTTGATAAAAAATTAATAACTCATATTGTAGTATGGATTTTCAAAGCCTGGGTTTTTATTTACGATTTCTCGAGCCAACATTATTTTAATTAACACATCTGTAACCGTATTTTCCAATATACTTTGTACGATGTTATCAAATGTTGTTCTAGCACCTGCAAATTCAGAAGTGCTATAAGAAATCGCTCATTTGTTGCCACTGAACATAACTTTATAATTTCACTATGTACATTCGGATTCATTTATTCTACTTTTATTGTCACATTTTCGACTAGGTGTGTTTACTTATAATTATCTTCCTTTATGTTTTGGATTTGTTCAATGAGGTAAATACTTTATTGTTGCTTTTGGTAGTCAGTCTGTTTTTGGAAATCAGTTGGTATAATTTGGGAACTTTTATTCACAAATTGATGTTTTCTTTCATGACGAATTGTAATTAGGTGTTCGTATCCACCGCATGATTCGTTCTATATGTGTACTGTGCTGAAATCCAGATGAAGTCCATACAGAATGAATTCAACGTCCTCATACTGCATGATCGGCTTGTGTTTGGCTATGAAAAAGCCATATTGTATGAAAAACATTTCGATATAGATTATGTGCTTCTTAAGTTCTCCTGTCGTCAGGATAAAAATTGCTGATATCCATAGTTTAGTAGATCCTTCCATGGTTCAATGATTTCTTTTAGGAAGGGAAAATGCTGAGCTGTATTTTTTTCTTTTTATATTGACTTTTTTTTTTGTCTTATGTACTTATATGTAAGTTAGAATGAAAGTTTAGATTGATTCTGATTACTTGGAGCGAGTCAATGCTTTTAAAGTAGAAAACGAAATTTGACAAGGTACCAAAAGGTGTATTTGGAAGCTTATCGTTTTCTACAGAGCGGTCGTAAGAATAAAGAGCGATTAACGAAATATTTGGATAGTATCAATACTTGTTATCATAGCATTTTAAAGAAGAGTGCAGCAATTAGATATCTTAAACAGTATAACCTTGCTGGAAAGCGCTGCATCACGTTAGACATCAAGTAATTTGTAAGTATAGATTTTCTTCATTCTTGCTCTTTCTATTTTTGTTCTATGTATGCCTGTGTCGGACGTGTATGTATAACATTTTAATGTCGCTTGCCATTGTAGGACAGAGTTACCCTTTCTGTCCTTCCCTGTCAAGTCTCCACTCGTACTGCAGTCTGATGAACTTCCGTATATATTATATACAAATACCTACTTTTTAACAGATGTTATGATAAATATCAGAAGTACCTGACAACAAAACATAGTTGCACGTTTTGCAATTAAGATAAAAAAACACTGAACTGCTGAACAAGACTATATTATTCGTAAAAAAATAAATTACATGTTAAATAAAAACATGTAATTTATTTTTTACGAATAATATAGTCTTGTTCAGCAGTTCAGTGTTTTTGATCAGAAGTATATTTATCACATTAGGAATTGTGCTGCTTGGAGTGAGTATTGCACAAACTACAAATTTTAAATTATATTGGAAGCTTACATTGACCACTATTGTAGCAAAGTAAATGTTCTCTCCACTTTTTGTTTTAGGAATTTATGGAGTGGGCTGCGCATCTTTCTTGACGTTGCTGTGAAGCATTATTTTTTTCGTTTCTCTCACTTCTCTTGAGTAACCTGGGGATGATGGAAAATTCACCGCTTCGACTTGTTTCCAGCGCAATATGTATATTTTCTGCGTGTATATTAGTGAAAATGATTATCAAACTTACCTCATTACCTTAGTGAATTTTTTATCCGTTTACTTGTTATATTCTTTAATTCTATCCACGGAAATTAGTTTAATTTCCTCTCTAAACAGTTGAAGAAACTTTACCAAATATCTGTTGCTCTTTTTCTTTTGTACAATAGTACAATGCCCGACGAACTTCCTCGTAAATTGCTCTGGCATATTGGGAAATCTGTAGGGAAATAAATAATACTCTCTGGTTTTTCTGAAATGATACTTGAGATTAACGTAAATCTGATTTATGCATTTTGTCGGATATTTGCTGACGTAGGTCATTAAACCTTTTCCTGGTGATTTTTAAGCTATGTTTAATCACGAACTGTGCGTCGTTAATCGTTCTGGGATTGAAGCCATACGAAAAAGATATAGGTAATATACTATGTTTCTTGATATTTGGGAATATATTGCAAATAGCACGTGGGACGTACTTTTCCCATGATTTCATATCATATGGAATATAAAATTTGATAATTTGCATAACCGTTTTCTGAGTGATTTCACATAAGACTTTGCTTGAGTGCGAGTAGCTTGTATTGAACCATAGTTCAAATCTGTACTTTTCTGGGAAATTACGTGATGCTTTACTAGAGTGTATTGAGTGATTATCCAAAACGATAGATTTAAAACACACATACTTGATAACTGTTTCTTGCTCAATAAAATATATAACTGTTTGTGCTGTCATGAAGCCTACTTATTCTGCTATTACGACGTGCGACATATTTTTAACTGCTATATGGATATACTTTTTGACGTTTTCATTGCAATATATAGGTCCCAGTGCATCAAACATGTATTGTTTACCTAAATTTTCTACAGGCTGATGCAGAAGTTCCCCTTTTGGCTTTTAAGGAAAGTTATGTTTTGATTTGACACTCTTCACGTCTTTTCAAGAAATAGGCTAATGTTTTTTTTTAAATATTTTAGTTATGATGTTGTGTATAGTTTAGTCAACCCAGGATGTCAAGCACTTGCTTTTTGGGTACACCTTCAAACCAGTGCGGAATCAGACATTTAGGGGTACATAACAAATATGTTTCACCTAATTCTGGCTGTTTCCTTTAACGATATAGCACACCATCATTTAAACAATTAAAATTTAGAGTATCTATTGTTGATGTATCTTGTGGCTGTTGTCCATTTAATGCTCCAATGATGTTAATATACTATTGGTCATTTTGCTTTCCTGCTTTAGTTTTTAATTGAAAAAAATCTTGTTATGAGCACATTGTCTTCTAATCCAATGGGACGGAATGCAAGTTGGTCCTCCGAAGTTTTCACGTTGTGTGTTATTTTATCTCTGTTGGAGGTCAGTTTTTCCTCACTTCCTTTAATTTATTTTTTCTCCTTCCTCGTTTTTAACCTTGAGTAAATACAGATGCTTATCAGAATAATGGAAACACCTGAACGCAAGTGCAACTTACGAGATTAATATGGTGTCGGGCCACCTTTCGCCTTCAGAACAGCCTTGACGCGACGTGGGATGGAGGCATAGAGGTCGTGAATGGTAGCAAGTGGAATATTACACCATTCCTCGTGCAGGGCATCCGCCAGTTCTGTGAGAGAGGATGGAGGTGGAAATCGTCGCCGGAGTCGTGTTTCCAAGATGGACCACAGATGTTCAATTATGTTGAGATCTGGGGATTGGGCGGGCCAGGGGAGATGTTGAACTTCATCCCGATGTTCCTCAAACCACGCTGCAACAACTCCAGCTGTGTGAATGGGTGCATTATCATCCTGGAATATGGCGTCATTGTCCGGGAACATCATCCGGACCATAGGATGCAAGTGGTCTCCTAAAATTGCGACATAATCGTTGGCAGTGATGCGTCCGCGAAGTGTGACCACACGACCCAATGAAAACCATGATATTGCGGCCCACAGCATCACCGTGCCGCCGCCATGTTTCACAGTTGGGCGGAGACACTGCAGATCATACGCTTCTTTGGGCGTTCTCCACACATAAACACGGCCCGTGGTTTGGAATAGGGTGAATGGTGACTCATCCGACCATACCACACGTTTCCAGTCGTCAACGGTCCAAGTTGCATGGTCGCGGCACCATTTGCGGCGTGCTAAAGCGTTCTGGTCCCTGATGGGAGGTTTGGCCCGTGCAACACGACCTCGTAAGTTCATGTCATGTAATTCGCGGCGGACTGTGATTGTCGAAACAGGTTGGGGGAGGTGCTGATTGAGTTCCTCCGTCACTTGCGCCGCAGTGGCACGACGGTTCCGCGTGACAATGCGCTTTAATACCCGGCGTGCCCTGTCACTGATGCTTTTCTTCCGCCCACTGTTCCGCTTCCCCGATGTGGTTTTCCCGTGTGTTGTGTAGGCCGTCATCACCTTCGACACTGTCCCTGGCGACACACCTAACACACTAGCCACTGCCGTCACACTCACTCCACATAACCGCGCACCAACAATTTGCCCTCTTTGAAACTCTGAGAGGTCTCCCATTTTAAACTACCTCCGTCTGCTGCAGCCACTGCACACTCCTGTTCCACGACGCCTGACGTAGTATGGAGACCGACCTAACACACCACCACCAGCAGTCCGGCGCTGCGGTCGCCACGACACCACTGCCAACCCATACATCTGACGTGTTGCCAACTACAGGTGTTTCCATTATTCTGATAAGCATCTGTATATCTGCAGGCATTTATGTTCCTTTTTTTGCTTTACTTCGAAATTGAAGTCTTACAAGAGGACCCTGTACCGCGTGTACTTTCCAATTGTGTCATTTGTGTCTGTAAAATGGATACATACATTGTATTATCTGTGTACAGGGTAAATCTTTGATTGAGAAGGGAAAATTTAAATTTTCTGAGAACGTACACGACCCCAGCTAATTCTTTAGCCCATATCGAGTAAAAACGTTCGTTTGTGTTAGTCTTCTATAACAGTACGAAAGTATCCTTTCTAAATTCTTTCAGCATAATTACGCGTGAACAATCCTCCGAGCTGATATTTACTATGCACCTATATATATGTGCGCTCATAAATGAATATACATTGAAAAATCCTCTAAGTCGGCGCTGCGTTCTCGGTTTATGGAAATTTTGAATCTCTTTGGCGATCTTGGGAGATATTGATATCTTCTCGAAGGAAACCTTGAAACCTAATACGTCAAGAGAGGAATCTAAGAGATGCAATTTTCGTGGGGCGGCGCGTAAAACGTGTTTACGTAGCCACTTGAGTAAAATATGTAAATCCTGTAATTGTTCCTCTTTGCTAAATGATCCTTAACGATATCACTTGCGAAACTTGTTATCCTGTTTGGAAGTACTTGTAGCTTCTTCGTTACTATAGTTAATGCAGAACCACTAGTGGAATGTTCCGTCACGCATATTTGGAATTTGTAGGTCTTTTTTGTGTGTTTTACTTCGAAAGTAGTATACCTTTGGCTCTTTTTATCCAAGGAATTTGATAGTAAGATTGGATGATGTTGACTGTCGATATGTTTTTTCCTTTAAGACTAGACAAGATCTCCTTCGATGAGGGCAATGGTATGGCTAAACATTTAGTATAGTTGTTCAAATTAATCAGATTTTTAAACTGTTCTGAAATCTTGTGAATTTGTTTTTTAAGCACTAAAAATTGATAAAATGAACTAGAAGATGTATATTTTATTACACCTGTTTTTTCAATTAACTAGGCTGTTCGTCGATCTGTTTTCTAACTTCAATCGAGATTGGTGGTGATCTGGCAAGGAAAGCCGTTGCTTTGTCTATGCGTATTTTGTGTAACCTTTAAAATAGCTGACGTTCGATTAATTATAGGCAAAGACGTCTCGGCATTCATACAATAGTCTAGCTATTTGACTTCTAGTGTCAAATGAAACTTCTGGATCGATATCGAACAAATAAAAATTAAACAGATTTTCACTGTTTTCTAATCTTGCTTCTATTTCTTACTTAGAGCGTTATGATGGTCGTTGTTCGGTTCTGTTCTCTGTTTTTCAATATGGAGAGAAATTTGTTCTACCGTTTCTTCAATATATGTTATTGTAGAAATTTGGGTAGGCGAATTTTATTTCTTGTCGGATTTATTACCACAATTGTTGGATTATCAACAGGCATTTTCATCGTTAAAGCTTGGAGATTATATCTGTCTTTTAAATACTGAAATAGCGTAACATAAATAAATACTGACTCAATTTTCACATTCTTATTTGGCTTCACCAGATGTTAAAAGTAAGATTTTACTGGTAATGTAATATTTGTTGCTGCATAAACATTCCCCATACTATGCTGTTTCAGTGAAACAAGTACTGACGGGGCAATGTATTGCTTCTGTTTGTTTCAATCTTCACGAATAGGGTTACTTGGTTTCTTGTAGAAAGAAATAACATTTATTTCCAAGTACACTTGCGCTACTAAACATTTTAATAGATCTTGGTCAAATATAGGACATAGGCGACTATTTTCCATCACTCCAAGGTAATGTGAATTGCATGGTGTGAACAATTTGAATTTTGGCTATGCCTTTTATTTGCGTTTCATACGGTAATTATCAGATATTTTCGGAAGTTCTTGCTTTTTCACAATGGGAATTGAATATGCCGTTTCAAAATTTGTAAAGAATGTTCTATTTCTTTCATACGCATATATTAACGATTGGTTATTATCCGTTTCAAAATATTTGTAAACACTTTTTGAATTTCCATTGTCACAAGGAATATCCAAAGCGTTGGATAAATTTTTGTGTTGCATTTAGTTCACCTGTTCGTCTGATAATCGAATGGGCGACTTCACTTGTTTCCCGGATTATTTCGTGTTTTTTTTTTTTTTTGTTGTTTTTTTGTGCCAACAAATTTGAATTGTATTCAGGTTTAAGACACTGACCAAACGGTAATTGTATCTATTGCAATACTTTGGTGACCTTCTTCCTTTTTATATTCATTTTACCATATGCTTGCTCGTCATTCTTTTTACTATTCTTATTATATGAAATTTTGCTCTTCTTCTTATACGAAGATTTATAAGAAACGTTCTTTCCACTTGTCAGCCGCAATTCTTCTTTGTGATAACTCCCACGTTGGACTAAGGATGAACATTTAGACTATGTTGCATTTCATTAGGTTTTATTTGTTCAATTTGGTAAGCTGAGGTATCAATTATATGTTTGTTAAGATTTTGGCTTTGTGCCATTGGTTGTCCACTATAGAATGAAAAAAACAGGTGGTCGTGGTATGCTCTGATTTTTGGTAATTTTTGTTTCGGGGATAAGTTTGTTGCATAGGTACATAACCCGGGTGTTCAGGATCACCTTTAGATAAATCAATAATAGCTTCTTGGGTGGTCCAGGGAGGTAATGTTTGCGTACTGGAATATTGATGATTTTGATTTTGTAAATATATAGGATAATTTGATTGTTGTGTAGAGATTTGTTGGCTTATACATTGGTAAGACAAATTTTGAGAGTTTTAATTTTGTATAATAAAATTTGGATTTTTGGAAAATGTTTGAGTCCTATTTGGATTATGCATTATTCGATTTTGAGTATTTATCTCCTCCAAATTTTCAAAAACTTGCACTTTCTCTACATAATCTCTTTTGCTCATTATGTCCTGAGATTTTTTCTAGGTCTTGTAACTTAGTATGCAGTTCTTGTACGCTCTTAAATGTGTCTACGGCAATTTCCTGAAGGAAATTCATTTATAGTCCTAATGGTAAACAATGAACTTGGCCTCTTCCCTATATTTCGGAAGATTGTGTCTAATGGCCCCTAATTTTCGGAGAAAATATGATTCTATAGATTATTCTGGATATTGCTGTACGCGACTAATCTCTCCTTGAGCCTAGTGTTGAGGACGTTTACGACCACTTTGGCTAGTAAGTATCTCCTTTAGCTTGTCATATGCTATGCATGTCATTTGATCTAACGATTGTAGTTGGAAAATTAGGTCCCATGCTACTTGTTGGAGATTCTCCACTTTTTTCTCGTTTGCCCAGCAAAGAGACTATATGCTCAAATAGCATGACGAAACGATCGGGATCTTCATTTATTGTTCCCCAATATTATGTCAATTGCGGCAAATTAAAAGAAGGTTTTGTAGCCATTTAGTATTCTTCGTTGGAAGTACTTGCTTTATCTGAATTATGTTTTTTCATATTTTTGCACCGAATCTAGTTACAGGCATTCCATCATAGAAATCGGCAGTTGATTAACTTTGCTAAAGACAATAACAATCCCATATGTTATTTGAAACATATCTTTGCTTTTGAAGAATCCGTCCTCATGGTTCGTAGTCAAGTCCTGCTACTTGGTATCCAATGGTAAGGCTGTTACCAATTCCTGGGGTGGGTTAAATATCCAAATATGTTCTTCAAAAGTGGGATATCCAGAAACAAAATCTACAATGCTTTAAATCCAAAGTACTATCACTTTTTCACTGTTCTGTTTTGAAGACGCTATTTCACTTTGAAACGTTTTAGTCGGTATTTCTGCACGTAATAAACGTTATTGAAATATTTTCAATATTTCACGTAGATTCGTGCGATTCACTTTGTAATCAGATCCATTCGTTCTATCACGTAATGATGTGATAAATCTTAATGAAATTATGGCGATTTCTGTTGTAATGATTTTATTCATTAGATTTTTTAACCACTTGTATAGGCACTTTAAGCATTTTTATAGGCCGGAGCATTCTTCGCCACGTAATGGCCTGATAATACTTACCGAAGCCCAGCAATCCACCACGTAATGAGACCCTTGCGCCTCAACCACGTAATAATCTCTATATTGTAGGCTATAATAGATCTAGATAGAGCCTTTCGACCATGGGTTAGATAACATCGTGGTTAATAAATAAGAACAAGGGGACGGTTTGACTTCTACCAACACCTTTTATTATAAAAGTTCCTCTATATGCGATTAAATACAAGTTGATAGAGTTGATTAACAGAATGCCCGGAACAAAGGCTTTATCAAGATGTATACTAGTAGTTTACCTCTTTACTTGTAACGATTACTATTATTCTGATCTAGGTCAGTTTGGTGAGGAATTTAGCGACAGATAGGATCTGACTTCAGACTAAGTGGGCGGTAGAGGTTGAGTCTCTGATTCTAGATCAAGCCAGAGGGGATATTATGAATTAACAACTTTTCTCGGATTGAAATGAAGTGATAATTTTTACTTATCTGTTGTACCTTTTATAGGTCTCTCCAGCTCTTCTTGTAGGCGTAACTTCAGTAATTCCAAGTTTTCCAAGTACTTGTGCAATGTGAGTGTATTTTCTGATGAAAAGCTTTATAGCGCCATTTTGATAAGTTCTAGTTTTGTTTGTAAAAATGAGAAATATATTCAGTGAATGAGGAAACCAAACCTTAATTGAGAATCATAAAGAACTATTAAAATGCGGCGTAAAAAAATTTGTTAACTTGGTTTATGTCTTCGTAACTTCGATTTCAGGCAACCACTATTGACACTCTATAACTGTTTTATCTTGAGGGGTAATTTAGAGCAACACTGGACTTATAACTGATAAATCCGTGTTTAAATATTTTCAAGGTTCTGAATTTTGTCCTCTGTTCCCAGCATTCCTGAAATCTGTAAAATGACTAATTTCCATTGGACAAGTTGCTGAAAATTCCAGGCAGGGCTGCCTAGCTTTGTCCGGAAATATTTCAGAAGAAAATTAACAGTGAACATATAGCATATCGTTTTTTTTTCTTTTCTAGATGTAGCTCCACTTGGTAGTATCGTGCAAACATTCCAAGTAAGCGCAATTCAAATCAATTGCAACTTATTTTTTCTCTCTCATTAGTCTTTGTAAAGTGTTGATTAATTTGGTAGTTTCAAAATAGATTACCCGTTTGCTGTTCTTTTAGTTGTAATTTGAAGACATCTACAAATCTTTATAATGGCTTTGTATTGCCTATATGGATAAACAAGTAAATATTTGAAATTTTAATTTTTGAAGTTATACAGTGATAATCAAATTTAAAAAATTCGTGTGTGTAACAACGTTGTAAAGTGAAGAATATGGGCTTGTTTCAGATGTAATGTGTAAGAACAATATGTACAAAAGCACGTCTATATCAGTACGTTTATAATAGACTTAGACCAAATTCAGCAAATTATCTTCAATAACTCCCCAAGAAATTATTCCCAAAATTACAAGTCAGCCGTACCATCCATGCGTGTCCCTTGCCTCACATCAGCCATGTGCTATAAAATATACGCTACTTGTGACATTTCATGCAAAGAACGAATTTTAAAACAAATAAATATGCTGATAACTACTGCCAACAACACATACAAAGCAGCACAAAGATAGCAAACATTAAACCCAACCAACCAAGTACAAGGATCTACCCAAAGTAAATATCAAAAGAGGCGAGGCAAGAAAACAGTTATAAAAATCCAAACCTCAATATCCCAGAAAGATGCCAAGCTACAAGAGAAATAAACAAAATGCAAGTAAGCTTCAAGAACAAACAATATATGTAAAGCGATGAAAGTGTCAAAGAAATTTTCCAACATACGTTTAAAAGAAAAGCCATAAGAAAATAGAGAAGCCATCAGTTCATCTAAATTAAAAGCATCTACTAACCCCAAGAATAATAGTTATGACTTCAGTAGTTAGAATACGCTCAGCAACACAATCGATGCCAATTGAAAAGAAAAAGTGGCGACTCCTATTCTGGGTCAAGTAAAATAAAATATCATACTGTAATCAACCCAACATGAAACATTTCCTAAGTAGTTACTTTTGTTATTGGAATTTGGGTAAGATTTTTGTAATAGACCGCACTGTAAGACATAGTCGAAGTGTTGTGTTGTGCGTTTAATATATGCATGTATTCAATAAGCGAGTTTAATAATAAATTGTGATTCAAATATCGGACAATGAAGTTTTGATTTTTTTTAAGACAGGTTTGTTCATAAATCGTGCTTTCATTTAAATTTTCTACTGGAAAATGTGTCATTACTTCCCTCTCATTTGATAAGAACGACTACTATGTCATTATTGTCGGTTTTGTCAGTGTGCCGATACGCCAAGGATGGACTGATCCAGCCGTGAACTCGGTAATTCTTGGAAGCTTAATATTACCAGATAAAGAGGACTACTAATCCACTTTTGCTACTGCTGGTAGTGCTAGAATCTGAACAGTCCATCTAAAAGAGCAATTTTGACAAACCAACATAAAGGGAGTGCTGACGTTATAACCTTAGCAGGTCTGCTATAGAGCCCTCACAGATCGTAAGAAGGTGCAATGTAAGGTTTAACGGTAAGTGCACATTGCTTTAATATATTCATTCATATTACCTTAAGGCACTATATTTACATAAGACTTTGTATTTTGAGGTCTGATCAATATTTTAAAAGCCACTTCAAATTCCTTTTGGAGAGACCACTCCCACCAAGGTTAATGCAGGCCTTTGAAATTTCACTTTAGGGCAACGCCAAGCAACGTCTACTACCATATGGGTCCTTAGATTACCAGTGGGTGAGTTCTTTCCTTTCTTTTCCCGGCTGGGTCTTTTGGTTACCGGTCCGTCCCTGCTGGAAACTACCGCCTTTATAAGCTACACTTGGTTCTCCTATATTCCAGTCCAAAGGCAAATTTACTTATTTTCATGTTCTTGGAGCGAATTAAATTTCTCACTTAAGAAGTTAAATGAGAATATAACAAGGTTTCCGTTCTTTCAGATTCGAAGTTCAATGATCTGGAAAGTAGTCTCAAATAATCAGGATTAGGGGGTAATCAGACAACGGAATTTCATATACGCATATATACTGCTGCATTATTTAAAAAAAGGAGTAATTCAAACGAACGTGTGAGGTATGTACCTCAGACCTTTTTGAATAATTAAATATCCTATTCGTGTTCTTTTTAATTTACGATGAAATTGATAGTTCTTATAAGTTACGTATAGTAGGAATGTTGCTCCAATAACACACGATTGAACTAATTTATCAACGGTGAGTGTTTCCCCAAAGAACTTTTAAATGACTAAAAGGGCATTCACATTTCGACCATGTTTTAAAAACACAACAATTTTCTAGAAACAATCTACATCTGTTAGAACAATTACGCAATCATGGCTCACTAATTCCGAAGAAAGTTATGTGAAGATGTGAATTTCAGAACACAACACAACTCTCAATGAACTGACTCTAGTATAAAAGGTGACAGTCACAGACCCTTTTTCTTCTTTCAGTGAGAATGGCAACCATACGTTCAGCTTGCATACGTCAAGCGAAGGTTTATGGGTTTATGTCCAGAATTGTCAGAGTATCCGGGGGATCTCGGCGAAATGCAATTTAGCTAGTAATGGTGAGTATAGATAGAGGTAGTTTATAAATAATTCATCCTTGTGTGGCTAAGATGCTATTGAGGGAATAGAGCCTTTGCGATTGTTAGTAAAATCGGAACTGCTTTTCTCTAAAAAAAAAACACTAACATATGTTTTAGAATAAGATTTTCTGTTTACAAGTTTTTCTTTGAGCATAAGACTTTCTGTTTACAAATTCTTTTGAATATGAATTTCAAACGAATTTATTCTAAGAAGAAGAAATAATTGCAGACATATTTTTATCGAAAACTTACCTTGTTTTATTTTCTTCCCTAAGCACGGAAAAGAAAGAAAACAAGGGTAGCCTAGTAGAACGAACCACAATAGGCTTTAAGTATCCCTAACGTCATTTAGTTTCCCATTTTATTTACCACGCTGAGAAGTTAAGCAAAACTAACTGAACCGAAAATTTCCTTGACATGAGACTGATTCCCTGAAGAGCGCTTTTCGCAGAAACTTTCGTGACCTCGAATTCATCTGGCAGCGATCCATGCAATGGTTTAGAGCTAAGGAGAGTGCGAAAGAGCATTGAAGGTTGAGATTGTAGCTGTTTCTTATCACTCATAGCAATTTTTTTTATATATCGGCCTGACGCTGAGAATGATGCATCATAACATCGAAGAGCTGATTGAGAAAAGACGAGGAAAGGAAAGAGAGAGCGGGAGAGACTCTCAACAAAGAGTCAGGAGAAAAAGTGAGAGAAAGATATTCAGACGAATGCATAGTTAATGAATTATCTTACAACAGATTGATGTTCTGAACACACTAGATTGTGACCTAATAAGACGTTTCGGCTCTACACAGAACATTCAATACAGATAACGATTTGAAGTTAGTCAAATCCTCAACAAAATGAAGTTAGTTGAAGCAAATGAAACAAAGATGGAGACGAACAGAGTCGTTGAAACCTTGCCCTAACCCATAGTAAAAATAACTATTTTGACACATACTTGAAAAAAAAATCATACTAAAATGTAAGAAAATCATTTTGTTTATGCATGGATAAAATGAAAAGCACATGGGGCGCTCTCATATGCAGTTACTTTTTTTAATTGGTGCACCACATACTTTTCATTTTAGTCATGCATAAACATTTTTTTACTTAGTAGTACAAATTGTTTAAGAAAAGGACGTCTTTAAAAATATTTTTATTATCTTCTCGAGCTATTTTCGTGTTAAGATATTTTTTCCCAAGCTAATGTTGTCGCCCCAATCCTAAAATGCTCTGAAACCAGAAAAAACGCAAAATCGTTGCAGGCTAGTATTTATTTGACTATAAAGGAGTCTTTATTACAAAAATCATTAAAATATGCTGTTAACATATTGAAACATATGAAGGTAACAATATAAAATTATATTGTCACACAACGTATGTCTCTGTCCAAAATTTGTTCTTTGTATGACATCGGGAAATGAGTTACATTAAGGTTTGATTTGAGAACCCGACCAACCATTTGTGAACTAAAGAAAAGAATGCAAAACCAGTGACAATTTTAAGTTAAATTTAACTCTCTATCTTTCTTATGAATTCGCCAATGTGAAACACTTTTTGGAAGAAGGCATTGTACTTTCCTGAGAATCTAATGTAAGAGTGCTTAGATGCAGCGTAACTTGCATGTCGTTGTCAAAATTATTTTCTTCACTTCTGTCAGATAGGTAGGTACCACACTGTAACCAAACTTCAACTTCCGCACATAATTCCAAAACCAACGTAGGACTAAATAGTTCAAATAATGTAATTCACATAAAACTTGACAGCTTTGATCAATAATATAAGATATTATGGCTTCTATGGCTTTAGTCCAGAGGCTAATACGATTCCATCAAGACAAATATGAAAGCTTACGACACGACGCAGGCGCAACGCAGAAATGTGAACGTTTCACCACAAACGATATAGTTTGCATTGTGTTGATTAGCTAGTCATTGTGTAGATCGAACTGCAATGGAGCCGTAAGTAAATCTGGAAATGCTACGTTTCAGCACCTTCCGATGCACATTAAAGTTGTTCCAGGATAGTAAAACAGTTCTACGGGTTTTCTCCTGTACGAGCCACTGTACATGCCATAGAGTGCGGCGATATGCAATTAGACCACCTGCGGACTGTGTATCACTGGCGAAGGCACATCTGAAACGAAGCTCAGTTTAACAGACAGCATCGGCGTCGCGCAGCCTTAAGTCATTGAGGCCTTTGTAAAATCCACCGACACACCGTAATAAAGCGAATGTGCATGTCCTGAAATCTAGACATACAGGGGTTGGACAAAAAATCTAAAAACACGTCATACAGGACACGTAAGTGTGGCCCGCCACTGTACACCACGTGTTGCGGTTGCCGATCCTGTTTTGTTTTCAATGTGTCATGTGGACCTTCCTCTTCCGTCAGCAGCACCCAGTTCACCTGTGAGCTTCATGGTGTGCAAGTGGTGCGGTAAAATGGGCGACCTGACAGACTTCCAAATACATGGTTGGTTGGAGCTTCAGTGACGACAGTGGCGACCATTGTGGGGGTATCGACAGGCACTGTGTCCAATGTCACGAGGGCATACACAATGCATGGGCAAACAACGTCTGCATAGCACAACAGTGGTCGAAAGACAATCCTGTCCGATAGGGACAGGAGGGCATTAAAACGGATTGTAACAGCTAAAAAGCAGACAACTGCAATGAAAATTACGCCTGAACTCAATTCCGGCCTACAGAACCCGGTTTCATCAAAAACAGTGCGATGGGAACTTCATAAAATAAAAATTCATGGCAGGGCCGCGATCGCCAAACCTCTGGTCACAGCAGTAAATGCGAAGCGGCGCATCCAGTGGTGCAAGGACCACAAGGAGTGGACGCTTGATCAGTGGAAACACGTAATGTATTCCGATGAGTCGACCTACACCTTGTTTCCAACAACCGGTCGTGTTTACGTATGGAGAACACCGTCGCAGGCCTATGATCCAGACTGTTTGCGCCCAACTGTAAAGCATGGGGGTGGTTCTGTTATAGTATGGGCAGTGATATCGTGGTTTTCTGCAGGTCCCATCATAGCCCTGCATGGAATGATGAATGCTAAGGCGTATGAGGCCATTTTGGGGGACCAGGTTCTACCCATGGCCCACACATTGTTCCCGGATGGTGATGGCATCTACCAAGATGATTTGGCACCCTGTCACGCTGCAAAAACGGTGCAATCATGGTTTGAGGAGCATGACCAGGAGCTATCACACCTCCCCTGGGTCCCACAATCACCAGATCTGAACATCATTGAGCCATTGTGGTCTGTGTTAGAAAGGCGTGTTCGGTCTCATTACCCTCCACCATTATCCCTTAAGAAACTGGAGCATGTTTTGGAGGAAGAATGGTAAACATTCCACACACCACGATTCAGGAGCTATTTGCGTCCATTCCACGTCGGATCCAGGCTGTTTTGGACGCAAAAGGAGGCCCCACACCATACTAGGTATGATTTTCACACTTTTTCAAACGTTTTAGCTTTTTTTGTCCAACCCCTGTATAAAAACCGGTGGAACGTAAAACTAACTGCAGACAGCTATACGAGAACCATCTGGTGTGAGATTGGTGGAAGTTTGTATTCACTGTAGACGAGGCGTAGTTTTAACGTACCGACTTTTGAAAGCGTTAAGACATTGCGTCTAGAATTGTTGAAATGCAATAGGACAAATAAATTTTGTTTGTGAGTGCACCGAACGTTAACCAGGAGGTTTGATAGTTGTGGTTGGTTTTCGTTACAGGGGAAATTAAAGCTTTCTTGGGTTGTCAAAAGATGTGTAAATCAATTGTACGTAGTACCAGAAACATGTTTGTATGGATATGCAAAACAATGGAATCCGTACATTGCACGGAACAGATACCAAGAATGCGGAGCAGTATCAGGACAAGGTGTCTAAAATCACAGCCAAATCATTGCTGGTATTCTACAGACTGATGGAAACTAGAACCAAGATTCGTAGTATTCCCATATTTGACATGCTAGTGAAAAGTTCCGATGCCAGCCCAAGGGGTTATGGTGCATTTCGGCTTCTGAAACCTTTTATTTCGTAAGGTTTGCACGGTTTTCTGCTTCTGGAAAGCGGTCCAACAAGAGTGTAATAACACACTCCGTGTCCACCTGCAATGAAGTCGTTTCAAGTGAAAAATATGCTGTAGAGCTTTTCACATAAATTGCTTGTTGCCACATTGAACACAACCAGTGTTAAAAAGACTGCCTCTCATAGGTGAATGAACACTTCAAAATTGCCTTTATGGAAGCGTATCAACCTATGCAGAATGCAATGTTGCCGTGAGGTTAAGTTATTAATGGTTTGATTTTCACGGTTCTGTAAAAACGTAAACTATCTGATAGGAAATATCACTCTAAACATCATTTGATAAGGGTAGCTTAAGACAAAGGTAGCTGGGAACTTGCACTGTGTACACTTTCAAGCAGTATAAATATTGTATTGAGTAAAATGAAAAGTAAAGCAATTCTATATTACAATAACGAAAGAAGTCTCATCAAATAAAATATGCAAGATCAAGCCATTGATTTCCCCTTAACTCAGGTATATACATTGATGATATTATGACTAGGATTGAAGTAATTATTATTGGTTATTAGCATGTTTAATTTAACTCAAATTAAACCATATTGTTCTAGATTGATTTATCAAATTATGCAATACACATAAATGGTGTTTTAATCAAGGCTCGAACAGACCACTATGTGTCGCTTTTATCTCTTTAGACCCAAAAGAACTCTCAAAAGTTGAAAGAAACAAATTTGATTTTAGGTTCTTTCATGACAGGTTTTGAAAATAATTACTAACATATCGTGTTTTACGATCTTGTTTGAATGATAATGACTGCTGTTGGCCAAATAAAATTTGTCACGAGCATCATATTACCTTTCTCTTAGAGTTTTTCTTTCATCATGTATTCTGATTTTCGCCTCAATTTCTCTCCACCAACAATCCTAAAGACATCCGTCGATTCCAGTTGCTTAGGGATGCCACTCTCTGTCTCGTTATTGTTATGATAGAGAGCCCATGTTTCATCCCCTGTCACCATTATGCCCAGAAATGACCCACGTCTGTGACGGGTGAACAGGAAACTCAGAAGAAGTCAACTCACTGCTGCTTATTCTGTTGAGGCATGAATGCATGGGTACCGATTTTCCGAGTTTCGACACGTGCCCAAGGTCCTGCAGGTAACTATGAACAGCCGAATTGATAACACGGAGTTTGCTGGCTAGTTCTAAAAAAGTTTGCATTTAATTTGCGTAAACCACTGTTTGCAGGGCATCCTTGTACAGATACACAGGTCTCCCTTCTCGTGGCTTATCGGTGAGGCTGGTGTCCCCAGACCACAACACTGTAACCACCTCTGGCAGTTTCGCAGCAACATACGCAGCAACCTGACCCTATAGGCATTCCTGTTTCCTGTCGCTGTGCTCACTGGATGTAAATTGGTAAAATTAATACAGCATGACACGCGGTATTGTTCCCCCGACACTGTCATTACAAACACAAGCCATACTTCTAAAATTTGGAGTAGACAGTTCTATTTAACACATTGCTCCACAATCAAGCCTCACATATGACTCAGCTATGCCGTCTACTTCACTATCAGCTCGTTAGGTTTCGTCATTGCACATACATTACTTATGGGTAACCCGATAATTATATGTTTCAAATACACCTCTTTTCTCAGTTATCATGTCAATTTCGTAAATAAAATATCATTATTTTTTTATTGTTTTGTCACTGCCTTCTGAGCATATTTCCTGAGTACATTGGCGTAACAAACTAGCTCTGTTACCCCTTTCATAACTTGCAACTTTCAGTCGGTGTGCCCTTACTAGCTACAAAATTAAAACTGCCCCAAAAATGTGTACGTCTCCCCACACCGCTAGAATAGAGGTTTTTTAACGTCCCTGGATCAGCAAAAAAATTACATAATCTTATTTTATCATCTCGATCGTCTTACTTCTTGTTTCGTATATCCCACAGCAGCTATTGCCAATTTACTGCACTAATACGCGTTTCAATATTCAATATGCGACACAACAAAATTACGCGGCATGGAGCAATGCCTAAATTGAGGAATCGGCCCAAGTCTTTCTACTAGATCCCATCAATCATTTAATATATTATTCTTTATAGGTATAATTACATATGTGATAAAATATTAGAATAACGTTAGTCATGATCATTATATTATTGTTAGACATTTTTGAATTTTAGGGAGTATTGTAATAAGTTCTTCAGTTCTGCACTGAATAAAGCAAATTTGTCTCTTAAATACGCGGATTTAGTATTTTTGTTCAGAGCAATTCATGAAAGCTCTCACGGAACTTGCATCTTGAAGAAGCAATTAATGATGACTTTCCCTAACACTTCAAGCATCTTCTTGACACCCGAGAGTGCTCTCCACACATATTATTTTTTACACACATCACATATTGTTTTTTGCATCCTGTTCTTGGATGGTCAAAACTGACATCGTCTTCTTCTATTAGGAGGCTCCACACCAAAGTCTGCTTGCTGTGATATTGCAGCGACGAAATCATTCATTGCTGGAAGGCCAGGTTTTTGTAGTCAAAATTTTTTGTGTTTCCTGATTTGCGGTTGTACTAATTCTTCACCTAGATCAACCAAGAATTGATGTTGTAAGTCATTTTGCTCATGAATTTGGTGTCCTTTGATATTGCAGAACAATATGTAGGCTGCCAGGGCGGACACATCAATGCATTTCATAAGCATCACCATGTGCCATATGTTTGTCTTACGTTTGCAAGACTAGTTACGAAGCATTCTTCGTACACACTAGACGCGCGCGACATGTGCTAACAACATTGTTAATTACTGTATAAAGTACTATCCGAGGAGATATTTCAGGTTTATTCATAAACTAATGTCAAACAAATCGCAAGTATACCCCATACAGTTACGAAATAACACATAACATCAACATCATTCTTTGCACCTCTTAGGCACACCTTGCGTAAAATGAAGTCAAACAATTTCAAATCAAATTTTGAATCACATAAACCGTGCAATAAAACTTGAAAGACTTATATGATGTGTAAAACCAGTCTCTCAAAAATAGAAGAAGTATCATTTCACTTGACGTAACTTTTTTCAGTGAACAAGACAAAATGTACGTCAATGAGATTCCCAAAAACACCTTGCGTAGTTAAGGGTTAAAAATAATAATAGTTGTACTGGCTGCGGATTCAGCAAATATTTGAAATCATACGTTATTAAATATCTTAAGTTTAATATTTTTATATACTTTATGACATACTACCTAACAACCTTGCGCGTACGGCAGGTAATACGCTTTCCGCAGTTTGAAAATCCCGTGATTTGAAACATGCCACCATAAAATCGTAGACGAAATGATAAGTGATAATCATTAAGCATGACTTATAAAAGCCAGACGTGAAAAACAGAAAATTCAAATTGAAGAGAATAAACGTAAATCGAGTACAAAAGAAATGAAATGCGAAGAAAAGCAACTTACAATTGCACAATACAAATATTAACGTCTTGAAAACATAAGCCACTAGGTCGGAGCAATCGAAATCCTACATGCAGCCAGATAATAGCTAGTGTTTAAGTGTATTATGAACTGATGTTCAAAACTACTTGATCTGACGACAAGAGAGGAAAGTATAAAACTAGGGGGGAAAATCGATGGTTGTAAGTAACTACAAAGGAGAGAGATGTAGGTGATAAATAAGAAACTGGAAAAAGTTGGAAGGAATATATTGTAGGGATAAAGGAACTTAAGGTAAAAATAACGAAATATGATGGAGATATTTGTTTTAATGACCATACTCGTTGTAGGGGCATATAGAGGTAACTAGTGTATCCCTCATGGTAGAGGACTAGTGTTTGTTTCAGGGAAAATGTGCTTGGAGTATTTTAAATATTTAGAGGTGGATAAAGAGGAGAAACGGCGTAACTCTGCAGTGGGGAGCTACACATGACGGTGAATAGCAACAGGAGGGCTCATAACCGAGAAAGAAAAAAAAAGGTGAAAGAGATAGAAAGACTTGAAAAGGAATGAGAGAAGCATATCGTAATGATTTCTCTTACTTGCAGTTATTACCTCGTAAGGTAGCGATGGGATCGTATATGACGTGGTAGCACTATCTTAACATATACGATATAATATTATGGTAGAGACCTTATGACCGTAGATCGTTAAATAGAATGGTTATTTGATGAATAAATAGAGCAAATGCTTATATACGTTTACCGACACCAGTTTATTATAAAGTTCCTATATATTATATATTTACAATGTGTTGTACAGATAATAATCTGAGCGTCCCGAACATGGGCTCTGTAATTACTACTCTAGTGGTTCACCTCTTGTAATGATTTAACTTAGGTTTAGGAAAGGAGATTGTTCCTAGAAGGGACACTAACTCCAGTGCGAGCTAGCAGGTAAAGGTATACCAACCTAAGTTGGGGGATAAGGTGAGAGTCCTGACTCCAGTGCAAGCCAGGTAGAGGTGACCACTTTTCGGAGCGAAGAAGTGATAACTTCAAAGGTGATTGACTGGCCTTTTTATACCCTCATTTGTGGGCGTATCTTCAGTACTTCCAACACTTGCCGCTTGGAGGTTGTTGTCGTCTGCTTTCTATGGATGCTTGGTCAGCTTTATGTAATGTCTATTGTTTATTTACTTTTGTGCTTAACACACTGACCTATTTATCCATATCCCATTACAATATATACTATATTGATATTAAATTTGTGAAATATTTTCGTATCTAGTCTGCATGAATAGTCATGAATTCGTCCAGCATTCGTGCAATAAATATACCCATTTATTATTATTTTCCAAATCAATATTATATATCGCTCTCTCTCTCTTGTACATACACAGATGTGGATTACATTTGTTCCATAAGACTCTTTTAGGATTTGCCGTTTTTTTTGTTTTTTGTTTTTTTAGAAAATATTTCGTCAATATATGGTCACCCAAATTAAGGCTTTTGTTTCTGCAGAATATTTAACTACCTCTGAAAAATGTTGCTGCTTGGGAGAGATAAATCTTGAATAGAAGGTAACATGAGGTTGAATGTTAGATTTATGTGAGTGGCAGATGCTTAATTTGCAGTCTCCAAGCTTTCTTGCTTATTTTATTAACCAGTTTGTAAAACTAGTAGAACTCTTTTGATACATTATGTGTAGTTTTTAACTGGAGGGGTGATTGGCTAGGTTTGGGGAGTAATAACCCCGGGCATCCCTCTCAAAAAAGCTCTTTAGAGAACGCTAGGCAAAACATTTAGAGGCAAGTTGTTGCGTTCTTAAAACGACCGGATGTTGCAATAGAAGCTGGAATGGGTTAAAATGGGGAAAACTGAGGAATGCATAAGAAAACTATCAATGATAAAGAAGAATTACAACCTGTACCAACTTTTCAATAAAACTAGTATCAAAGCGCACATTTATATAAGGTTTTCCTTAAAAAAAATGTCCAGAGTCGATTATGTTTGTGAATGAAATATAATTTTCAAATCAGATCCATGTTCTTCGGAAAAGAAACTACATTTATTATAACAGTACACAATAAAGCAGGTAATTCTCGTTTCTCTTCTTTTCTTCTTAATGGATTGGCGAGTTTTTTTATCCATCGCAATCTCTCATGCCCATTTCCCGCTTTGCTTCCGCTTGTGACGTTTTATAAGCACTAGTTTCTTTATAATTCTCAGGTGACTTCTGTAGCCCTTTCACTATATATATATTCAATCTCTTCTTTCTCCCTATGCTTCTCTTTCTTTTTTTTCTTTTTTTGTCTTTCTGTCTTATTTCAAATGCTTCTGATTTATATACGTATTACTCAGCATAAAATGTCAGGAGTTGAGTATGAGGCAGATGTGAAAGTAGGAAAAACTGTGTAAAGTTCTTTAACAGGACATACTTCTTTCCGGCTTGCTGTTCTCGTTTTTTTTTCTCCTGTAGTCAGTTTGAACAGATGAAGGTAAAGATAACACAGAAAGAAACTAAGGAAAATGTAGGAAAACTGAACCAATATGACAATATGGAAATGTCATTTTAAGTCTCTAAGTTATTTTTACTCTTAAATTTAAAAATACATATTTGTTACAAATAATAATGTAGATCACACTTCTTTTGAAATGAATATTTGCAAATACTGTAAATAAATTGCGAGTCAATCTCTTTTTTTATATTTAATATAGTCATATGTAACATACTAATTATTGTTACTGAATATAAAATTTTAAAATATCTACAATTGTTTAGATTGTAAATAATATTTAAAATCAGAATGAAAAAAATCTAAAAGTAAATGAAGTATATATTAAATGCTATAGCAAACGGTTTATACATATACACATCAATGTGCCATGACTTTCCCAATTAAATGTTAATGTTATCTGCATCTCAAGTATTAAATGTCCATTAGTACCACATCGCGATACCCTTCGATTTCACAATTGCTGACTTATAATATACTATTATAGAACCAGTCGTACGATATGTAAAATATAATATATTTATTTCTGTAAGACATTTGTCATCGTTACAAGATATAGACTGGAAATGAGTTACATATCTCGTTAACCTTCAGTTAGCAATTTCGATTTGTCCCTCAAGGTTTCATTGTATGGAAGCCAAATTTCGCACGTACTAAATATGCGGATATTTTATTTAGGGTACCGTTTCGCCGGAACAACATCTTGGAATTTTCTTATTATAAATAGCTCACATATCCATTGTTACATACTTAATAACAAAGAAAATGCACAACATATGGTCATGAAATCGAAGTCTCTACTTCATAGAAAATCTTCTGAAAATCAAAATTTATCAAATCTTTTTAATCGCAAATATTGTATCAATAAACACATTTTGTAGTAATTGAAGAATTTTTGTTCTGATTTTCCAAATGTCAACATAAAGATAATGTTTCAGATAATTCGCCTTTAGCTTCCTGAATGTATATTGATTCAACGAAGATCATCATTGGAAAAAGATTAGGAAAGTTTGTTTTTAATTCAGAGCAAAATGCACAATAGACAACTATATTATAGGAATACACACACACACACACACACACACACACACACACATATATATATATATATATATATATATATATATATATATATTCGCATTATGTTCATGTAACATAGATTAGGTAATCACAAGTTTATTTCTCAAGAACTTGTAATTCAGACAGTGAAGCCTATGATTAATTGCATATATAAGTCTGCTATTGTAAATTATCTTAAAATATTTTATTTCGAAATTCGTGGTATGTTATAGTTTAATGGTAACAATAACACAAAAGAAATTATCGTAAACATGCGCTTTTCACAATCAAAATACTTTAATATTTTTCACCAAAAAAAAATCATGCGTTAATAGGCGATCCACAAGAAGTCACTAAGGGTCGATGACAGAAGATAATGATGAAAAGCTTCTTAAACATAAAATGTACAAGAGAAAAAAAATCCTAAATAGTCAAGTAACAGCAGAAAGTGACGTACTACCAATCAAATGAATGGGTGAGCTTACAGAAAGGAAACCAGACCATGGCGACAAATGTAAAAAGAGAAGAGATGACCCGAGGTGTTTTCTGAGGGAGCGTTAGGAACATTTTATCAAGAAGAGGAGGTTGAATATACCGGCAATACACCCTATCCAGGTCTGAGCGATATTGAATCCATTTAACATAGGGATAGTAAACAAACTGCCCGACCTGCCTTAGATGCCTTAAAATCATAAATAAATTCAATTCAACAAACAAACTCTTTCCATTTGCTGAGAGGTATTATAAAAATCAGACATCGTTCATGTCATTCTCTGCTATTGGTGACGGCAATAGAAAATATCTGTGCATTGTTTAAAACTGAACAATATTCAAAA
Source organism: Lepisma saccharinum (assembly GCA_022664845.1). Taxonomy (NCBI): domain Eukaryota; kingdom Metazoa; phylum Arthropoda; class Insecta; order Zygentoma; family Lepismatidae; genus Lepisma; species Lepisma saccharinum. Next base: position 73,154 of record JAGDQP010000171.1, read on the forward strand.
GTGTTGCTATACAACAATAACTATGACTAACAGAGCGATAACGATCTACATTCAAACATGGCAGCCAGTGCTTTAATGAAATCATACGAAGAGGATGGATGGTGTCACAGAGTAACGTGGGTATATCGCACTACGTGTACTTGATTAATATGCAGCTTTTGAATCACACGTATTATTTATGGAACTTAGAAGTATGGTTTGTTTCAACAAACGTTGAAGCAAGGAGCGCTTACCCAGGCATTTTCAGGTAAGTGTAAAATTTCACAGTAATCCAAGCTCACCAGTATGCTTCCTGCATTCTAGTACACTTCGCAAAACTAAAGTGTTAACAGATGATTTGGCAAAGATAGGAAACATTCTTTCACCATTTTCTGTTTGCTTTTACCTACAACCATTTGCACAATATAACAGATTTCAAATTACAAGAAAGTGTCGGCAACACCTTGCTTCATATTAATGATAGATTGAATAAGTTTCTAGGGAGTTTGAAGAGTTATGGCGGAGACGTGGATCGTGGATCTAATACCTTTAGTATTTGAAGAAAATTTTAGGCTCTCTCTGTACCAGAAATTCGCTGACATGCAGACATACTAATAGGCAGAAAAGGATTATAACTTCCCTTCCCTCATTATACCGAGTGCGGTTCAGAAAATAAAGAACGAGTGTGCACCACGCTTAGTGCAGATTCCGCACCACTGCGATTGCGTGTGCGTCAATCAGCTCCAAAATTTCATTTCTGAGCGTCAGTGTGAGACGAGTTTCGTTTCTGAGCAGTCACGTCTGTTGTTCCTGTCAGTGAGTCAAAATGGCGGTTCCTACTAAAAATTCTACGAAGTGTGAAATTCGAGGTGTCTTGGATTTCTTTCTTGTCTTAGAAAATCCTTCTTCAAATGAAGGAAGAACCAGTGTGCACGACGAGGATCGGGGTGACAGGCCAACTATCGTTACAGAGGACGAAAGAAATAGGTAAAAAATCAAGAAAACAGGCGTTTCATTTTGAGCACCCACATTCATCTTTCCCAGAAATTTCAAGATGTCTCCAGCTTGAAATTGTCCCAGGCCACTTGGGTCTGGTGGAAACTTTTATGCGGGAGACTGTTTACAAATGATGAGGACCTCAAAGAAGCAGTCACATCTTGGCTCAAGCCACTGGCGGTAGAAGAGTGAAATAGCGGTATTGAGAACCTTATTTCTCGTTACGGTAAATGTATCGACCGCCACGGCAACTACATTGAAAATATTGTAACATCCGGTAACGTTGTAAATAACGTATTGTAATGATATTTTAGCTGTTTATTAATTATGCCCAGTTGTTCTTTACTTTCTGGATGACTCTCGCAGAATATCAAGGTTCGTGTGTATATCAGTGTTGGAAATTCGAGCGCCATTGCATTTGAATATATCGATTATATAAAAGTGAAATTCCGTCTATGGGCAGTGACAAAAAAGTGGAAATACCGCTATGTTTTTAAATTGTTGAAATAAATGAATAACATATACTACCATGGGTACTGGGTGGAAGGCACTAAGTGCTGTAGTACTTGGCTTCCATCTTGAAATAGGCCATATTGAATCTATATTGATTTCCTTAAATGGGAAGGAGATCGTATTATATATCATTATGCGCTAGACGTTTACTGAACACACCTTTATGAAGTGAATTTTGCTTAAATGAGATATACGGATATATAGCGCTAGTTTTTCGTAATGATTGAATAACTTGATAACAGTCATTTCGTTTCCAAATGGCAAAGGAAATATAAACCAAATATGCACAGATTGTTCATGGGCGTAGCTACCAATTGATATGGATTTGTATGAATTTGGGTTTAATTTCCTTCGTTATTTCAATACAAAATATGTGTTGTTAAGTATTTGCATCGTCACCCCGCATTAGAGACATGTACCTTAATATCTCACAATAATATATTTATGATAAAACTTAATTCATAAACGTGTTTCTCGGAAATTTTAGCCCAGAGTGGAATGTTACGCAGCCATTCTTCTATTTAAGAAATTCAATCCAGATTCAATATGACGTACTTAAAAATAGGAGTCATCAAGAACATGAACAGCTAGGGTCTTCGACTCAATATTCATTACTGTGTATTTGCTTCCAGTTCTCATCAATTAAAAAAACATAAAAAATATTACCACAAGTTAAGATCACTCTCTACAGACAAAACTTGACTTTTTTGTCTTTGATATCCCTCAAAGCAATCGCGCTAGAGTTGCCAAATTTTGCATGCTAACATACTTTGACATGCTAATCATGAAAGAAGAAAAACTATTGTTTCCGCCCATCAAAATATTTCTTTGTGAGGAAACATCTTTTCCAACTGTGGGGGCAATAAGAAGTAATAGACTGCCGCCTCGAAAAATATCATGTTGTAATGAATCTTGTTGTGTATGTTCGTTGATCGAAAGCAGCCTGGTAGGTATAATATATACCTGTGACGTACACCTAAAGAGATTGTTATCTTCTAATCAGAACTTGAACTACCTCTAAACAGGTTATTCTAGGATCCGAAAACTTCAAACTCCGGTAAGTGTTTTGATAGTAAGATATCAGAAAACTTTGGGCGGAAATGAAAGTGGGAGCAGTTTGCATGCTTTTTCTCGAGTATTCGGCTACTGAAAAGAGGGTTAAGAAATAGCGTACAGAAATCTGTAAGAGTTAAATGAAGAATAGCTGTCTAATTCCCGAGTAATTTGTTAGCCAATTACCATGTTACAAAATGTTTGATGTCTTAAAGAGCTTTTGTCATCAGCATACCTTATTGTTTCGATTATTATGATATGTTACCAAGCTAGTATTCTCGCGTTGTTCAGTTCCAGTAGTTGCATTCTTTTTAAATTGAGACCTATTGTAAAGTAAATTTAGTAGCTGCAAAAGTTAATATTTTCTCCCGGTCATTTGTTGAATGTGAATTGTTATGTATGACCTTCAAGCTCCTTTGAATTGATCACACCTTTTGCATTGAAAGCGGAAAGTATGAGGCGATGAGTCGGTCAGCACATAATTGTTAGGTACAATTTCAGAATTGCCAGATACGACTGAGGAAAATCCTGCTTGTGCCTTCTGTTTAAGATTGTGTATAAGCAAAGCATTTACATCCGATTTCAATATAGATTTGTAAAATAAGCTATTGGTTAACAAAAATACAGAAAGAAAAAATAGGCCAATACAGCGTATAGGAATCCTCGTCGGGATTTACAGTTGCATGTTACATGTCAGTGGTGTTCTACCATTGATCTGTTCAGTAACCAACTTTTTTTTTGCATATTGAATAATCGTCTGACCTGGAAGTCCAGAAAGATTCTTCAAATAATATCTTCATCAGATATGGAAATCTAGGTCAAACGATTATTCAATATGCAAAATAAATTGTTTTTTAATGCAACAGTTCAATGGTAGAACGCCGCTGACATGTAACATGCAACTGGAATCAATTTCAGTAGTAATTGGATGATTCAGCTTAGGCTAGAATAATTTCAATTACACAGAGAAGTAATGTCGTTGCGCAGAGTTTAATGACGAAACACTGTCACCTGGCTTGCAATTTCAGAATGCTGCAGTGACTGACTTACTGCTGCATTATTAACATATCACCAAATACAGATCATTTGCGTAAAGAATGTTTTCCTTTGATTTTCTTCAATGTGATTGTATATTAATATTATCCTGTTTATTTATTTTCCAATATGTCTAATATTTTTGTATATCTCTGCGTTCAATGTAAGTTCTAAGCAGCTGTCCGTGTACAACTGGATTAATTTATTCTGACAGAATCCTGTTTCCGATTTATGAAACATATCTTGAGACACTTTCGTTAGTCAATAACGCAGAATAATAAAGACAATATTAATTACTAAATTGGAGCCCAAGTATTTGTCTGCTTAAATTATCACAAATAAGTAAATATTATGTTTTAAATGTAAAATATGCATACAATTGCACAACTACTTGTTTAAAATGAACAACAGTTGACATATTTTGCATTTAAAGTTTTCCTCTTACTCAAAACTACTACACTCCATTAAGTGTTACGCGAAAACAACGCACAGCGATCTGGAATGACCAAAAACTCGGTAAAAATCAGTAGGTAGTGATTTTGCTCTACAAGTAGCAAAACTTACTTGAATCTACCTACAATAATATTTCTGTGAGTGACTATCACTGTGCAACGACCTTCTCTCCTAACGGCCAGTTTTCTTAAGTACGGACTTTTACGCTAAGTAATAGTATTTTTAGGTACGCACAGTCGCCTCTATTCAGGTGACACATATTTTTTAAAAGAGAGAAAATATTTTCCCAAACTATTACACTACACAGTGATGCGCAGTGAAAATCTCTGCAAAATGCCAGAGTTTGTAATTTTCTTCTGGGGTTTGATTTTTATACAAATAATTGTAGAATTACATTTTGTTACAAATTTATTGTTTCTATTTCGTAGTAAACGTCATAGCATTTACATTTTTTTACACCTTAGCATAAAATGATTGCAGATATTAGAAATGGAATGAAAATCAGAAAGATTCTTCTTTTTTTTTACTTCTCTCTTTGCTCTGAAAAGAAAATAATATATAATTGAGATAAATAGAGTAAATAGTATTGCAAACTACAAATTTAAGAATATAAATTGCAAAATAGAAATGTAATAAATGGCATACCTTGAAGCATCACTTCATTTCTCATTCGCTGCTATCAGTATCAGATATTTCGCTATTGTCAGTGTCTGACATCTGGGTTTCAGGGGTCTCTGGATTGGATAATGGTGCTTTTAAAATACATAAATCATCTTTTGAAAGCGATATTTTGGACTTTGGTGGAAGTTAACGGATTGATGAAATCGTAGGATATGATACTGAAATATACTGTAATAGAAGTTATCTAAGTCAGAACATTTTTTATGCTGTTTTCTAATTAACTTATATTCTCTTTAACTTCGTTAAGTTTCCACAAGTATAGGGTTCAACTGCGATATAGAACCGTGATGTTTTCCTTTCGGAGAATTTATTCCACTCTTGTTGGTGTAGTAAATATTGCCGTATTTATTACTTTAGATGCACGTCTTGTACTTCCTTCCTTTATGCTTGATTTTGTAGCAATCTTAAGTTCACCAGACGGAATACTCACGTCTCTTCTTACACTCTTCTCTTCAAATCTTTGTATAGGCCGACATAGTGACATTTTGGCTTCAGTGGAAGAACTTGCAGAGCCAACTAACTATATTGCAAACAGTGACAGTTAGAATTGTTATCGAGACTAATTGAATTGTTTTTAATAAATTGATCATGTTTGCGATAACATGTTTCGAGTCTATCATATATTTTGCTGTAAATGTTTGAAACGTTATAGCGGATCTCTCTCTCTCTCTCTGAAACTGCAGATAAATTTTCACCATGAAAACATTGTAAAACAAAACTTAATAGATGACACCATTGTTGATCTCTGCCTTCACGATACTTTTGAAGAATTGCTTCGTATAATGTCCTTCCAGTTTTCTGGAATTCCATTATGTGACAGCTGCAAAATTCGGTCGACGAATTGCTGTGAAATTAAATGAAATTAGTTCATTTATTGGCTGTTTTACTTAGTTTCTACTGCTAAAACATCTTAAATTGCAAGTATTCAATACTTTAAAACAGTATGCTGCAGTTCGGCGGGGGGGGGGGGAACCCGCATTCTTAGTAGCTTACAAATCACATGAATTAACGCGCTGCACATGCATTCCACTAAATCGAACCATCTGTTTTTAAAGAAATGCACTGTACTGCTAGATTTGCAAGTTTTCCATTTTTTTTTTTTTCATTTTTTATGAACACTTTATAGAATTTGTTAAAACAACCTTTACGCAGAAACTAGCTGGGAGCGTTCTGAAACTCACTCTGAAATTTAAACTTTCACATCTTAATTAAAATTCTTCTATCGTAATTAACAGACATTTTCCCTATATTTATGAAATAATGTGAGTGCATACAAGATATTACTATTACGGATGAAGAAATTCTTCCCTAATTAGTATGCTTTAAAATAAAACAAAATCTTTGCACAGACAATTATTTTGAAAATACCACTTTAACGTCATAAACACGGACACAAAAAATATTTTTGAATAAAAATTATGTCAGCTTAATCATGCATTCATTTATATTCACAATTGTATACTCGTTTTCTTTATCAGAAGCTACATTCGAAATTTCGAGTTTTACCGGTTTACTTTTTATTTATTTATTTATTTTGATATACGGATCACTGGGCAATACGGTTAATTGTATGTAGTTCCTTGATTAGTGCCGTTATTCTAGCTTTAAATAATTCGGATGGAATACTGTCTATTCCTGGTGATTTAAAATTTGTTAATGTATCTACCAACATTTCGATCTCGATCTCGCTTGATTCGGGTATCCACGATTCGGCGGTATAGATTTCAAAATCCTGTGTTTGTTCCCCATTGTGTACATTAAGAAGTTTGTCGAAATTATTTTTCCACACATCAATAATATTATTCATATTCGCCTGAAGATTTCCACGATCATTTCTAATCATTCCTAACCTCGGCTGGTAATTTTTCTTAACGAGGATACCCTTTTGTATAGATGTTATTTATCTTGCCGTTTCCATTTATATGCTCAATATTCTGCGTCAGATATTCACGCTTTTGGCTTGTGAGCCCGCGTTAATTTTCGTCTCGCGTTAATTTTCGTCTCGTGGTATTTGCTTTGTAATTATAACTTATCCATCATTGTTTTAACTTAGTTCTTAAAGTCCATTATAACTTAGTTGTTTTCGTTCCTAATGAAACTTAAGGCATAGTCGTAAAACCATTGTTTGTTTTTCTGCTGTTTCTTCTCACCTACACGTTTCTTCGCTGCGACCTTTACTATATCACAATTTGCCTCCAACAACTTGCTTACATCAATTTCGTTATTAATATAATCTACATTATTATTGCTCTGGTCGGCTAAGATTTCGAACCTGTTTCAGAGTTCGCATCGGTAAACTGCTTTCATTCTTCGATTATTTAATCGTCTAACTTAGAATTTCAGTTGTTTTGATCCCTTGCTTTCTCTGTTCGCAATGCAGAACTTCTTAAATTTTGTAATCGCTAATTAATTGTCGGTGTCACCTTCCGCTCTTCTGTACGACTTAACATCCTTTATATTTGCGTATCTTCTTTGATCTACGTGATCGATCTTGAAGTCTAGAACAGTATAACTTATGATTGACTAAACTCACACTTGACCTATCTAGCATAGTAACCAAGCGTTAACGTGGTCATGGGATTCCCAAACACGTACGTAAGTTGCAGAAACTCTTGGAAATCCCTACTGAACTAGACGCAGGAGCGAGAACGTCCTGCTAGCCAAAATTATTCTAAACACGGACGTTGGGTAGTAGACCACATACCACATCAGCTTTTATAATGAGATAGCATCTTATTTTGTTACACTGGTTTCTTTGTTCACAGTTCTTGCAATTATTAAATTGCAATCATTAATAAGTTGTTTACAATCTATGTAAATATCCTAAAGAAGATCACCAAATACCGCTATAGACATGTCTCGGATGGAAGACATATTTCATTACAATTTATTCTGTGATTTTCATTTCAAGCTATAACGTTCAGTGCTTTTAAGTATCATGCACTTCTCTAGTATTGTGGTACAATCGTTAGGAAGGTGCTACAAAAGGAAGTCACATAGTAAACTGGTTTATCTACGAGCCGCGAATCTCTATAACAAAAAAAAAATGCCACCAGACCAAAAGTAAAGAAATAAAATAGTCTTACTAACTTTAAATGAGCACTTATATTTATTTGTATTTAGATTAAGAATGTTATTTGTACTTTCCGTGGAACAGTACGCGTACTAAGGTTTAAGTGTTATTTGTTTTGTTGAGTTTGAAATTCATTCTTACTTTACAGCTTCAACTATAAATTATTCTAATATGTATACGTCTTTCGTGAGTAGCAAACAAATGAGAGGAACCATATTTTGTAAAGGCGAAAGGACATGCTCTCTTATAGCGCCCGAGCAAGTTCCGAACCACTGGACCATACCTGAATTAACGATAATCCGTTAAATTCGAATTGTGCCTCATGTTTCAAGCTTGATTTTGGAGGCTGAGTTCGAGTTTTATATTATTTGTAACCAGAGAATCTAACCATGGCCATCAATTCGAATTTTCATTCTTTCTTCTAGCTTAATATGTAAAGGCTGAAAACAAGTAAAGTGTTTCAGAATCTAGTTTATATATTTTACTAGTATACTTAACTAATTAAATCTTTTGAACACGTTTGCTATTTTTATTTTGTAGAAAAAAGACAGTGATCTACACCATGTCAGAAGTAAGATGTCGGTGAAATAAACCAAGGTAGCAAGCAAGAGGAATTGAATATCTCTGAATCTGCGGAATACTTTGTGCTGTTTTATTTGGAAGCGCCTGACAGTCAAAAAACGCATAGAGATTTTTGGTTGTTTCTTCAGAACATAGCCTAACCAAAGTCTCAAATCTTCACTAGCTGCTGTAATTCAGAAATACATGCATCAATGCTATTATGTAGATGAACTACAAAATCGTATTAGATTTAGAAGATGAACAACTATTATGTGTTAGACGGTTGATCCCGTTATCACACAGCCCACGGAAACAATTTGTTACTTTCTGTAACATAGTTTCATCATTAAAAGTTATGAAATGCGTCAGTCGTGTTTCATGGTTATTGCCTTTCTATATCTTGAGTTGAATACAGTAAGCATAGCAGAAGAAGTGTGAACCCGATATTAGCACCTGACTAAATATCCACTCTGGAAACAAGTTTCGTTACGAAGAAGAAGCAATTATTTCTTAATGCTGTAAAAAAGCCAATGTATGACACCATCTTCAAAAAAAAAAAAAGCAAAAAAACAACTGTAACAATACTTCTTGTAAATATGATACTCATATTTCAGTGCTTAGGGAAAAGCTCTCAGCATTGCCACTGTTGTCATAGAGGATTTACCTTTCATTTAATTATACTGTTGCTAACAACGGAGTTTCATTTCATTTTTGAAGTTGAAAAATATGTGAAAATAAAATGTAAGACATTTTCCAGTTCAAAATGCACAAGGAAAACAAATGTGCAGATGTGTATTTTTTATCCATGCCTATGACGCCTGTGATTCTACAAGGTAATAAAAAATATTTACGTTTTAGATACTCAGAAACAAAAAGGCATTTAGAAAATTTCACTAACTACTAGTCCTCAAAGTAATCCACATCTACATTCGAGGAACCTTGTTAAAGTTTCCGCAGCTGTACATTGATCTGGCGGTAAAACTCTGGTGTCTTGAACGCAAAGTAGACCGTGACTCCCTGCCGCATGTCTGCCTCATTGACAAAACATTTTCCACTGGAAGGTAATTGTCCAGGGAATTATTATTTACTATTTGGTTACCTGCCTAACCATCCCTGCCTCTTTGCATGCTGTGTATAGATTGAATCGTGCACTTTCTGGGTCGAGCAACGCGTACGTCTTGGTACTTCTCAGCTTGGGGCAGGATTGTCCCTAGAGATTGTTAGATTGTCGGGATTCCTGCCTATTGTTTGAATTAAATATATTATTTGCTTATGTCCAATGAATATAAAAAGTGGTAATCTGTTACCACAAGATCATTGCGCACGGTGAAAGGCACATTGGCCCCCAGAAAAGTCGCTGTATGGTACCGCTGGCCATCCACGCCACATGCTGCCTGACATTATCGGCAAGGAACTGTGAACCCTAACAATTCACTATTTCTGGAGCCTTCCCATGCAGTGCCTGTTTTACACATTGTACGTGCTGCGAGTACAGGTCAGAAATGATGGTTATTTCAGAGTTAGGAACTCTTAATGGCTAGTTTACCAGATACAGGGCATAAACTTGTATGGGTGTAGAGCTGGTCTTGTAGTTCTAGCCACAGGGTCCTGCGGTGACAAGCAACGCTTAGGACTCTCATACAGGAGTCACCTCTCGTCACTGGTGAGTACTGGATCGAATATGAGTGTGTTGCGGCGCTAAAAGCCAAACAGGCTTTCACACATTAGGCCTTATTGGCTTCCTACAATGTGTTTGATACCTAAATGCTCAACTTGTACTCCTTCTCAGTGCGGTCAATGTGAAACCAGGAATTGTTCAGGAAGTTCCCCACGCATTTCACTGCTGTCCTGCTCAATTGCTGCCCTCAGAGCTTCGCAATTTACAACCTGTGGGCGATAATTGAGGCCTTCTTCACTCACGGACGCATTTCCAAACCTGCATATTTGTAACCAATTCCTGGCGGTGCGTTCATTCACAGTATTATCCCAAGGGATATCTTTCACAAAGAATAGAATATATTGTCAATGGACTTTGTAATGTGGATGTGATCATTATGGGAGACTTAAATGCTAAATCTCCACTCTGGCACTGCCCTGTGACTGATCAACACGGAGAAAGATTTGAGGACCTGATAGAACAACATAACATAGCAGTCATCAATAGAGGACAACCTTCAAACTTCAGGGAAAGGGCCGGAGTGGAAACACATATAGAAGTAACAATGACAAGGTGGAAAAATGTAATCATTTGTATGACTGGATCGTGGACGCATATGCGACCACAAGTGCCCACGGCTCTGTCCGCTACGCTATTGATGATAAAAGAAACCAAAATAATAAAGAACAACATGAGAAAATCACTAAATTGAATTATAATGTAAACAAATTAAACAACAAAAAATTGTTAAGATACTTCCACAAATAATAAAAAACTTTAATGTAACAGAGCTAACAAACAACTTAGAAATAGCTACAAGAAACGTCATAATAAATCCAATACCCAGAGTACAAAAAAAAAATCATAAAAGGAAGCAATTTTGGACACAGAATCTAAACAAGCTAAGAAGGAAAATGAAGGGCAGCACAAAAAGCTATAGGGCGGCTGGAGACCATATACTAAGAGCAAGAAGACTGGAGAAATACAGAAGCATCAAGGAGAAATTGGAAAACTAACTCCGAGAAACAAAGAAGAAAACATGGAACAATTTCGTGGAAGAGAATCTAAATTTGGATCTATAGGGAATGCCCTACAATATAATTATGTCTAAGATAAAGGTTAAAGGTGCACTAAACACACAAAAAGACGACCTAGGTCAATACACAACGAACTGAAAAAAAATACAATCGAGCTTCTGTATGAAAAACTTTTTCCCGACGATCGTATTCAGGATGATAACGAAGAAAATAGTAGAATTAAAATTGACGCCAACAATGTAGCAAACAATGAAACATAAAACCCAGAAGACCTAATAGTTACAAGCGATCAAGTGGCAACAATGCTAAGAAGCCTAAACAAAGGAAAGCACCGGGCTCAGATCACATAAAAAATGAAATATTCAAAATTAATGCAGATATATACTCCATACTTACTATGCTTTTCAGCGAATGCATAAATCAAGAAATGTTCCTGGAACCAAGGAAGAAAACAAGTTTAATAATCCTACTAAAAAGGTGAGGTCAGAGATAAACGCAATCCCAAGTCCTACAGACCCATTTGCTTATTGAACACAATAAGTAAAATCTTTGAAAGAATAATTGCACAAAAAATAGATTAAAGAAGGAAAGACCTATCAACCTGTAAGTTACAATACAGTTTCCGTTCTAAAAATCTACGGAAAACGCCATAATTGAACTATGTAACAGCATATATCAGCTAAAGAAGTTAATTGTAAATACATAATTGGGATATTCTTTGACATTATGGGGGCATTCGACAATTTGTGGTTGCCTTGTTAAAGGAATTAAAGAAAATCGAGTTGCATAGCAAATTGTGGAAAGTTGTAAAAAAACTACTTTGCAAATAGACTAACAGAAATAGAGACTGCGGATGATGTCGTGGCTAAGATGCCAACAAAAGGTTGTCCACAAGGCTCGGTACTAGACCCGGCTTTCTGGGACGTGGTCTTCCAACCGTGCCTGGTAATGCTGGATCGAATGCGGCAGGTGGAAAGAGTAATGGTATATCCCGACGATCTGGGTATCGTTATTAAGGGTAACAGCCGACTGGACCTACAAATTGAAGTAAATGAAGTAATAGACAAAATGACAATAAATGGTGCAAAGGGAATATGTTAAGAATATAATAAAAAAGAACAACAAATATGTGTTATTTAAAGGAAACCTTAATTTCGATAGAGGGCCAACAATTAAAGTGAATGATAAAACGATATAAAGTTAAAGACACTTAATATACCTAGGCATAACCTTGGACGAAAATCTTAACTTTAGAGAACACACAACTATAATCAAAATGCAGCAATAAAAGTTTCACATAAACTGGTAAACATCGCAACAAAAGATCTTTCTAAAGATCTTACATTCCAATTAAAGTAATACGAACGTACCACGATATTATAAGATCAATTGTAGGTTACGCTGCTAGCATCTGGGGCCACAGGATCGTGATATTAGACAAAGACAAATAATCGACAGATCACATATACAACCACTGCTGCGGCTGCCTGGAGCTTATAGAACAATAGGTAGAGACTCTTCATGTGGCGTCGGCTGTCCCGCCAATTCATCTTCAGGTTAAGAAACTTGGTGCCATGTATTGGCTCAAAAGACGAAACCAAGATCGAGTATCCAAAATACTGCATCAAGAAACCGACAATAAAGCAGAAATCAGTTCCATAATAGTCAATGCATGGCAGGAGTTATGGGAGGAGAAGGAAAAGGGAAGAAGACTTTTTGGATTCTTCCCAGATATTGAGGAGAAAATGGGCGTGGAACTGGATATTATCGGAGGCTTTATGCATTACTTGACTGGTCAGCGCCCGTACCGACAGAAACTATACCAAATGAAAATAGAAGAAGAAAATATGTGCCGTGTATGCGGGGTGGGGTGGTTACCACGCCAGAACGTATAGTACTAAGATGTATCCAAACAGGAAACTTAGTTCGCGAAGAAAGACAGATCTTGGCGGAGACGCTCGTCACGCAGATTCTGCGAACACCGGTCAGATAGCTAACACACAAAGGCTCGAACTACTATAAGAGAAAATTCTTCAACGGTCTAGACCGCCCCTTATGAAAACAACAAGGGTAATGCTGATTAAAGATGTGGGGATATTCGGTCTATAAACGGATGTTCGTGTGCGCGGAGCCGCGTCAGCCGTGTATAAATAGACTACAAAACAACACACACACGTAATAATTGTACAAACCAGAAACGAAATGGTGAAGCAGCGAATGAATGTTCTACTGGAACCCCGTGGGAAAAATGCGGCGCCTTGAGGCGGAACTCCATCCCAAGAAACGCTAAGCGTGTGTGAGTGTGGTGGTGGAAGAAATTAGAAGTGTGGTATGGAGAGATGAGCGTATATATTTAGTGGGAAAACGCTAATTTTCTGGAAGCCAGAAATAAAAGCGAACAAATCGAAAGCTAGCCACGGTGTAAGTATGAGTGATTGAGTGTGAAGAATTGAAAATGGAATACAGCGAAATAAGAGGCATAACTAAGCGAGTGCAAGAGTGAGACAGGAGGAACTCCGGCAATCCAATAATCTCTAGGGATACGCCTGCCCCAAGGCGAGAAGAACAAATATGTTCATGATGCACACCCTTGAAAGTAGACAACTCGGCTTGTGCAAAGATGCAAAGAGGTGGGATTGTAAAGTGGGCCCTAAAATGAAGAAAAATTATCCTAAGGGCTTGACTATTCAGGGACGAGATTCGGCTGCAGGCTAGCCCACTTTAAAGTCTTAAGGCACCTCTATAATTGGTATCAACGTCCAGGATTGTGTCCTAACCTCTCAAACTACGAAGGGTGATGTTGCTGCTATGGTGGTTTAGGCTGTAAGTAATCCAGCGTGTGTTTCTCAAGCTAGGTTATACCAACACTGCAAATCCTTACAGTCCTGAACTTCATGAAATGCATCTCATACTTATCCGCAAACATACATCAATGGTCAAGAGACTTGATATCCTCATTTTGCATAACAATTTTAACCCAAACTCTGTAGGAATACCTTCCTATACCTTCCGTCGGTGAACTATACAGTTAAGGACTTCTCCGCAATATAGACTCCAAATTTCATTCGCCACGGAATCGAATCGTTGGATTATCGATTGCAACAGTGTGTGGCTGCAAACTGCGATTACCTTCATTGAGTCGGAAAGGTACTTTTCAATTTTGTTCTTTGCAGATGTCACATCTGGGACATAGATCTCATTGGCGTTAACCCATACGTAGATTTTAAAACAAATCAGAACAATATTAAATTACTATATTACGAAACCAAACAGAGGCATGACAACAATTTCGAAAAAAATATATCCTATTTTGGAATAATTTCCTCTGGTAGGGTATCGTCGGACTTTGAATTTGATATCCTGACATAGCTTCTGGTTTTATTTGTTAAAGAACCATTCTTTTTCAATTTGTTCAATTTAAGACATTTTGTATAGGTATTTTCAGTACTATATAGCTCCTAGGTAAGAAAAGCTGAAAAAACATCGACTACGGCTATTTTGGAACACATAATAAATAATGTCTTACAGTGTGGTATATAGGTTACATGAAAAATTGAAATAAGAATGACATTTTACTCGAACTTACAAGCATATAATTGTATTTACTTATTTAACAGTTTTCAGTTTGGTCACTTTATATTAAAAACAACATGTGGGGGGAGTTTTGGAAGGAGTTTGCCTTGGCATAAATCCAAGTGCTGTCAAACCATTTCCCCTGGTTCGACCCAGAAAATGAAGGAAAATGCCAGTCAGTATCGCAAGCAGCGAGAATCAAACAAGCTCTTCCCGATAACTAGGCGAGCACTCTGTAGACTGCTCTACCTACTTCTGGTATTACAGTGTACAACACTAAACAATTAGACTTCCGAATAGAAATGAATATCAATTACCAGTTACAAAAACTTTAAAACGTTAAGATTTTCTATCAACATCACAAGATACCATCGCTGCAAAATTGAAATTTCTAAAAACAAAACAAATCCAAATTCGATAACAGCGATTTGTATATTAAAACTAACATTACAATTTTGAAAATATATGCTAAAATTTAAACTTTGAAAATAAAACAAATTTCTAAAAATATTAAATTTATCCAGTACTACATTAAAATTAAAATAGTTACATAAAAATCATTAAACGGTGAATGGAGCAGTTAAATATGTACGCAACAGAAAATGCACTAAAATATGAATTTAAGTGTAAAAAATTTCAAAATATGTAACAACTAACAGATTCGTAAGTGATCACAATCACTTATTTCCCTCACAAATACTTTTCTCGTATATGCAAATACATTTTATTAATTTACGTAGATATTTAATAAATAATTATTCGGATAACATTTATGATAAATGATGGCAAGAATTTCCTGTTATTCTTGCAATCCCATTTTTAAATGCTCGGTTATAATTCCATTAAACATCCTCTACAATGATACAAATATTCAAAAAAATAACTTGTCCTCCCCAAATTCCGACAAGCAATCGCCGGATCTGCAGAGAAGGAATATTTCCGGTCCAAGAAATTAGGAGTTGCCGACATATTTCAGTAGAATTAATTATGAGCAATGTTTAGGAGTATTCACCTTCTCACTGTCATTTTGCCTTACTCTATTTTCATTTCTATTTCTTTCGCATTGTTTATTTTCTTCCATTCCCAAAGATTCTTGGTCACTGACAGCTTTTCAAAAAGAAAAACTTTTCTGGCCTTTGGAGATTTAACTAATTTTACAGAAACTAATTTTTATTATAATGAAATAGCCGAAGACGTTAGTAAAAAAAAAACTTGGTAAAATGTTGTATTAAATTATCCAACCACAGAAATATGTAACAAAATATTTAAAAAGTAAAAGTGTTCAATATGAAACCATGTTCTCTCATAATTTCTCTTTCTGTTGTATATTCAAGTTCTAATTATCAAGTAAGTCTCTATTACATCCTTTCCTTTTACTCTTGTTTCCCTACGTTTTTCTTCTTCATTCTTGCTTGTGGGTTTTCTTTCACTCTTCTCTGTTAATCGTGAAGACATCTACTGTACTAAAGTATTTATGTGAATTATGTTCCAATCTGCTGTAAGCTGTTTTGTAATCGTGAATAATAGTAAAAGTAACTACTCTATATGCACCGCAACAACATTTATCCTTTAAAAAAAAGTTTGCATTTTCCCCCTATGTACATTCCAACTGACTTTAATCTGCCTCCATTTTCTTCTCTTTAATGAAATATAGAGAACGTTTAGAACGCCTCATTAACGATAGCCAAAAACTGATATAAAGAATCTACGTTATGAAGGGTTAGGGCGAGCAAGCATGAAATTGTGAGAAGGAATGGAGTAGAGTAGTAGGGTGAACTGTTGAGTTCTGCGAGATGGAGCGATTACGGGGTCAAGTTTCAAGTTACAGTAGAAATATGAAGCTTCAAACTAAATGATATGGAGAAAAGCAGAACGTAGAGGAAGAAAGCGATGATTAATGTAACATTTGTTTTGAATGAAATAAAAAAAGCAAATTAACCATTTTTCAATTCTTTTCTCTTTTCGAATGTATATTGCTCGTTTGCTCACCCGAGTTTTTCCTCCTTTACTAAGACTGAAAATCAAGTCAAGTCTCAATATACTGTTGTTTTCTTAGCACAGAGGAAAGAGCTTTCAAGATAAATGACGCGTATTCAGTCTCTCTTGAAAATATGTACCTATCTTGCTGAGAAGATGTATGCATTGTTATTATGTATACGATATAATTTTTCGAAATGAAAAATGAACCAATGCGTAGATACAATCTCAGCGATTTTAAAATGATTACATATAAACAAAGCGTATTCAGTAGTTATTTAACAACTCTCTTACTGTAAATATTTATAGATTATTGGCTGATGATAGATATTACCTTATAAGAGAAACACATACGAGCCTCAGTGAAAACCATCAATAATATGCTGTGCAATATGATGATAAACTTAAAGGAAATATTGTAATGACTGCGTCGCTTACTGTCAAGGCGAGTTGCATAAACGAAACCTTTGTTTTTTTTCAATTTACAGCAAAATTAGATTTGAAAGTGAGTAGCTGTTAAGGCGATAAATCGGGATGTCATAATTAGGGCGGAATCTAATAATTACTAACATGTTACAAAGTACTGAGTAATATCCTACTAACTCGCCTAAGCGTATACGTTGATGAAATAATTGGAGATCACAAATCTAGATTTACAAGAAATATATCAACGTTGTACCATATTTTCACCATGAGACAAATCTTGTGGAAGAAATGGGAATAAAACGGGACCGTCCACCAGTTATTCATCGATTTTAAGAAAGCATAAGCCGGCGTGCTGGCCGAGCGGTTCGGATTTATACAGCTAAAGCTGAATCGTGACTGACCGAAGTCAAATGTTACTAGACTTTCCCATATAAAAATAAAATTTACGAAAGTTTTTAAGAAAGCATATAACGCTATCGAAAGAGAAAACAATATCCTGGTGCAATTTGGAATTTTGAAAAACCTTGTTCGGCTTGTGAGGATTTGCATCAGCAACCCCGTAAACAAAGTACGAATAGGTAATAATATGTCAGATAATTAAAGATTCCCAGCGGATTGAAACAAGGTGGTGCCTTGTCACCACTTCTGTTTAACTTCGCGTTAGAATATGTGATTCAGAAAATAAAAGAGGACAAAAACGGACTAACATTGAATGGCTTGAAACAACTGTTTGCATAAGCGTGTGAAGCGTGTGATGAAGATTTAATGGGAGACGATATAGAGGCATTAAATGTAACACCGATGCCTTAGTACCGGAAGCGTGCGATGAGATAGGTTTACAGGTAAACATAGATAAAACAAAATACATGATAACAAGCCGAAGCACTGAGAATGAAGGAAATATATACATAACAATTAAGAATGAAAACATTGAGAAAGTAATCAAATTGAAATATGTGGGAGCATATGTAACAAGCAAAATGGGAGGTCACGGAAGAATTAAAAAAGTCGCTTCGTATCGTGTAACGCATGTTTCTACTCAGTCTAGAAACTTCTACCCTCGCAAGTAATACCAAGAGAGTAGAAATTGAAAATAGAAAGAGCGGTAATTCTCCAGCTAATGCTTTACGGTTGAGAAAGTTGCAGGACGACTCTAGCAGATGAACATAAATTACGTGTGTTTGAAAATAAGGTTTTGAGAAATATATACGGGCAGAAACGGAACAATACGACAGGGAAGGATTTCAATGAACGCCTTTATAATAATGAACTTTATGGATTTCACGACTCACCCGACGTTGTAAGAATAATGAAATATAGATGATTAAGGTGGGTAAGCCATGTAGCTCTAATGGGAAAAACGAAACTAATATTCCATCTTGGTTGGTAAACCGGAGGGAAAAGGAGATCGTTAGGAAGACAGACGAGGAACCGTGAAGCATTTGACTGCAAATCACGGTTAAAATGTATAATATTTATAACGAAACTTCCGATTTTGACAAAAATTCCTAGACATGTAAAGTAACATTACCAACATCAAGTTCGTAAACCATAGTGATTCGACCATTGGAAGGAGATTCTTTCTCCCACCAAAATTGTGTTTTCAATTTTAATATCTAATTTATGATTATACCGTTGGGAAGAGCTTTAAGAAAACAAATAGTTTAGCAGTATTATTTTTTATTCTACATCAACTGTTTCCCGAGAAATGAAAGTTCTAAACACAGTATGTTATCCAATGTTATTGTTATTGAGGATAATGAAATATTTAATATCTTGCTTATTTATCCAAATATTCTAAAATATTTATCGATATTGCTTCTTATGACACTGTTCTATTTGGTGTATGGTTGCCGGACGTAATTTGACAAACCAACGGCGGATGGTTTGTTCGTTCGCCCAAGCGAATTGTTAATATTTATGCGGTTTGCTGTGCAGGATGTCCAAATTGGAATTCACAAAGAAAAAGTAATCTCAATTTGTGTGTTCTCTATGGTGCACTTTCGTAAGATCCTGTTCAACAACACACTAATTCCTGACTGTCTGGATACCCAGCCTGTTTGCTGGAGGTATACGGAGTTTGTGACTTTAGATATGTGATCTCAGTCGATCATTGTGTTGTCTTCCTGAGGTGTGTTTCCCACCAGGCGTACGAGCATTCATTTCATTCACACCAACCCACTACTTTTCCTGGACTTGTAAACAGCAGCCTTCCTGCCTTATCGATAAATTTTAATAATTAAACTAGTATTAGGCGCTATGGTAAATTAAGCATATTCTTCTCCAGAGTTGAAAAGTGATTGAAAATTTCGAATCTATTATCTTTAAAGTTAAAACCTATGGTACAGAAAGGTAAAATTGGAGAATGGCAATAAGGGGTGCAAAAAGTGCTTTATTAACAAGTTCATTATTACTTGGAACTTCAAACTGGTATGTAATTGAAGAAGTTTCCTTTATCATTTTAGTATTTCTTTGTGTACCCAAACGGTTAATACAAAATGTAATCGTTCATTCTAGGTATGAAGATGATTCGAAGAAATCTGTGCATTAGTAATTATGTTCCTTCATTTTTTTTAAAAAACAAGTTAGCGTTCTACGAAATTCTATCTGAAATATTATTCTGAAGTGTTGAATCAGGTTAGTACGAGAAAATGTTAGCAATATAATTAAGAATTTTATACTGACCTAATTTCTTGAAATTGTCATTTTGCACCTATTTATCCATCTTCTAAGTCTATTGTTCCATTCATTGTAAGCCTTTTCTTCCTTCCACTCTTTATTTCTTTCTTTCATCCTTCTTTTTCTCATTTCTGTCTGTTTTTGTTTCTTTTCATTCTTTCCTATTCTTTCTCTACCATACAAATACACACAAACATACACTTTATCTTTGTCTCTTTCTTTATTTCCTGACACTAGCTTATTCTTCCTCTGTCCTCTTTTTTCGATGTTACCAGACAGACATATTTCTCACAAATTGTCTCGTCTAATTCTAGAGAAGGCAAGAATGAGGGTAACTTGGAAGAAGTAGTCCTTTCTCAACGTTGGGCGAGTTGTCAACCTTTTCCCAAATTAGCTTCGTTTTTCGTGTAATATATTTTAAAGGAGGTGCAACGTATCATTGTCTCTCTTTTTTGTTGTGCTTTCTTCGCTTGTTAGGTTGGCTTCAGTGACAAGTGACACATCGAATTGAACGTTGTCTACTCCTAACAGAAAAACTACCAGAATACATATTTAAATAAAGTTCTACTACTATAAATACCTATGTGTATCAACTATTTCTTAGAGTTATTCAGGCCCAAAGACATTCAAGCATTATATATGCTCTCATTATTTTATTGTTATTACTCATTATTTAATTATTTTTATTTTTAAACTAACGTTAGTATTTACTATTTCGCAAGTCAAGTTTAAATACGTATATCTGTCAATAAAATTATTGTTCAAAAAATATATACTCTGAAACATTAAATCAAAAGTGGATGGCACAGCTTTTGTAACAATGTACGAATTTTGAGAAAATATAACATGTTTTATATTTTGTATCTATTTATTTCGTGCCTATCTAAAGACTGCAATATGCAATCCAACGAAACGATTTTTTTCCATGTCATCCATCATATAAACAAAGATCAAAGCAAGGGAAGCTATCTTAATAATATCTAGCATCTTCAGATAATTATAGTGTCCTAAAATTTTAACAATTGATTCGCTGATTTAAATTAAGAAAATAAAGTTAATGTACATAATATGTTCATTATAATTAATCAATTCTTTATTTAGTGATCCTGTGTAGAAAGAAGATATATGCTGTAAAAGGAGGGAAGGAAAAGAATGGCGAAATTGCCGATTAAATTTGATCGGATAATACTAGCCTGTTGAATTGAAACCTAACATAGTTTCTCTGCATTTGCTATGCTTGAAGTAACTACTAAATAATGGATGAAATATCAACACAGTAATGTGTGGAACATAACTTACCGAACATCAGTAAAGGGGGATTCCACTGTAAGTAGTCCATCACTGGTCGCTCGACTATTCTATCTTTATCATGTTTGATGTGTAGTACCGCTATGTAATGGTAGTTCAAAACTACAAATACTTTACCTACTTTTTTTCTTTCTTCTATGGTGCCCATTTTTTGGGTCATGGTGAGCACCAAATTCCCAGTATGCAGGTATTTACGAAAATCTGTTTCTCAACCCACGTGGCTTCTTGTATTATGACCTATTAGACCCAGCACACGACAGGCTAGCTGTAATTGTAATATGTATCTTCTACTACCCCACGATGCAACTCTAATGTGGGTTCCAAAATACTCTTGGACAATTGGTAAAATGACATTTTCAAGATAACTTTCTGTAGAAGGATTTTTTTCTGAAACTTGAAAATTTCTTTTGGGGCGCACAGAGTATTATAATCAATGCCTACAAAACTTTAAGCCTGATACTTATTTCCTTTCTATACTATGGAGGCTTAAACATAGCTTCTAATATTATACCAAAGTTTTAAGTTGAAAATCTCTGGCAGAGGATGAAGTGGGGATCGAAAATATTCACATATACTAGTCCGGTAGTGTAGTATTTTATGTTCCAAAAATCTGTATCTTGAGATTCCACTAACAGAGTTACAACAACTTTATATGAGGAATAAAACACGTTTCATTCCAACATCGTGAATAGAGAATTGAAGAAAGATTAGCGTGTAAAATACTAGATATGTGAATTGCTTTTTCCAGATTGTATGTATAATTGGCAACATGACCGCTCCCAGTACCAGTCTTCTCTATAAGTCCCCGCTCCTATTATTTGAAAACACCTTCGGGAACATATTGCCGCATCCTTATCGTGGTTCTACACCTGATTTGTACTCCTGCTTCGGAATTGTGATATATACGTAGTTTTCTCTACCTTATCTTATCAACTAATAAATATTTTGGCATGTTATACGGTATGTATTCTCTTCAAAGGATACTGTAATATTATGTGCTTTTTACTACAAATAAAGTTGCAGCAATGCTGTTAGTAGTGGAATCTCAGAGTATAAATTGATGCTGCATGATACTGCCGTGCATGACTAGTATCTGTGAAAGTTTCAAATTCACACTTCAACCCCCACCAGACATTTTCAACTTCAAACTTTAGTATAATATTAAAAAAAAGAAATCATATGTTTAAACCTCCATAGTATAGAACGGGACGGGTGTAGGTCATAAAAGCATTACATGTTATAAAACGAATTTTAATTTTAATCCATACCAAAGAAAGGAAATTAATCTCAGGTTAAAAATTTTGAAGACATTGACTACAATATTTTGTGTGCCCCAAACGGATTTTATTTTCCAGAAAAAAATATTTTTATATAGAAAGCCTCTATCTTGAAAATGTAAATTATATCCATTGTTCAGCAGCATTTTGGAACCCACATTTGTTACATCATGGAGTAATAGGGGAGACATGTTACTATGTAGATCTAGCTTTCAGTACGCTGAGCTCAATAGTGTTTAACCAAAGAAGCTTCTAATTACGTGGGCTGAGAAAATGAGGCGTCCTTAAATGCTTGTATACTGAGAATAATTTGGAGCGCACCATGACACAAACATTTACACCATAGCCAAAAAAAGTAAAGTGTGGGAAAACATATATATTTTTTTTATTATTAACACATAAGGGCAATCACAGACAAGAAATGTAATTGATCGAGCAACCAACGTACCGAATACTGGACCACTTTAAATGGATAAACCCTAAACTAGAATAATAGAATTGCTGAGAATCTTTTTGTAGGCAACAAGGATCATTTCGCCCTCCCCCCTCCTCCAACGTGGTTAACATTCCAAAATACATTTCAAATCTAAGGAGACACATTCGCCCAGTGTCTCTCTGGAAGTTGTTTAAAATTGATTGAATAGAAAAGTTCTCCGCGACCGGAGAACCGGTCCCATACCGGTAATTTGCATATGTATAAGCCTTCATATATCTGGAAAGCTATCGTAAACTACTATCGCTCGTAAACAAAATTTCTTCTACTTTTTTAGATGGAACTGTACATGAAAGTGATAATCTGCAAAACAAATTTGACCAAGTAATGGTTCACTGACACATGTTATACACCATCCGCCATCTGAATCCGCAATTTTGGATTAAAGTTGTTATTTTCAAATCGGAATAGGTTCAAGTTATATATAAAATTCATGTAATATATTTGCAGAAATGCACTGCTGATTGACTGTATCTTGAACCGTTTTGAAGTAATTGAATATTAAATGTCAGGCATTTTACAAATATTGAACAACATGTTAAGTTTTTCGGGGCCCAATTTGTGTGTAATGCTAATTGTAGCTGCCCATAGCGGTAGTTATAAATGTTTTGAGACTTTAAAAAAACAATCCTGTAAAGAAAACTGTACACGGCAGTAAGCACACTGGATGAACGATGCATTTATGCAGTTGGAAAATGAGCAACTCGAATCTTTAGTTTGCTACATAACTTTGTCAGGAGCAACAAAAAATTCACAATGTACAGGGCATGCAGCTTTATTTGAGGCTTGCTTAATCATGTCGTTGAATATCGTAGCACTGAATTGCTTATGGATAAGTGCGTGAAGATTGATAATAGCATTACCACTCTAGATATCTCGTATTTCAATATTATCTAGCAAAACTTAACGATAAATCAAGTACAAATTTACAGATTCAGTTAAAATTTGGTACACACGTTTATGTTGCGTCGAAAAGAGGTCTATGGTTTTTGGTTCAACACGGTTCGAGTTACTGCCAAACTAACTACACCAGTGCATTTTTGTTAAACTTTTACATTAATTTAATGTATCACTTGTATATGTTCTCTTTTGAAAAAATCTTGAATACAATATGGCGAACGGTGTGTTTCATATTTGTTAAGGATGCATAACTTGGTTTCAGTCATACTGCATTCGTGGCAGCGTTCATGTTTTTTACTATCTAAGGCAATTCAGCGTGTGATTCACCATTTTTCATTAAGCAACTAAATATTATCAGTTGTTTATCATTGCAACGTTAAGAAATACTGTAAAGCTATCTATAGCAGTGAATTTCTTCAAAAATATTACTTGAATGTAATGTATCACTTGCCTGTATTCTCATTTGACAAACATCATTTGCATCCAATGTAGCTAATATAAAATGGCGGACTGCGTATGTAACATGTGCCAGAAAAGAAGTGCCCGATCCACTTTATTTTGCTTATGCCAACATTCATGTCCAGTTCTATCTAGAGAAAATTCAAACATTTTTTGACGGAGCGTAATAGTTGTTTACGCTAGCAATCCGATTATACGAAGGCTTATAAATCTGCAAAATAACCTTACGGGCCGCTAAAATTAGTACAATACGCATTGGGTCGCCGAGAACTTTACATTCTAATCACTGTTAAACAATTTCTGGGGGTACACTTGGCGAATGTACCTTGGAAGAGTATTTTAAATACTTGTTAAAAAGCATGTTTTTCTATTACTTGCAATTTACTATGAAACACAATGAGTATTTTTCTCCAGTTGAATTCAATTGATGAGTAATACGTTTTCAATATACCAGGTGTATGCATCAGTTTTTGCCGGTTTTTGTGGTAAAGAAAACACGTAATTTTCAAGGGAAATTAATTTTGTTTTATTCTAAATATTAGCCATCGGCTTCTACACATTTCGCCATCTTCCTGGCCATCTTTCAGGTAATTGATGCATACCATGCCAGAAAAACGGCTTGTCTTTTGCGGCAAATTAATCGCCGAGCCATTTTCCAACGTCTTCGAAATTGCTGAAGTGATGCTATGCGAGCGCGTGCCACATTGATGCGAAGATGTGATAGTCAGATGGCGCCAGGTATGGGGAGTACGGCGGGTGCGGAAGGATGTCCCATCCAAGCGATTTCAAGGTGTCTTTCACTGGTTTTCCTGTGTGAGACGGCGCATTGTCGTGTAACACAATCACTTTGCTCATTTCGATCGTCTTTCGATCAATATATGATTTAATCATTTGTTGGCGATAGCGTTGTGCATTAACGGTTTCGCCGGACTTCAAGAGTTCATAATACACAATATCGCTCTGGTCCCACCAGACACATAGCATGGGCTTCTTGCCGAAGCGATTTGGCCTTGGTGTTGAAGGATCGGCTTCGCCAGGTGAAAGCCACGATATTTTCCGCCTCGAGTTTTCAAAATAAATCAATTTTTCGTCACCCGTCACAATTCGATACATAAAGGATTTTATTTCGTGGCGTTGAAGCAGCATTTGACGTTCATTCAAATCGTGTGGGACCCATTTACCCAGTTTATTGATCTTCCCCATAGTTCGTAAACGTCTGGGGATTGTTTCTTGTGACATATTTAATGCTTTTGCCAATTGCTGTTGAGTTTGAGTTGGGTCATCCTCCAATAACACCTTCAATTGCTCGTTTTCGCACTTTTACGGTGTACCAGAGCGTGAATTGTCTTTCACATTGAAATCACCACTTTTAAATTGTCGAAACCATGTCTCACATGTTGTAATAGATGAAGCGTGTTCACCATATGTTTCTACCAGCACACGATGACTTTCAACAGCCTTTTTGTTTTGATTAAATAAGAAAAGCAATTTCGTGCCGTAAATGTTCATTTTCAGGCACAAACTTCGGCATGATCACTGAACGATAAAACAAAGACGCTAGTGTTTGGAGGACTCAACTTGTGTGTGTTTGTAGTTTAATGTCAGACGAACAAAATGACGTATGTGTCAATCGAATACGCTGCGTACTTTTCGCTGGAGCCATCTCTTAGGTAAACCGGAAACTACTTATGCATACACCTGGTTATTATAACATAGCTAACGATCTCAAAATCCCTTGAGCTTATACATAAAATGTTTTGCAAATACCAGAAAAGTATAACTGAAATTCTACTAATCTTATAGTTTTAAAAACGTGAAATTATAGAAGATGGTTCAAGGAGTCTTTCTGCAGTGTTATCTGAAAGAGCTTCAGTGTATTTTGTTTTGTTAGATTCATGTATGCCCAGTTGCACAAAACTTTTAAACCCTGATCTATTCTTCAATGAGGGATGAATTCTACACGTTATAGATAAAATATTTATAGAGATATATGCATCGTATTCTAATTCGTTTCTTTCTTTCCATGCCACCTGCTATTAGTCCAGTCGAACTAGGAATAAAGTTATGTGAGTTAACCATGAACAATCTTTTCGTTTTTTTTTATCAATTTGCGGACTAATAAACTGAAGTATCAGATACCAAACAAGAACTCAGTGTCTTTTTCGTCTTTAAATTCGAATGCAGAAACAATTCTTACATATCAGCTTTTATAATGCCTAGTTTGGCTGAACTGGCACCAGATGGCTAAAGACAGAACGTTTTCATTGCTGTATTGGGTCGGCTTTTCATGCAGGCGCTAACCGAGTGCTTTGTTTGCGCTGTTACGAGTATAAAGAAACCTGAATCAATTTTCATAGATGATAATTAAAATTAGTTTTTCAAGATTACAACGTTATTCTTTATATCTTTGGTAATTTCAAGGATTGAAAATATGAAGTATGAGTACCAGGTCCTGTTAAAGTGAGTGTCCGTGAATTATTACTTTGAAGAGTGTGTATATTACGATTGGCGTATCCTACTTTATAAACTTGGTGCATAATCTCGTTAACCTCTATCAATATTCATAATATAAAAAGAGTAGGTTCAGAAAAATAGTTATGATAATACAGTCATAATTTTGTCATTCGTATTTTCACTGCTGATGTTTTAATGCTTGTTTTGTGGGTATATATTGGCGTTTTGTAATTACTTAAATTAAAATTAATATAGCAACAAACTAGGGAATGCAGGTACAGAATCCTAATTAACCTCTGATGAAATTAATGTAGTAGTAAACATAAAAACCCAATAATGTATGAAAATACAATAGCAGAAGGTATTATACCATTATCGAAGAAAGGAATTACGAAACTGCTATATTACTAGATAAATATAAACTTCCCCCTCACCTAAAAGTACTTAAATTTCCACCCGAGTTAGGATCGCTACGATTTCTAAAGTTCGATTCGCGGTGGTGCCAATATTATTTTACAACACTCCTTTCCTTTTTTTTAAAAAAAAATATAACTTTATATTTTAATACTTATATAAATAATTGCCGCCTTTGGATTGATTGTTCATTTTTAGTTGTATTTTAAAATTACATTAATAAGGTTAGGTTAGAAAAGTCAGGTTAAATTGAGTCTTATGTGTACGCATTTTAAAATTCGAGAATATAATAATGTTCCGGACGCATTGTTTATTGTTTCTTTGATAACGTCTGCACACAAAACACATTATATTTGTTATTGGTCGTGCTTAAAGTAATAATTTCAAGAAGGCTTCGAAGTTACAAATTTAACATCTCAAAATCTAAACAGGTAAGCTGAGGAATATACTTTCATTTTTCTTAAGTTATATATTTCTATATTGTAATGTTATTGTAGTGGTTTCTTTCTTTAGCAACTAGAAGGACGTTTAGAGAACCCTTTAACATGTTTGTTTATGTATATTATGCGACCTAGTATTTTGCTACTAGTGGGAGCCAATAGCTGCTTTGCCATTTTTCCATAGTGCCCATTTATTTAGTGTGGGGTAAATAATTACTTTTTAAAATAAAATTTTCAGATTTCTAACATAGCCATTCTAATCTTTAAGACAAAAGTACTATCGATACTAATTACACGTAGGATGATGTTTCACAGGTACAAATGTTTTATAGTGGTGCCAATGATAATAAGTATATGTATTCAGGTCTCGAATACGTATAGTGAACGTGAGTGTTAATAGCTGAGTATGAAGAAGGGCTTTCAACTGGTTAGAGGTTGCCAACAATTGATCATTATGCTTTTTTGAAGGGATAAAGAATGCATATTCAGCATTTGTATTGTTTCACTATACAATTAATTTCGGCAAAGATCAAAGAGTTTACTGTAAGCCATGAACAGAGAACTAAAGCAACAATATATCTTTATTGCAATTTTCAAAATGTTGTGGTCTAAAAAGTTTCCAATAAATAATATGTTTACCATGTATTAACTATTAGTTCAAATTAACCCAAGGCTTAAACGTTTTAAGTAATTTGATTAAAACATTTAAATATTATTTTATTAGTATTATTATATAATAATAATAATAATAATTAGTAGTAGTAGTAGTAGTAGTAGTAGTAGTTGTAGTAGTAGTAGTAGTAGTAGTAGTAGTAGTAGTAGTAGTAGTATCTTTAAAAACAAGATAATTTCTGATACTTCAGTAGGTACATTCTTAAGCGTCGACCATCTGGCAACACTGTGCCTATATAAATACTGATAACGTTGCAAATTGAAACAAAAATGTATGCTATTCATTACAGTAATTTCTGTTATTGCAAATAGGTGTTTGATGATTAAACTCATGTAAGTGTGTTGTGCCACAATATTTTTTTGTATATATAATTTCATCAAGGAATGACGTGTGTACACTACATTTTTCTTGTTTTCTGTCTTCAAACTTCCAAGAGAACTTAGATTTGTAGATCGATACTTAATCCCACAAATTCATAGAATTACGAGATCTCTAGTTTCATCCTGGATTGATGCGGGATATATGCTGGTGCAACATTAAATCCCTGCATAAGTTTGATCTATGGATCAACAGTGTTTTTCACAAATTGGCATAGGTGTTATATATAAGAATACGCATCTTTTCCACTATTTTTTTTCCACCTGGTGTCAGTCCAACCAAACTAGAAATTGATTAATCTGTTATAAAATAATTGTTTCTGAATTCGATTTTAAAAACAAAAAAAGATAAGGAATGCTAGTTCGATATCTGATACTGCAGTTTATTGGCCCGCAGTAGATTAAAAATGTAAATATATTTAATCGTTGATTAACAAAAAAACCTCCATTCCTAGTTCCACTGGGCTAACACCACGTGGCATGGAAGTAAAGGAATGTATGAAAACTCTATGTGTATATCTCTATAAATATTTTATCTATGATGTGTATATCTCATCCCTAGATCAGGATTAAAAAGTTTTGTGCAACCGTGCATTTAAAGCTATTAGGTTCGATTATAGCTTTGGATGTTCTTAGATAGTCATAATTTACACAACGTATCAGAACAAAATTGCTACCAGGATTATTCGAATGTTCAAATATAGAATAATATACGTCTTTCCACCTGAAATACTGATCTTAAAATGATATGCATTGTTTTTGGTATTTCGATGTATTGGAAGTTCGAATATACGAACAATTGCAGCGCTACTAGAAATCATCAAAGAAGTTATTGTAAAGAATACAAAGAGGAAGATTCTGTAATATCTGTGGCACTGACAAGGAATTCGGTAACCCTGAAATAAAATAAAAATGGGATAAATTTACGAATGTTATTCTAAACATGTCGTACGTTACCTTTTAAAGCGTAGTACTTGTGTAAGAAATAACATCCGAGAAACAGAGAAAAAAAAACAGAGAACACACTGCTATTCTTTTGCACTTCCATAAAGTAAACCTTGGTTTTCCTTTAACAGCTTCAGTGAGTGTCATGAGATACATCCACAGTGCTACAGACAAATTATTACATCCTATTTGCAAGATTTGTTTAATAAAGTCACATACGTTCAACTAGACAATTAGCTTAGTTGTTTCAGCATGATATTCAAAAAATGTAATGCCGTGTGGGATATGCGATACAGATGATGAGCTTGTCAGAGTAGTTATACAGACACAACGACCTCATTAATGCTGATCTTTAATATATCCACCTAATTTGTATAATTATACTCCTGGCATAGTTTATGGTAAAAGGAGTCCAGTCCGTTGCCCACTTGTGAAAGGTAGATTGAGATTCAGAAAACCTTACACTCATTCTTACATTTTCTTTTCTTCTAGTATCTCAGAGTCTCCTTTTCTACTTGTGATTTCTTCTATAACTTGTAGACAATTTTCCGCTTCTCTTTGCTACTTGTGAAGAACAGCTTTACCACAGAAAAGAGAAACGGAAATACCTCTTTCGGTTGTACTTCAGGATATGAGACAAGGGAAATCTTTGTATCTGACTCTCTTCATATGTTCAAACCATCTATTCTCCTGAATATTTCCTTTCCACTTATATCTCTTTTCTTCTTTCTTTTCCCCTCAGTATTCATGTATGTGTATGCTAGTATCAGTTTCTTCCGTCTTATTTCCCTTATTCCCTCTTGTCATGTGTAATTCCAATCCTTTTCATCCTTAAACCCCGAAGGGTCTACGTGTCTCTCATAGACAAGTGTAAGAGAATGAACTCGAGTAACCTGTTGGTGTTTTTGTTCGTGCTTGTATCTGCATCTCCCTCTCTGTCTCTCAAACCTCCCTTTCTCTCTCTCTCTCTCTCTCTCTCTCTCCTTCTTTCTTTCTCCCTGTGTCTACTCAGAATAAAGCCTTACTAAATCCAGCTATATTCTCATTTCTAAACCGTATTGTCATAATTGATATTAATAGTAATTATAATTGTGCTACGGTAACAATTCCCTAGTGCTAAGTTGTTTGTATTCTTGTATAGGTGTGATTCCTAATCAATTGTAGCTAAATGTTACATTGTTGGGAAAATCATATATACAGCTGATTAAACCATATTCCTTCATGATGTACAAGTTTGACAATACATTGTTTGCTGTTCGTAAAATACAGTATGAATGCTACATGCGCATGCACAGAAAATGAAGGAAATATAGTCATTAGGACAATAGAGTTATGTGGGATACTGTGTGGTTGGAAACCATGTTTGTTCGAAAAGTAGAGAAATTAGATTAATATAGCTAAGGATGGTGATGAACTTGTTATGATTTCATTTTATATTATGACATGAATGTTATTACTATAAATTCGAACAATAAATGCATTGTACAAGTTTAAGTAGTTTATGTAGTTTCCTGAAGTTTAGTAACGCGTTTATAATGTGTTTGAAAGTTTCTCAATAGATGGCACTAATTTAGCCAGTAGTTTTGACAGACTGACTGCAAGATTAGTAATAATTCTGTAATGACTTTGCAGGATTAATGATTTATTTGATTTATTGATTGATTCATATTGTTTTATACTGAAAAGGAATGTATGAAGTTTCATTCAATATACACTTCCCTGGTATGTCATTTAATAATTGTATACAAATGGTGTACCCAGGTTTCAACAAACGATAACTTAACCTAGCATATCTGTGATTGGTTAGTGTATTCACAAGGACACTGTGCTGCATAACGCATAGGCGAGATAGATACAATTACCGTCACTTTAAGATTAACGGTATAATTTTAGTATCGGAAGGTTCGGGTTAGTCCGCAATAGCAGTCATTGCCCAGCCACTGATCATTTTGCCATTTGTTTAACATTTATAGTCTTCTAGGGCCTGTGGTTATAATATTAAGTTATCGTGGTGATTGCATCTGCAATGCATGATGGACTACCATCTCAAGTTTCTAGAAATAGCTGTTGGGCTCAACTTGAGAAACTTAAAGATCAGACACAAAACAACTCTCGGACAAAAGTCGCTCTTGATCACCTCTTCATGACAACTCTGTTAGTAATATCGAGCAATCACCTCTACACAAGAAGCATCACCATGACCAAGACACTAGTACATTTCCTGATGTTGAATCTCTCATTTTCAATGACGAAATTTTTCCGATGGTTCAGGATTCTTTCAACATCTTCTTAAATACATTTACCGATCATCGATCGAAGAAATCAAGACGACCTAGAATTGAATTGCCATTAAAATTACAGACCAATACCTCGCCACTACAATTTTGAATAAACATAGTTTCTGATTTATTTGTGGATATCGAAACCTTGCAACATCCGCCGATGATGTGTATAAGAATACCTATTGCGAAAAGTTATGGTGGATGTCGTGTAGGTGGCTGGTAACGTTAGAGATTTTGTGATTTTGTTTTAGTATGTACTCACTTTCATTCTTGTATCGGTATATGTTTAGTAGAAAAGGGTGGAGGGAAAGACAGAGTGTGTTTGCAGTAGAAAAGCACAAATAAACTCACACAAATATCACTAAAGTACAGCATGTGAAGTAGGTCGATGTATTGTTTATGTAGACGAGACAGATCAGGTAGCTAAATAGGTGGAATCGAATTGAGTTGAATTGAACTAGAATTGAAGTGAATTCTAATTAACCGTCATAATATGTTACTCGGATGATGGATACACATCAGTCCTTCCCAGTTGTCTTGTCTCTCTTTGCACTTGTCTTTTCCTTTCCACTGCAAGGAGGTCTGTTCTGCATACTATTATGTTAAGTCATATCTTCAGCGTAATGTACTTTTCTAGAACTCGCGAACACATAGTGAAAAGGCCTTCAGAACTACTAAAATTCTTTCAAGTATCATTCAATGAAGTGTTGTGTTAGTGAAAAAATTCAAACAACGTATGCCATTTCGACAGGAGGAAAAGTTATGCGCAGAACGCAGTCAGTCCGCAGAACAATCTACGTATCATGTAGAAGACAAAATTTGTTAGAGAAAGACTCAGTAAGAGTTTGTGGTAATACAAATGGAGAGTAAAAAAGTTGCATGAATTGATAACGAATTAATATATACTTCAATAATACACTAATGTTTCTGGAATGCTTGAAATTCGTTTACTGGTCGTTATGCAACCACCCATAACAAGCTCATAATTCTCCATATATTTGATTCTGTTTCCAATATCGAAATAGTACAGACGAATTATAATTTAATATTACCTACTCTTTCATTTCCCGCTCATTTTGACCCACCTTTATTTGCAAACTTAACCAGGAATCCCTCACTTCCTTTGTGGAACCCCTTCAGCAATTGATTTTGATATTTTTTGGATAATACGCTTATGAATTTCTGTGTAAAATTTGACACCACCTGTGTCATGGCCATTCATCTTTGTGTTATAGAGCGTCAAAATTCCATTCCACCAAATTTCTCACGCTCATAACTCGGAAGGGACGCCGCTTTTGATGTTTGTGTCCATATACATTTCGTTTCTTTTGATGTCTACATTCAACTCCCAAATGCTATCATAGGAATTCCTGGGCACTTGTATACAAGAACCAGGGACAATAGAACAGATGTACAAGTTCATCACACGGGCGTTACAGAACATGTATCCTTTCATTAGACCTCTTATCTTAAACCAAATACAGCTAGCTGCTAAAACTGTATTTCGAATCAATTTCCAAGGAACTTACAACTCTTATGTTCACTTCCATGCAAACATACTTGAAATAGAAGTATAGGTCAATCCTTCTTTTTGTAATCATTTCAAGCATGGCTTTAACATTCTAAATCTTATACATATTTTCTTTGAAAGAACACAAACTCTTGGTAGAACAGCTTACAACGAATAGTACGAGACTACATCCAAACATTCAAACTTCGTTCCTGGATAAAAACGTACAACAATGCCGAGGAGACTACTCATACAAGGAAATATTTGAAACGTTTTTAGACTCTCACTGACAGAAGTTCACTAAACACATATCCTACCACAGTTCGAGACACTCCCTTACATATCACCCAGGAAAAGATCAATTCGTTTGCAAAACATCCTTAGAAAAAAAAATCCTACCGTTATCACCACAAAGTCCAGAACAGTTTCATCCAGCCAATCGTTTTAATCTGGACTCGCCGCACCTCAACAAAATAGTGAACACGAACTAGAATAAAAAAAAACACTATTTCGGTTCGAACAGGATTTTTTATAAGACTTGGTGTATATATTCGGACCCCGATGCTGATAATGCCTGGAAGGTAATTCGACTGCGTAAGATCGCGTTTGGCCGCTAGAAGCAGCTAACGTTTGGAGCAACGGAGAGACATCCGTTGGAATGGTTTCCGTAGTTTCGGTTTGAATAAGCATTTATCACTCAAAATATCTACATGAACATAACTAACACTTCAAACAAAGACTGAGAAGCCATTCCAGCGTGTAGCAAATAGTTTTGCAGATATAGGAAAGCATATGTCTTCACTCATCTAAGTTAGGGGTTTCAACAAAGTGAGTAAAACAGAAGGGAGAATCACAATAGGCACACAGGACAAATAATACATCAGGGTAACCTTCGAAAGTACACTCCAAAAATGATACTAATCTCATAAAATTTTGAATTTTCGGGTGGGGTCTGGACCACCAGAACCCCGATCTACGTGCATCCCTATCTTTAACTGCCAGCAACTTTAAGAGTGTAAAATATATGTTTCATTTGATAGCGTGTCCATAGAGTGTGATTTTGAAGGTTGCTCTTTGTGCCTATTTCGATTCTCCCTTCTTTATTACTCACTTTGTAGAAAAGCCTCATTTGCATTCGTGAAGACAAGTACTGGAATATGTCTTCCAAACTACTTGTTACACGAGATTGTTGCTTTGCAGTCTTTGCAAACACTGTCAGATATGTATATTAATATATTTTGAATAATAAATGTTATTCGAACTGAAACTGCGGGAGCCGTTGCAGCGGCTGCCTGGGCTGTCTTCCACTTGTTCCAAACGTTAACGCTCGTTAGTGGACAAACGTGGCCTTACACGGCCGAATTACTTTGCAGTCATTATAAGCATCGAGGTACGAATATATATACGAAATATTATCAAGGAGTTCCTGTCGCAGCCGAACTACTTCCCTTGTCAGAGCCCCTACCACCATCGAAGATATCGCAATAACGCTCCATCCTAAGCGCAATACTACTCCTGCGATTGACAACTTAGCTTATCTAAACATCAAGGGAGGTCTATACATCCCACTAAATTATTAGTATCCGTTTTCCCGTTTATAGTCCACACTGGCCACATCCACCCTAATTTGACAATGTCGAAAACTCTCATGTTTCTAAAGCCAGAGAATTCTTTAGACCAAGTATCCTCGTACCGATCCGTTCAGCTTATATCAGTCTTTAGCAAGATCTTAGTGCGTATCATTGTTAACGCCGGCACAATCATCTCACTGACCGACACCTATTACCGATATCACAAGCAGGTTTCTGCCCAACATTTCGTATAATGCCCAATTGTTGCGACTCAAGAATATCATCACCAATCACTATAATCGATCAAACCCATCGTAGTTTGTGTTATTTAGAAGGGTTTTATAAGTTATAGCAAAATGGTATTATTTCAAAACTCCTTAATTGTAATCTTCCCATCAGCTATATTCGATTCATCTTTAACATCCTGTCCTGTCACCTTACTTACCTTTGTATCGCTGACAGTTTGTCTTTAACGATATATATTATTCCAGGTGTTCCAAGAGGATCGGCTTTGTCGCCTCTACTGTACTTACTATTTTTTGTTGACTTACCCTCTTTCCCTTAGTTTTATACATTTCAGTAAGCAGATGTAACTGCCTTTCTCGAAATATATAATACTATGTATCAAATGAACAAGTCATTGCGAGAAGCATTAGACCATTTCATTCATTGGTGCAATATCTGAAGATTAAAACCCAATCCAACAAAAACACAAAACATAGATTTCTTCCTTTTCAAAAACGCTCAAAAGTCACCGCAAACCAAATCTTCTGAATATGCAAGTCAACAATTTATAACTGCATGCATCGAATAGCGTTAAATACCTTGGATTAATACTTAACAAACAACTTAATTGGAAGCCCCATTAGCAATACACCAACACAAAAGCATATAACTATCTCAACCTGCTACGGAGACTGACTGGTGCATACCGGAGGTTACGAGAAAATACAGTGATCAATACGTGTAATGTCTTCCTTAGGCCCATACTAACCTATGAACATACTGCCTGTATAGCCGCCGATTTATTTTGCTACCAAAAAACTCAAAGTACTCAAACGTTACATCTTATGCATTAGGGTGGAACGATGGTATACAGATCTTTTTTTCTATATTGCCCATTCTAATAGTGATCAAAATTTGCCTATTTATGACAGAAGTAAGATTACAAAGTTTCATTGTCATAGAACCACATCTTGAGTTGCCGCAAGTGCCATAAACATATTTTTTTTTCTAAAAAAAATCAAATTTTATAAAAAAAAATCCATTCATAACTGATTTTTTTTTTAAGTTTAATATTTGAATTTCATTAAAACTACCCCTATATTAATGCCAATTATTAAATTTTGTTGCCCAGTAGTATTTATATATAGTATAAAAACATTAACAAATGAAGATTTTTCTTTAAAAAAATCAACTTTAAGGCAGTAAACTGAGTAAAGTACTAGTAGGTCTGATATTGTAATGATTTTTTTATTAATAAAACTCATTAAAGTTACTTGGAATGTCTCCTTTTGTTTATTATAAAATATACTGATAATAATGAACCAAATCGTAGAGTAGGAAAGGTACTTAACTTAAGCAATAAAGGCCACGATCATTGAAATCACAACACACGTTTATTCATAGTATAAAAAGTAATTGATAAAAAAATAAACATAATAACAAAGCTAAATCAGTTCTTTCTATTCAAAGCTCTTGAATACAGTTTAGATAAAGTGTTTTTGGTTTCAAATATCGGCATCATCTTGTGAGAAGCAATTCCAGCTTTGACGAATCCATTCCTTTCTTCTAGACCGCAGACACAGAGTGGTGATTCCGTCACATGCTTAATCACTCTTTCCACTGCTTGTGTGTGACAAGGAAAACGTGAGAAATCAATATAATGCATCAGCTTACCTTCTCTTGCTTCACTTATATACTTGGCTAAATAGTCATCAGTTACGTGTTTTGTCATCGGGGGTTCTGTGATTGTTACATCAGTCCAATTGATCATGTCAATGTAATCTCCAGCTTTGAAGTTTAGTTTAGGTATCACAAGCTTCCTTACATCATTATTCAGTTCTAACATTCTTCAAAAGTCGTTGGAGACATAACTCTCAGATGTGTTTTCTCTCGTCACTTAACTTACAGATAAGCATGTTTTCTGGGTGAGCGTAATAGCCATTTCTTTGAATAACTGTGTCGATTATTTTGAGATGTTGCTCGCAAAGGTAACGTGAAAACGTGGTCAGTCTCCATAAATGTTTTACTCCATTTACACACGAGGGCTTTAGTTTAATGTGAAACCAGATGGGAGCATACACATTAACAACATACTCTGTTAAGGTTTTAAGGTTTTCTGAACTGTTCCCTGTTCCAACATACGACCGAAGAATGCGCTGACCAACATCAGCCATCGTGAATGTGCAAACTTTCCTGGTTTCTTCATGGCTAGATCGGGAGGGCATAATCCACTTCAGATTTATCTACACATTTAAAGTAAATACTTTTGATCAGTACTTAGATCTTCTTTCATTTCAAGGCCAGAAAGGATGTCTTGTATGGGTGAGTACGTAACTACTGGAAGCTCTTGACAGTTATCAACTTGTTTGCCTAACACCCCTTAAAACTAATTAGGTCCTTTTGTCTTTCCATCCAACGCTCAAAACAGGTGGCGCAACTCATTGCAATGAAGCAAACATATTAGCCACTGCAAAGACTTATTTCAATTCTTTTCGAGAAAAGCGATAACACCATTTTAGCTCCAGTGTTCGTAGCAGTGCCGTCACACCCAATTGCAGTCGTACTATGCAAGTTTAAATCACAGTTACTATTGAAATATTCAGTTATACTATCTTTGATGCCTACACCTGTGCCAGAAGCAGGAGCAACGTGCCCTAGAAAAAAGAACCAGGTTCTTCTACTAATGAAACATATTCTTCAACGACAGTCTTTTTGTAAAATTTGTTTCCTCTTCTCTCTTTTACAATTGTA